>CM074503.1:182529-552529 GCA_037389245.1 Oryzias sinensis | reverse complement strand
CTGAAAACGTGCTTTTTTTTTTTTTTTTTGCCTATGAAGAGGATTCGGCAATGGAAAATTGTGGATTTGTAGAACTTGGTTCTGATTTGTAAAAAATCAATAAAAGCAAAAAAACTGTTTTTATCTTTTATTTTTGATAGAACACCGACCGAGGCTCAGATCGGCTTTCATAGCAAAAAGATTTTTCACATTTTGTTTTTACATAAATTCTGTAAATAACTGTGTATTTTTTTACCACAGAGAAACATTTTCTGTTTCCTCAAATCAGAAACATCTTCAGCAGGTCAGGAACTTTATTTTTTTAAATTTTCATTCTCTGTAAAATGTTTGCGGCTGGTTTAGACTTGTGATGAAGATGAAGATGTCAAAGTGGACGCTAACAACCTGCTTCTAACTTCAGCCGCGTCCGACTTTTGGTGTGATGGATAAATAACAATAACTGTTTTTTTCTGAATATAATAATAAACGTAAATCCCGTGTCTGCATTTATTATTATGTGAAACATTCAAGAATCAATCGGCGTGTTTCAGGCAGAGCGTCTTGTGCTACGTCAGAACAACGGTCTTTGGAGGCCGTATGTCATGGAAACTCCTGGTTTTTCTGTAAACAGCAGCTTTATTTTTCTTTGAAGTAAAAGACTCCAATTCATTTTCCTCACTGACTCTTTTTCTCCTCAAAGAAACTTTCCAAATAGGTTTGTTTGTTTTTCATTAGCTTTTTAGCTTTATGCTTCTTTTAACGTTGCAGCTGCTTGAAGTCACGTGACGCATCAAGACAGATGGATGTGGTGAACAGAATCCAGCAGTTTTCCAAAATTAAACTTCCTTTAGTATTGGAAAACAAACAAAACAGAAATAATCCAGAAAGTCAGTGTAGACATTTTTTTTCTGTCTGCGGCCCGGTACTAAGTGGCCCCCAGACTGGCCCCCAGGGTCGAGGACCAGTGCTGTAGATGGTGTGTGTCCTCTGTGGGCTGTCTATGGTCTGCCTGTAGCACTCCCCTTGGTGTTTTTTGAACCACAATTCATTTAAATTCCTCCTTGGGCCTACATGAACCTGCTATGTTTATAAAACCACTACTGATATGAGATATGAAACCCAATCAGTAGTTGGCAGATATACTGGGTCTCTGTGTTTGGGAATTAAAAGATGCAAAGAATTTAAAAAATGAAACGGATCGAGGGTCATTTGAGTTTTCATAATTTCACATAGGAATGACAGAACGAGTGCAGATTTATGGTTTCTTATTGACCTTACAGTTTATTTTGGAGTTTTCTGCGTGATCACTGATTTATGACTGATTTATGTGCTCATGTCTGTGTGTTGTGTTTGCATTCTAGAGTGCTTTCCTGCATGTATCTGCATATGTATCAGTGTGATGTCTGTGCGTTTGCGTGCCTACAGTAGCATGTGTAAGTGTTTCTGTGTGTACATGTCCGTGTGTATGTTCCTGTATTTGTGCATGTTCCTGTGTGTGTATTTGTGTGTGACTGCTGTTTGTATAAGTGTCTGTGAGAGTGTGTATATGTAGTCCAGATGTGTGTGTGCATGTCTGTCTCTGTGTCCATGGGTTAAAGTGTACATGTGTATGCGTCTGTCGACATTTGAGTTGGTCTGTTTTTGTGAGTCTGTGTGTGTGCGTCTTTTAGTGTATGTGTGTTTTTGAATTGATTGTGTGTCTTCATGCATATCTATGTATGTCTGTTCCTTCTTGAGTGTGTCTGTCCGTACGATTGCGTGTTTGTGTCCGTGTGTGCGCACATGCGTGTTGGGGGTCTGGCACTAACCGAGCTCATGGGGGAACTCCTCGCAGAAGATCGCCGTGGACGTGCTGAATCCCGTCAGCACGGACACAGTGAAGGAGGCGCCGATGGCCAGGCCGTCAATGAAGTTGTGCAGAGCGTCGCCCAGAGTTATCATCCACGCCACCGTCTTGATGTTGGTGATGCGCTGCCCCCGCAGCCAGTGGCACATTGTCCCAGAGACCTGCACCTCCTGGGGGGCAGGTCAGAGGCGTCATAATGAAAAGTTAACACCCCCACCTTTTCCACATGAAATAAACAGACACAAACATAAGTTTTAATCCAGTCTTTCTGTAAACTTAACCTTTTTCC
Organism: Oryzias sinensis; assembly: GCA_037389245.1. NCBI lineage: Eukaryota > Metazoa > Chordata > Actinopteri > Beloniformes > Adrianichthyidae > Oryzias > Oryzias sinensis. Next base: position 550,415 of record CM074503.1, on the reverse strand, counting down.
TGACATGTAAAAAAATACTTTTTCTGCTGAACAGAATTGGATCATTTCTATACTCTCGCCTGCTCTTTACCCACCTCCACCCCTCCCTTATCGATGTTTACGTGCGTGAATGTGTAAAAGTATTTCAGTATTTCAAATACCAAAAAGCAAAAAGGTTGTTATTATATTTTTGACAAAAGAACATTTGGTAGAAATCCTGTAAAAAAGTTAAAAGTATGCAACAAAAAAACTAGTTTCTTTTCTCAGCAGTTACTTTGCTGATAGTAACTGAGTAACTCATCACTTCTTACTTCAACATAGCAGCTCGACCCCCCCATCTCAAAGCTAACATGATATCTGCGGAAATACTCCTTTGCATTTTACCACACAATGGAAGGGGGGGGGGCGGAGGCAAACCCAGCTCTCCACCACAAACAAGGAGCCTTTGTCAGACGGCCAGGCATTTACCATGAAGGGGGAGGCTGTGCCCCCTCCCTCGGATCGCCGCAGAGCATGAACGTCAAAGAACCACTCAGGGTTTAACTTTAGGAGACGGAGTCCTGAACCTGGGTGGGAGTCTGTGGGGGTTCCGGGTCGTTTCTGGCGGTGACGATCTGGGCCAGCACCACCGAGTCCTTTTTCTCCGGGACGCCGCCATTCTGCAGGTAGCTCTCAGTGGGGGGGTCTGCAGGGGAGGAGTGGCTGTGTCCGAGCTGAGGATACAAACCGCACACATCATTTCCAGAACCGCAAACATCCTAAACCGGGTCAGAGCCCAAAACTCAGGAAATAAAGACGCCTTTTAACCCGGTTCAGGATCAGGAAGTGTTTAGTTAAACTCAAACCCAGGATCAACTCAATGCACAGTGACAACAAAAATGAATAAAAAAGGATTTATGAACGGAAAAAAAGGCATTGTGTGGTTAAGCTGCTTATTTAATTCATTTCTAATTTAAACAATGCAAAAGATGTTTTTAAAACAATAATAACCATAATCCAAAGTCTGAATTTACACTCAATTCCAGCTGCATTTTGAAAAAGATGACAGGATTTTAAGGGTTAACAAATCCAACAGGTGATCCTGTTTCTCAGCTGCCCCCCGCCCACACCCCAGTGATGGCAGTTCTGAGATGTTTTTCTGTTCAACAAGAAAAAAACAGATCAAGGAAAGCGTGGGTTCAACCTTTTAAAAGCCTTCTCTGCCGATCTGATGTTTGGACTTTAGTGGAAAACTCAAACCCGCCTAACGCTACTCAGACCTGGGTTTCAACCTCCAGCTTATCAACTGGTTAATAATGTGTGGTGATAACTCACCGACTCTGGAGAAGGTGTAACCTCCAGAGTTATCCAGGTGTTACCTGCAGAACTCACCTGACTGTGGTTACTGTGGGTTTCAAATCATTTTTAAGTCTGGGATTGGTGGAAAGGAAAATGTATCTACAGAAACAGATCTATAAAATCTGTTATCACAGTATTGATCCAATCAATAGAAGACGTTTCTTAAATCATTTCCACAGAAACAGGATAGTAGAGATATTCTTGATTAGGGCAGAAAAAAGTCGTTAGTTATTGAGTAAACTTCTCCTGCAGGAAGTGTAGTAACATCAGGCAGCAGGAAAAGTCTTGTCTTTGTTCCTTCAGCTGCTTTAAAGGGTCTGAATGCGTATTGCATTCCATTGAAAAAGAAGAAAAAGAAAACGGGGATCTTTGTTCTAATGTTTCATGTATTATTTAAAAAAACCTTGTGGCTAGCAGTCTGTTTTTCAATTTACTTTTTATGATTCTTGCTATAATTTCTTTTGTTTTATTTAAAATCCTTTTTTTTATGCTTTTGTCTGATTTATTTTATAATTATTTCTGAATTTTGCTCTCATTTCTTTGAGATAGTTGTAGTCCTAAAGCGAGGAGATAAGGACGTGTCTACAACTTGCATTACTTGAACACGCTGGTTCACTCTAAGACACGTGTGTCAAACTCAAGGCCCGCGGGCCAAATGTGGCCCCCCAAGACATTTCATGTGGCCCGCGAGAGCATTAAAGTTTTTCATTTCTTAAAATAAAAAAAATAAAAATTGTTGTGTATTTATTCATATTAAGGGGGAATTGGACTTGAAATATCGGACTGGGCAGCTATACATTTATATATGACTTAAACACTGTCCATATAACCTGACAGAATCTAATTTAAAAGGATTTATGTTAGAGTAAGAAGAAAACATGTTTTTATGCAACTGTAATTGTCACTTTAAAAAGTTATAATAAATAAATAAATGAGTTATTTAACATTACGGAGTAGTTACATTTATTTTCATTACATTTAGTTACATGTATAAGTTATATCTGGCCCTTTGAGGACAGACACTATGCTGATGTGGCCCTCAGTGAAAATGAGTTGGACCCCCCTGCTCTAAGATAAAGAGTAAATATATTAGGGGTTTCTGTGGAGTATTTTTTTTTAACAATAATGAGTTCTTGTGATGTTTTTGAGATTATTTAGGGTGAGAAACTTTTATTGTTTGTCTACTTTAATGAGGCGCCTGCCTGCCTCTGCAGCTTCACATCAACCCGGGCTGTGATCGTTTTCTGCATCACCACAGACAAAAATAAACAGTTCATCCTGGTCAGCAGAACTACATCCAAGGTTTTTCTCTGAAATGTTTGTGGATAAAGTAGGAAGAACAAAACAGACGGTGCTGTGGTGACCAGCACATGAACAAAACGGGTCATGTCAATGACACGCTCACTCTGTGGCTTTCCTACTGTTGATTGAAGCTCATCTTATAGTTTTCATGAGCAGATGAGGTTAGTTAGTTTGTAAGCTTTTGCTTTTGCAGTTCTTAAAAATATTAGAGCGAAGATCACCTCTTTTTCTTTTCCTAACTGAAGGCAATAAATGCCCATTAAAGGGCGTCTCATTCAATCTGTGACCGACTGGCAAACTGTCCAGGGTGTTCCTTCGCCTTCGCCCAACAGTGGGTGGGATAGACTCCGGCAAACCCAATAGGAGGAACGAGCGGGTTCGGAAAATGGAAGACAAACTCACTCACCTCGCCATCCAAGCCCAGACACATCTTCAGGACCTTCTCCACAAAGAAAAGGAGGTAAAATCCTCCAAAGATTGCCACCGCGTTTTCCACATAGCTGTCAGCATTAGGGTTGAAGCCCAGCGCCTGCAGGTGGGAGGAGGATCAGAGATGTCTTTCTCCGGGTGTCAGACCTCTCTAAAGAGACCCACCTCTGGAATGAGCTGCAGCACGGCATTGGAGAAGAGCGTCCCGATGGCCAGCCCGATAAAGTAGCTCAGCACTTTGGGGAAGTAGGACTTCTTTGTGAAGGGGATCAGTAGGAGCCCCAGCAGGGACGCCAGGTTGATGATAGTGACGGCCAGGAAGCCGTACCCCCACACTGCCAGGGCAGGAGGAATGACAAACAGAAGCAGAGGGGCCATCACTTCATCTGGGTATTCCACCGCCGCCCCCCTCCCCTTAATGATAGCTGGACAAAACTTTGTTACTCTTTTATGTGTGTGTTATGAAATGGCATCAAAAAAGCAAACGGACAAACAGCAGCCTCAAGACCAGTTCATATGATTGACTGTGTAAGAGAACTGGACTGAGTGACTCCTCCCCCTGGCATTCCAAACTGGCTCCAAGAAGCCAAAATCCCATAGACTTCCATAGAGAAATAAGCAGATGTGACTCAGTCATTCTATTGGTCAGGATAACCATTCTTGATCTGATACATTTTATTAACATGTTCATAATTATCCTCTTTTTTTTAACAAATTTTAAGTTATTCAATTATAAACTGGCCAATCAGATGCCTCAATAAGAGTATGTGGTCTCGTGTCCAACGTTCCAATCGTTTGATTCACAGATTATGTATGGCCCACTTTCAAGAGGTAGGGGTGTGGCCTTTGAAACAAGCTCACTCCTGATTGGTGAGAGTGGTAACCATAGAAATGTTGACTCATGCCGACTCCGACCAATCACAGCTCATTGACAATTTCTGGTTCCAACCTGGCAGCATCTGTATTGCAAAATAATGGCGACTGAACTGACTTAAAGTCATTGGAGCTGGAAGTTAATCATTTTCTATGTGTGACTTCACACTGGCTCAGCCCGGTTCTATTTTGCAGTCAATGCTCACGTAGTCTGCTATATTGGCCGATCACCATTTTTTTGTGTCCGATTCAAAAATCCAGTGCCCTGAAAATTTCCCAAAATTTAGACCACAATACATCGCATTTGAACAATTAGTTGCAGAAAAAAATTCCTTGAATGTATGTATATAATTTATAAATCATCTAAATCAGGGGTGTCAAACATACGGCCAGCAGCCCGTATCCAGCCTGCCAGATGGTTTAATCCAGCAAACTCATGAAGAGTAAAAATGATAAAAGATTCTAGTCCCTTCCTTACGGAAGAGGATAAGGGCCACGGAGAGACACAAAAAGGGCATTCTGACTTTAATCTCACAATTCTGATTTTTTTAATCAGAATTCTGGATTAAATCTCAAAATTCTGATTTATTTATCAGAATTCTGACTTTAATCTCAGAATTCTGACTTTTTATCAAAATTCTGGCTTTAATCTCAGGATTCTGACTTTAATCTCAGAATTATGAGCTACAGGCACATGTGAGCCACTTCCTTCAGCACTGAATCGTCCAACTAAATTGACGTCTGCAAGTGTCTTTTTGCGTGCTCCAGGCTTACCGGAGGAGGTCATTTCACTAATGGAAGAAGAAAAGGTCTGTAGAAAAGATAAACTGGATCTTGTAAATGAAAAGGCAGCAGGCTATGCTAGTTTTTTTGCAACAGCTATCAAACATTTACATGAATATTAGGTCATCTTTTTAAATGTGCAAAATGCTGTTCATTTACTAGGGTTAAATATGTACCTGACAAGCACAAAACACAGTTTTACTGAGTTTTAATTTGTAGGTTATTTTATTAATCTACGTTATGCACGGGCTGCCTAGACACGTTTAGCACCCCCAATGTGCTAAAAGTTAATATGAATATGAACGTGTTTTGTAACGGTGGGTGATACCCACCGATCTTTATGTTCACTCCATTACAATAACCTTCAGTTCTCAGCCTTCTTGTCACGTCACAACTTCTCTCTTTTTTATTATCTCATTGGCTAACAAAGTGTTTTTCAACCTTTTTTGAGCCATGGCACACTTTAACCTTGACAAAAACCCCGCGGCACACCAGCATCCAAAAAAAGAAGAAGCAAAAACTCAGTATGTATTGATCACAGCCACCCCCCTCCCCCCGCAATCTGATAATTGTGGCAGAAAAAGATGGAAGTTGCAGATGTTTTTTCTAAGATAAAATAAAAGTTAAGTTAGAAAATTAAAAATCTGTTTGATGCGTGTTCTTTGTGGTTTCAAGACGTAAAACAAGGATTTAAGCCAATGCATCATGGGAGATGTAGTGTGAAAATCTGACGCTAAAGGGCAGACAGACTAGCGTCTCTGAGCTTCGTTGTTTTGTTCCCTTTTTCTATGGTTTGATACCGGATTCTGTGGAAAGCAACACCGCTAAAGACAAGCTTTAGCTGGTATTTTTGTTAGAACTGAGAGACTTTATGAGCTAAATTGGAACAAGGAAGTTGAGACTTTAACCACTTCTGATTGGTCAGACTGATGACATGTGATTAAGCCTTCAAGAATGATTGGTGGAGACAGTTAAAGAGGCGGGAGTTTTCCGCAAACGCTTTTAGATGCAGCTAAATCGCGGTACCTCATTCTTAACAAAATGTCTTTAATAGAAACAAATAAACAAAAAGAAAAAAATATTTTATGATCTTTTATATTCTTAACTACTCAGTGTTTTATCAGGGTTCGTTTGGATGAACACATAGCTGATATCTTGGAGATGGGAAATGTTTTTAGATCAGTTAAGGGCAATTTCCCACGGCACACTAGTGTGCCGCGGCACACTGGTTGTAAAACACTGGGCTAACAAACACTTTGCATACCGACGGTGCTCCGTTACAGAGTCAAAGTCAGAATTCTGAGAAAAAATTCAGAGATTAAAGTCCGTTTTATTTGTTCACAGAACTGAATGCAAAAACCCGCATGCTTGGTATGTAATCAACAGGTCGCATAGCTCAAAGAATCAGTGACGTGCGGTGAGGTTGATGGCTGGTGAGGCACTGACTCCTCTGGAGTCAGATTTACAATGAAAGAACGGAATATTTCACCATTCGTCCAACAGCAGGTACAGCATAGAAGATACACACAAGAACATATTTGTCCAACAGAGAAAGTTTCTTTTATAGACATGGATAGAACACTCATCTTGGGTATAAATTATTCATACAGCAAATACTGTAAACCAGGGGTTCTCAACATTTTTGTAGTGGAGGGCCAAATTAGGAACTTAACATTAAATTGGGGGCCAGTTTTGATGAAAAAAAATGGATAAACAGAAAAAGTTGTTTTTACTAACTTTAATGACCAAGTGTCATGTGTACAGTTAACCAGGCCCTCCAGTCGGTCGGAGGTTGCTGCCCAGATCTTCTACTCGTCTAGTATTTGTATCATTTGACAGACTTAATTCTTCAAACTTTCTCTTTTCTTCTGGACAAACAATGTCATCTACTTTCAGCATATATTCTTTTTACAAACTCCCCGTCACTGAAGGGATAGCTACGCCAGGCCATATCCAAAGCCTCAACGCAGCTAGCTTCTGTCACAGTTTCACTGGATTTAGACATTTATGTAAACATTGGTTGTGTCCGAATTCCCACCCTAATGCCTAAGTACGAAAAAATATATAGTGCTGAACAATGTAGTGCCCTGAATTTTAAAAGCAATTCGGAAACCGTGCTCACTATTTTATTTTTTTATTTTTTTATTTTTACAGTGGGTATGATGTCATTGATTTCACAAAGTTAAAATCTAATTAAAATGAGCGTTTTGTGACGATTATTAAAGTCCACAGTCTTCTGAAGATAAAAAACGTTGATGGTTTATTTAAAAAATACATTTAAATACATTTTTTTGGTAAAAAAAGTTCTGACGCAATCTAGTGAGCATCGATGCACACTGGTTTTTCACAGAGACTTCTGGGAGATTTCCAGGACACTCGATTTTGGAATTGTAGATTCGGACAGCACTACTAAATGGCAAACGCACTATGTAGTGCACTATATAGGGTTAGGGTGGGAATTTGGACATACCCATTATCTGCTGTGTAGCATAGCCTTGTTGTTGTTGTTGAAGCTCATTGTTGCGCTCCTGGCTAGTAAATTTGTCATAGCTTTTATTTTTTGTAACAAAGTGACTATTTATATTGAATTCTTTGAGCATTGCATTTACCTGCTTGCAAATAAGGCAGATGACTTTATCCATGAGGTACGACAAAGTAAGCATTTGTTCACTTAGCTAGACAGCGCCTTTTCTCCTCGCCAACACAATGTTTTTCCTCAAAGGAACCTGTTCTGTCTCTCTCTCCAAATTCTGCTCTGATCCCAGTTCTGCTGCCGTCGTCGCGCTCCATCCTTTCGCAAAGGCAGTGACATAGAACATGTTGTCTGCCCTCTTGTGGTGAAACTAAAACACTGTACCGTTGACACCTGAGTGTAATTATCTTAGAAACGGTTTATGCACGGCTGTTAGGGCAGCTCACCGCTCCCGCGGGAGTCGGGTCAGCTGGGGAGAATAAATGTCCCACACCTACATGCGTGACAGCTAACGGGGCTTGAACTTTAAAAATGTGCGGGTGACAAGATTTAGTCTTAGATGCACTGAAAACACGTGGAGAAAATGCAACGATAGACGTGTTTAAGATGATCCAGCGCCGCTCCTGGATCGTTGGGGAGACCAGGCGGGGGGTGAAGGGGAATGAAGGACAACAGGAAGTTGGAGTTGTCCTTAACATTCAATTTAGTTTTAATATTCCTCCCCCTCAGTATGATCTGTGTTATTATATATTTTATACTTATTTGAATGTTTTGTAATGCATGTAGCCTTTTCTTAATCAATTGGTATTTTAAATTATTTTAATTGATCACTGAACTACAAAAACCATCAGGACACATGTCCCATAATGCATTGTTTTGTAGTCTGTAGGGCAGCTTTCAGTCAGTGCAGTACTAAATTTCCAGCTGTGTTCCCTCAGGTTGGCGCCTTGCTCCGCCCCTTTCTCGTGATATTTTTGTGATGATTGACAGGAGATGTTGGAGCAAAAACAAAAATATACGTCAGACACCAGGTGATCTGTGCAGCGTTGAGTCCACCTGGGTGATCTCAAACACGCTTTTGGTGTCACCAACATACATTTCCATCCGTTTTCTTTACTTATTTGTACTGTCATGACAGCGATGCTTTTGTCAGTTTACCTGTTGTTGCATCTTCAAAAGTGCAGAATAAAATGTGACACTGAATTTGAAACGGCACATTGTAATTTTTGAATCTATTATTAAAGTATTTATTTGTAATACAGTGGAAATTAGTAGATTTGGTTAGCATGTTTATTTACGGTATGCGCCCCTAAATTGTCTGGTTGTGCCCCTAAAATTTTCAGTTGGGGGCCACTGTGCTCCTGGTGAAAAAAGTTAGTCTGGAGCCCTGAAGGGTATTTAAAATTGTATCTTTTAACATTAACAAAAAGCAAAAAGCAAAATGAATCCTCTTTCAAATTTCAAATCATATTAACTTTATTTTGTCACACAGAACCCTGTTCTAGTCTAAAGCAGAAAAGAAGTTTCAAGTGCCTGAATTAAAGTCCTTATTTAAACTAAAAACATTTTGGCCAACTGAACCATTTGATGCTGAGAAAAATAATTCAATCAATAAATAATATTAAATGTAAATTGATCTGAAACATTAACACTGCAGCACCAATATATTTAACGCTTTTAGTCTGAAGAAATAGATAAAGAACATTGTTCTGATTGTTTTTCTAAATGATTGTTTATTTTCTGATGTCATAAAGTGCAGCTGTTTTCCTGCATTACCTGCTGTCTGTCTGTCAAATACTAAACAACAGACGGACAAAGAATACATTTATGGAAAATAAAGACACGTCTCAAAATGTCTACAATAGTTCATAAAGAATGACATTATTAGCATGAACTGGGGAATCTAAAGGTGGTGATCCTGTTGTTGGGCAACAGACAGGCTTGCAGCTCTCCTCCGCGTGCCCCGTTCCACCGTTCAGAGAGAGCCCCCCCCCCCCCCCCCCCCGTTCTCACACACGCAGCCGCCTGTGACAGAGACGGGAGGCGTGGCTTCAGATACGGTGATTCACAGGTTTCAGGCTGTGAACTCTGTGATTTAACACAGAATAGGAACCGAATAGAGGCGCAGATTTTTTTCCAAGCACTGAGCCGCTGTCACCGCCCCCCCCCACATTAAATTTGCGCACCAGACAATTGCCCGTATTATGGCCTGTGCCTAAAACGGCCACTACCGCGCGCCCCCCTGGCATCGCCCCACTATTTGAGAAGCACTGCTGTAAATTGAGTCCTGCCATCAGACATGAGGCAAAGCGCTCTGGAGCCTCACCAGGAGGTTCCACTCCGATCGTGCAACACAATTTTAACCTCAGAAACTGTGGAAAATGTGTCGAGTCAACTGAAAATGTACCTTTAACACAGATCACTGGAAAATAATATTCACTTAAAGCACGTTTTTCTGTTTTATCACAATGACCGGTGAGGCCGAGCCTCACCTGATCGCACGTCACTTTAGATTAGAGGTGTTGAAGAGACGTCACAGTGGAGTTTCTTGAGTTGATGGACACAACAACAGCTGATGACATAGTCAGCTCTCTAGCTACTGCACTGGACTATGTTGAAGTGAACTGGTCACATGATGTCAGTCTGGTCACTAGTGGCGCACCATCAGAGGTCAGGAAGAAGGCAGGTGCTGCCACAAAATTCAGCCAAGCAATGAGGAAAAGATTCTTGGACATTACATTGTGTTTTGCAGACTTGAATGACAATAAATGTGTTTCTGCACAGAATCTGAATCCTGATATTGATGGATGGGTGAAGTTTCAGGAGAAACTAAGTTTAATTTAGTTTAATTTTTCATTTGCACATTAATATTTCAGGCAGGTGTTTCATCTTTTTCCCGTAGCCCCTCTTGAGTTTATTATCGGGATTGCTTCAGTGTCAGATGTAAAATGTTTGGTCTGCATAAACTTGATTTGTTTAATGAAAATGCTTTTTATTTGAGATCCATTGGCCTCTGTGAATGACTGTGTAAAAATAAGTGATTAGGCTACTATGTTGGTGGAGGTATTTTTTCTAACTGAGAAAAGCAAAATAAAACAAAAACAAAGCTACAGACTGACCATAGGTTATTCTGCCTTTATGTCACTGGTCCGGCCCACTTGAGATCAGATGGGTTAAATATGGCCCCAGAACCAAAATGAGTTTGACACCCCTGATCTAAGTTTTCATCATCATGTTCTACCAGTCTGGCATGGCGAGCACCATCTTCCTTGCTGGGGTGTGTTGGGGTGCTGGCATCAAAGCAAAGGACGTCAACGAAACACAGCGGATTGGACAAACTCATTCAAAAGGCAGGGTCTTTGGTTGGTTTTAAGCTTGCCAGCCAGGAGGAAGTGACGAGGGACAGAATGCTGGCTAAACTGCTGACCATCATGGATAATCTCTGTCCCCCTCTCTATAAATTGAGAAGCAGCTGCAGCAGCGGAGGCCTGCAGCTGCACGGCTCCTGTACCGCTCCAAGAACAGGACAGGACTTCCTGAACCGTTCCGCCATCAGACTGGATGGCTGTGTCCACATTCCTTCACTACTCGCTACATAGTGCACATACAGTGAGGTCAATAAGTATTTGATCACCCTATGATTTAGCAAGTTCTCCTACTTAGAAAACATGGAGAGGTCTAAAATTAGGTGCATTTCCACAGTGAGACAGAATCTGAAGAAACATTCAGAAATCACGTTGATTTATATGTATATTACTGTGACAAATAAGTATTTGATCACTTGGGTTAAACAACTTTAATATTTGGTACAGAAGCCTTTGTTAACAGTTCCAGAGGTCAAACGGTTCCTGTAGTTCTTCTCTAGGTTTCTACACACTGCAGCAGGGATTTTGGCCCATTCCTCCATACAGATCTTCTCTAGATCTGTCAGGGTTCTGGGCTGTCGCTGAGCAACACGGAGTTTCAGCTCCCTCCATCTCTATTGGATTTAGGTCTGGAGACTGGCTAGGCCACTCCAGAACCGTGACAGGCTTCTTACGGAGCCAGTCCTTGGTTTTCTTGGCTGTGTGCTTCGGGTCATTGTCATGCTGAAAGACCCAGCCACGACCCATCTTCAACGCTTTGACTGAGGTAAGGAGGTTTTTGCCCAATATCTCACAATACAGAGTCCCGTTCATCCTCTCCTTAATACAGTGCAGTCGTCAGAAAAACACCCCCAGAGCATGATGCTTCCACCCCCGTGCTTCACTGTAGGTATGGTGTTGTTGGGATGATGCTCCTCCTTTCTTCTCCAAACACGCCGAATGGAGTTAAGACCAAAAAGTTTTATTTTGGTCTCCTCTGACCACAAGACTTTCTCCCATGACTCCTCTGGATCATCAGGATGGTCATTGGCAAACTTCAGACGGGCCTTGACATGGGCTGACTTCAGCCGGGGAACCTACATGATTTTAAACCGTGACGTTTTAATGGATTACTTATAGTAGCCGTGGAAACGGTGGTCCCAGCTCTCTTCAGGTCATTGACCAGCTCCTCCTGTGTCGTCCTGGGCTGATGCTTCACCATTCTTAGCATCATGGATACCCCACCAGGTGAGATCTTGCGAGGGGCCCCAGTCCGAGGGACATTGACCGTCATCATTAGCCTCTTCCATTTTCTGATAATCGCTCCAACAGTTGTTCTTTTCTCACCAATCTGCCCCGTAGCCACTTCCAGCTTTGTGAAGGTCTACAATTTTGTCTCTTGTGTCTTCTGACAGCTCTTTGGTTTTGCCCATGTTGGTAGTTAGACTTCTGACTGATTGGGGGGGGGCACAGTTGCCTTTATGCAGGCTAACCACCTCAAACAGGAGCCACTCATTTAGAATCATGAGCAGAGTGGAGTTGGACTATTTAAAAGCAGGACAGCAGCTCTTTGCTGGTCTGAAATCTGCCTGATAATCAAGTGATCAAATACTTATTTGTCACAGTAATATACAAATAAATTGTTTTTAAAAATCGTACAACGTGATTTCTGAATGTTTCTTCAGATTCTGTCTCTCGCTGTGGAAATGCCCCTATGATGAAAATTTAGACCCCTCCATGTTTTCTAAGTGGAAGAACTTGCTAAATCACAGGGGATCAAATACTTATTGACCTCACTGTGTATAGCACTATTTTGTAGTGCTGTTCGAATCTACAAGTCCAAAATAGAGTGCTCTAGAAATTTTCCAGAGGTCACTGCGAAAAGCAGGTGTGTATTGATGCTCACTAGAATGCTATATATAGACCACAATGCATTGCATTTGAACAATTTTCGCGTAAAAATATGTATTTAAATGTATTTTTTAATTAATAATCAACTTTGTTCATCTTCAAAACACAGTGGATTCATAAATAGTTGCTGTAAAACGCTCGTATTGATTAGGTTTTCACTTTGTGAAATTAAGGACGTCACATTCACCGTTGAAAAAACAAAAAAGCAGTGAGCATGGTATCCTAAAATCCAGGGTACTACATAGTCCCACATTATATCGTTTTTTAGTAGTTAGGGATTAGGGAGGAAATTCAGAAACATCCTACAACTCTGTAACTTTAAGAGGTAAGAAAGAAAAGACATTAATGTATCATCTAAGGTGTTCTTCAAACGTTCAGTTACATTAACTAGTTATTTTTATTTTATTTTATGTTCATTTGTCAGCTGCTATATGTGTACATGTATGTAAACCTTTTTCTTCCCTGTACATTTCCTATTTCTTTTATTGTGCTGCTTCTACAACTTGATTTTCCTACGAGGATTAATAAAGTTGGTCTTAATCTTAAACCAACTCGTGCCTGACAGACACCACTCGGGGCACGCTGCTCATGGCTGCTGCTCAGTTGCCAGGATGATCCGTGGGATGAAGACATCAGCAGCATCTAGGAAAATGCCTGAAAGTAGAGGACCCAACAATGCAGGGGATGGAAGCTTACAGCAGGAAGATACCACTTCACTCAAAACTCAAACAACAATAAAAACATTTTAAAAAGGTGAAACTAAAGGATCTCAAAGTAAAGGTCTGAAAACCAGACATACACTGAGGATGATCCACTTCCCTGATGACTCCAGTTATCCAATCAAACCAGGGGAGACTGACAAAAGAAAAAAAAAACACAAAACCTAAAGAAAGAACAAGAACCAAGAAAACAGAACCGAGATCAAACAAAAGAGAACAATCCTATGAAGTTAGATTTGCTGCTAAACTATCGTCCGTCCATAAAAACGTTTCACAATTGTCATAATAAATTTGTAAAATGTGAGGAAAGCCACACGATTGTTTTGATGAAAATGCGATAATTATTGCTCTGTGGATCTGCCAAATTATAAAAACAGGAAAAACAAACCTCGTGAATTCATCAACATGAGGTATATGTGTAGAAGAAGATCCAAGAAAATACGCAAAAATATCACCAACCCAGAAAAATATTAGTACGTTTTGGTAAACGCTCAAAGCAAAGAAGGAAAATTAAATCAACAGGAAAGCCACGAGTGGTGCTGCATGGCCAGCAGTCGCTATCTGCCCGTTCAACCATTAGACGACTACTTACAATCGTCTACGCTCATTCGGTATTATAGCAGCTTGAATTCCCGCCAATGTGTGGAAGTGTCCTTTGGCAAGACACTGAACTCCACTCTGCCTCTGGTGTTGGGCAGCGTTGCTATCATCAGCGTGGAAACGGCTGAATGGGTCTGTGACTGGAAAGCCCTTTGGACCTTCAAGGAAGGTAGAAAGTGTTATACAAGTACACGCCATTGACCATCGCCACACGTTGCTTTTTATTGTCGTTTTGGTTTTATGAAGGCGCATACAGCTGTCGTGCTTTAGACACCCAGGTAGTGACAGGGAAAAGATTCTTCTTCTTTTGTTTATTTACTGTTTATTATTGCTTGACCTCCATCTACAATAGGAAGAGGCTCGGTGCGCAAAATCAAAGCCGTGCAAATCCTGAAAATCTTGCTCCAGACATTTTGTTTTCACAGCTCTGTTCATTTAATTGTCCGTCTTGGAGTCATATGTATCCGACCTGACAGAAAATCCTAATTATTAATGTCTCCTTTGAGATCACGTTTACATCGGTTGGTACTTCCATGTTGACCCACAGGTCTCTACGAAATCAGAGTTCCTGATTGGTCACAGAATATGAACACACACAATCTCCCTGAGTGCAGTGAGGATAGTGCGCTCCCAGAACAAAACATACAACTGTGGTGCATTCAAATACATATAGATCCCACATCAGAATGGAGGACACACCCCAAACCCAACATGAATGGAGGGTGAATCTGCAAAAGTCAGTTTTTGGATTTCCTTGGCAACAAAGGTTTTCTGCCCACATTCCTGACCTGTTCATGTCGTATGTTATATTGTTTCATTCATCATAAGCCAACAATTAATTGATATTAATAGTGATGTAAAAAAAAAAGTGTAAGCAACAGGAAAACGCCACTTTTGTGAGGTTTCCATGGAAACGCCTGAAAGAATCTACAGCTTCTAACTCCAACATTTTTCCACTGTATCTTCCAAATGATGCTAGAGGAGTCAGGAAGAGATAAATCCCAGGAGTTTAAATTTGTCGGAGATACTAAAAGTGACTTTTTTTTTTTTTTTTAGTTTAGTTGTGATTATTATTAACCTTCATTTAACCAAGATATTCCCATTGCGATTAAACGCATCTTTTGCGAGGGAGTCCTGACCAACACAGTCTGTTGTAGACTAAATCTGGCAGCCTGTGTGTGAAATTTCATGAAGATCACTTCAACAAATGTTTTTTATCGTGTGAAAATGTGAAAGTTTCACACTTTACCACAGAATAAGCCATAGGTCCCATATTCATTTCTAAACTTCTTTTGGAAACCCCCCACGTGTGTGTTTTGGTTTCATTAGTGGATCTTAACATATTTTTTTGAGCCCCATAAGCGATTTTGGCGTCATTTAGTTTTCAATTTTGGATGATTTGTCCAGCTGTGATGTCATCTATTTGAGTTGTTGAGTATGGGGGGGGGGGGGAGCATTGTAAAAACAATCTGGTCCTTGCAACCCAGGACATAAAAACGAAACAACAAACAGGGAAATAACTTTACAACATGAAACCCAGAGTAAACTGAAGAAGTCACCAACCGCTCTGCCCCCACTCTGACGAGGACCAAACAACTGTCGCTGTTTGAAATAATGATTGACTCCCAGAAAATGGGATTATTTTGGGGGTGTCAAACTCCAGGCCTGGAGGTCCGGCCTCCTGCTGGTTTTTCAGAATCCCTGCCTTATCTGCTGCTGATTACCTGGATCAGGTGTGTTTAGCCAATCAGGAGCTTCAATGGCTGGTCGGTTGGAAAACCTGTTGGACACCGAGCATGAAGGATTCTGACACCCTTGGATTAGATTAAATGATTTGTCACTTAATCATTTACTCAGTCTGTCCTCTGGAGACGATACTGATGTCTCTCAGCTCTCCACCTGAACAGGTGGCTTCACTGTGCAGGACCCCGGGGGGGGGGGGGGACAGTCCCCGATAACAAGCCAAGCTGGGATGAAGCAACTCACCAGAGTAGTCCAGGGGCGGCAGGGGCGGGGGGGCAGTGTAGGGGCAGGAGGGCAGCAGCACCTGGGTCAACACGGCGGGACAGATCCTCCCCAGATGTTCCACGGTCAGCTCCGTGACATTGGTGAGGTTGAAGTGGAACAGAATCTGCCCTGCAGAGGGACACTGGGGGACGGGGGGGGGTATCTTTGATCATAGATTTTTAGCATAAGAGACGTTTTCAGAAATGTGGGTGTAAATTTGGAAGAAGTCTGGTTTCAAATGAAGATCCTGACTTTCCTGACACAAACAAACTTTCTGACGTCACAGAAACGTTTTCTGATCTAAAGATGTTGTTGAAGCTGTGATCATTCGGGACTGATGACCCCCCCGGAACGACCAAACAAACCTCCTGGTCCTCCAGTGGGTTTTCTTCAGAGATGAGCTCGGATCTTCTGGCTGAGACCAGCAGCAGCAGATTCTCCAGATTCCTCGTGCTGATGGAGTCATTTTGTCCAAAAAAATGTAGAATATTTTCCAAAAACTCGGGTCCGGGACCGTCCGGGACCCCCGCCCGCGCGCTCTGCGCCGCGAGCGCCAGCGCGCAGGAGAGGAGCAGCTGCGTACAGAACATGTTCTGAGGCCGAAGTCCGGGTTCGGTCTGAGCCCGAACCTGCGGCTCGGGGGGCGGGTTCGCTGCTTGGCAGGTGCACAATATGATCCAGTTCCGTTCGGGTCTCTTACTCTGGTTCCGGTGTGCCGCAGAACTCCGAGGTTCAAAGAGCAGACCAGTGACCCGCGCGCCCCCACGCACAGTGTTCACGTGTGATGGACTTAATCAGGTCTGTGTGTGCGCGCGTGCCTCACCACCATGAGTCGAGGCGCGCGCGTGGACAAATAAGTAAAAAATAATAGAAACTGTTTTACTTTAAAATGAGCCGTGATTTTGTCGACCCCTTGTGGCAGCTTTTAGAAGTGCAGATCAAACTTGTGGCATTTTTCTGATGATGAAAGGGAATTAAAATCGATTTCTTTCTGACTTGGTCTTTATTCAAATTGTTGTGAACCAGAAGCAGTTAAAAAATACTGTTTGAAAAAGATCTTGTGATGTAGAAAATACACTGGGCCTGCTGTGCTCCATTCTGATGCATCCACTTGGGGACAAACAGATCTGTGTACGTCTTCATGTTCCCCATCTGAGCTGGAATCTGGATCTAACATGTACGACTGGACAGCACCAGAATTGCTCGCCATTTTTGTTGCACCAGTAATGTTAGGTTGGGGGTGTGAGGACTGTAAGCAAGTGGAGACCATGGAGACAATTGAAGAATTGGAAATGGAGTCGAGGTGAATTTCCAATGATCTCCTGTCCTAAACAAGTTTTTTTGATTTGGGCTAAAATCTATCACAACCATAATTAAAAGACCACTGTGAAAGCTTTTACAAAAGATGATCAAAGTAGGACTTTTTAAATCCTTGAAATACGCAGAAATAAACTGGCTACACAAATGTATCCATTAATTTTATTAGTAATAAATTTCACCAATAGTATTTTAACAAAAGGAAATCTTATTAAACAGTATCAATTCAGTTGAACGTGATTTTTGTTTGAGTTCTCTCATTCTTTGACACAAATGAATGGATTTTGTGGTAAAAATGTAACTGATGTAGCACTTTGGGACAGAAAAAGGTCTTTCATTAGAATACAATCATATAAGACATGAGGACGACCATAACCAGACATTCAAAGACACATAAAAACCAGCAGCATTCATCTGCAGAATCATGTCATTGCATAGCAGACTCAAGCCTGAAGCTGCAAAAATCAAGTCTTCTGTTTCCATCATAAATGCACTTTAATCATTCTCCATCACAGGTTTCCTTCTTCAAATGTTCATTCAAAGGAATGAAGGATCACTGCTGTGTTTCAGATCAGCTGAAACTGATTGTAAAGTGTGATCATCTGTCAGAGAACATGGTGTACCATCAAGGTCAAAGGTTAACACTGAACCCACTTCCTTTGTGACTCAAGTTTAGGTGAACAGATGAGAGAAGAAAGCCACTCAGAGAGCACAGCTCCAACACCTCTGGCACATTTCGGTGTCCCGCCCCACCAGTGCCTGCTCAGTAAACGTCCCTCAGCGTGGTGACGGTCAGGGACCGTGACAGTTCTGCGGCGCTGGTGGGGCGCCACGGCTCAAAGCCAACAGTCTTGTTCCTGGAAAGCATCAAGAAGCCGTTGGCAGTGAAGCGGCCCGGGATGTTTCCCACGTCCAGCCACACAAAAGCTGCTATGGAGGAGGACTGGAGGGTCACGGTGAAGCCGCCACCGTCCTGCTGCACCTTCACCTGTGGGGGGGGCGAGGCAGCATGAACATGGACATGGGTCACATGACCTTCTGCAGGAATGGATTATTTTCTTTGGAGCTCAATGATCTTAAAGGTTTGAGACGCCTACCGTGATGTTGGCTCTCTGCAGCCCCTCGGCCTCCCTGGGGGAGGACAGGAAGTGGTAGTTGTTTGAGCCCTGCTGGTTGCCAGCGCTGTCTTCCAGGTGAAAGGTCAGCAGGCAGGTGAGGTGGGTGCAGCGCCCGCACCCTGCCAGCAGGGTCCCGACGGGCTGCCTGTAGAGCTCCGCAGCGCTGCCCCCAGGAACAACCCGCAGGTCCGAAGTCCTGCTGCAGACTGGATCCAGATAAGCCCAGGAGTGCACGGTCACCTGACACAGAAAGTGGTGGCCGTCAACAAACGGAGAATGAAGGCTGCTCAGAAATTTCATCATGGCTGAGGTCAAAGGTTAACCCCACCTGACTTCATACACACACCCCACTGTGAAGGGGGTGGAGTCACTGCTCCACTTTCCTCAGTGACAAATGATGATCAGTTACTGTTTAATACCTGCTTATGGAGAGAATCCCTGTGATATGAACGGATTTAGATGGTTTTATTTTGAAGGGAGAACATTAAACTTGTAACAAAATCACTAAAAAGTTCATTTTTCAGCCACATTTCATGGAGATCATTTATAAAAAAACATTTGAGAACGTTTAGCAACAAAAGCTGGAACCAAAAAAACTATATTATCCCTTATGTATGTATGTATGTATGCATGTATGTATGTATGTATGTATGTATTTAGTTATCCATCTAACTTGTCCTGTCCAGCAGCTGAGGAAACCGACCCAACCCCTGGGCCAAGGACCGGTACCGGTCCGTGGGTCATTTGGTACCAGGCCGCACATAAAGAATAAATAACTTTCATTACTTCCGTTTTACTTATTTCGGAATCTGAAAGATGTTTCATTCATCTTCTACCGTTTATTCCCTTTCGGGGTCACGGGGCTGCTGGAGCCTATCCCGGCCACTTGGGCGAAGGCAGGGGACACCCTGGACAGGTCGCCAGTCTGTTGCAGGGTAGAAAGTCCTCAATCACACATCCATTCACTCTCACACCTAGGGACAATTTAGGTTGACCAATCAACCTATGCAGCATGTTTTTGGACGGTGGGAGGAAGCCGGAGTCCCCGGAGAAAACCCACGCATGCACAGGGAGAACATGCAGCCTCCACACAGAAAGGTCATTGATGTTCTGGTCAAGGTCCCCCAGCCGGGGGCCTTCTTGCTGTGACCACTACGCCACCGTGCAGCCCGAAAGATGTTTTATTTTAAAAAACTGCCCGATTCTCTGTTCCATCCATCTATGTCACTCTAGACGCAGGCCAAGGCGCTCTTCTCGGTCACATGATAGGTTACGCTAAAATAAAACCCAGGAGCTAGCAAAATGAGTAAAAAACAAACATCTTTGGAAAGTTTTTATGATAAAGGGGAAAAGGCTCAGCCAGGAGACAGAAGAGGAGCCTTTAACTTCCAAAAAAAGAAAGTTACATTTAAAAGACAGTACTTCTTTTTTGCACCATGAGTGTGGGAAGGATGACAACACCTGTGCCATGTTTAATGTTGCGCGTGTCAAAATAAAAGCTTGGGGTTCATCTTGTCACATATCTGTTCCTCCTTCAGCGTAGCGTTAAAATAGTCTCCGCCTACTTCTTAAAGACCGGTCCGTGAAAACTTCCTGTGACGTCATAAAAGGTGTGACGGCGCTAAAAGGTTGTGGACCACTGATGTAAACAACAAATAATCCACACTTGTATTGTTGAAGAAATCCTGACTGTTTTAAGCAGAAATTCAGAATAGATTATTTGACAGCTTTAGATGGATAGAACTTTAACCGATCCCACCACTGGGACATTGATTCCCTACCATAGCTCCAAAAAAAGACAATAATAAGGAGGGACAGATAATAATAGGTAATAAAGAGCAGAGATTCATTGAGGATGTGGCGTTTCAGAGGAACGTACCACTGCTCTGAGCTTAAGGTCAGCGCTCAGATCCGAGACCGCGTAGATGATCAGGGCGCCGTCGTCCTCCACGGAAACGGGAAGAAGGGGGGCGAAAAAGCTCCTCGCAAAGTAATGCAGCATCTTCCACTTCCCTCCGAACTCTGCCTCCAGAGGAACAGGGCGGAGTCATGGTCCACGCTGCCACGCCTGCAGCAGCTAAGAGGCAGACACTCACCCAAAGACGACCAGGACGGCGCCGGCCAGATGTCGTTCAGCTGCCAATAGAGGGCGCCCATAGTGTGACCTTTGCCCCCCACCACTTGGCTGCGGCTGCTCCGGTAAAACTCCGTCTGAGCCTTCACGCACTGCGCCTGCATGACCTGCAGATGAAGCAGCACAGCAGCAGACATCACAACCCCAGCAGGGAGGGACGCAGAACAGCACTTCTACATCTTAGGCTTGGAGTTAGGATTTCATTCAATATTTCTTTGTGGTTGCTTCAGCAGGTCTGGGTTTGTTTGTGTCGTGCTTGAGAAGAGACGGAAAGCTCTGAAACCTTCAGCAGGCTGAAAACATTATCCTCCAGATTTGATGAAGGAAAGTCTAAGAAGTGGGTGTGGCTTACCTGAGTGATGTAGAGGGTTTGGGTGAATCTCCTCAGAAGGTCAGTGGCGTTCGGGAGGTGAAAGTGCAGCGCCGCCTGCTCCAGCATTTGCTGGTTGCCGCTCTGGTGGTGCTGACGGTGCGACGCGAAGCCACTGTCAAAACTCCAGTCCTCTCTGACAGAAACCTGCAGCGGGACAGACGGAAAGGCAGTTCGGGTCAAATCGACCTTTTTAGGAACAAACGCTCACTTCTTTGATTCAGTCAGTCATTGTCTTGTTTTTTGTCTGCGTGTCGTTTACTGGACTGCTTTCATGTTTAGATGGATTTTTGTGTCATTTGTTTATGGATGTCATGTTTCAGATAATTTTGTTGTCATGTTTGAACTGTTGATAGATTTGTTTGGCATGTTTCATTTATTTTATTTTATTTCTTTTGTTGTTTTCTTTGAATTTTCTGTTGTGTTTTGAATGTGTTCAAATGTGTTTACAATTGTTTTGTTTTTATTTTTGGGTTGTTGATTTGTTTGTTTGTCATAATCAGATTTCTGCTTGTTTTCTATTGCCATATTTGTGTGATTGCTCTAAATTTGTTGTAGTGTTTGAGTTGTCACATTAAAATCGTCATGTTTGTTGTTTTCTTTGGTTGGCTTTCATGTTTTCTCTACAATCCCACTTGGATTGTTGTGTTTGTTGTTGTGTTGGAATTATTATCTTGCTTGATTTTTGTCTCATCTGAATCTCTTTTTTGGTGTTTAGATTGCATTTGTTTGTTTGTTTGTTTGTTTGTTTGTTTTACTCGCCTGTATTTTTGTTTTGTTGTCATTTTGTACGACCAAGTATCATAAAAATTAAAGAATAAATACATTTACAAGAATAAATTCATTAAATTCTGAGAAAGAAATCGTCATTTTACACATTTTAAACTCGTAAAATTAGGAGAAAAAGTCGACATTTTTCGAGAATAAACTTGTGGAAGTATGAAAAAAGAATCTATATTTCATGATAATAAATTCATAACTACATCAATTCTAAATGGAGATTTACATTTTTTTTACTTTTCCTGTCCAACAGGCAGATGAGAGCTGAGGGCCTCTTGTGTTGGACATATTTTACTTTAACAAGAGGGGTTATTAATCTTCTGATACACCAGAGGTATGTCTGAATAAACCCCTTTTGTAATTGAGGCCAAACTTTATTCATTTTAATCATGTTTGAAAATCTTTGGTGTTGGACCGGACGGAAAAGGAAAGGAGGGAAGAAGAGAGAGGTAGAGAGAGAGGGGGGGTTAGGAGGGTGATAGTAGGAGGGGGGGATAAGACCATGAAGCAGCATAAAGCAACTAGTTGAAAAAAGGCTGCTGACCTACAACAACAGAAACGACAACAAAAAAGAATCAACACAGAGTTTCTATGTGAGATTCCAGCGAATTACCTCAACATGGGTTCACAACTATTGTATTGAGTCAGCATTGTTTGATATTAGGTATGAGGACATGGAAAAGACTTTGCAGGAAACTCTTCAGAAGAAGATTCTTGACCCACAAGGAGTGAATTTCCGTCCAGCAGGCAGTAAAGTCCACATGCATTATGGCACATGGACTCTGACCGACTGAAGCTTTATGGCATCACCATAAATGGCTGCACTGATGAATTCAGTCACCATGTAGCCTGGACTGAGGCTAACACAGCCAAAAAATGCCTTTCCCATGTAAAATTATGACTTTTTTCTCTTTAATCTCATAAAAGAACTTTTTTCTCATCATTCTACGGGTTTAATCCTGTAAAATTACGACTTTTTCCCCATAAATGCATGACTTTCTTCTCATAAAATTACAACTTTTTTCATAATTGTATGACTTTGTTGTTGTGATATGAATACTCTATCATAGTCTGGAGTAATGGCAGGGTCCTTTTCATTGTGGGTTTGTTTGTTAACTTGATTTTTTGGGTTATGGTGCTCGTTGCAGGTCAGAAAACCCCGTAGGGGAGCTGTGCTTTTGTCTGCCAATGAAGACGAGCAGCAAAGCTCACTCACAGGCTGCAGGGTGGAAAACGAAGGCCAGGACTGGAAGCCGTATTCAGAGGCGAAGCGGGTCCGAGGGAATGTGGTCCAGTCCCAGCAGTCTGACAGGTAGCTGTAGAAATGGACGTCTCCGTAGTGAGGGTCGTACGGGTCTGCAGCCACCCACCCCTCCTGCTCTGACTCCACCCCGTTCGTGGGGCTGGAGACGAGGAAGGGACGGCTGGGGTCCTCCTGCAGGTGACACTTCCGTTGTAACCGGATTGATCAGGAAAACCCAAACTCTTCAGCAAAGGGACCACGTCTGAGAAGTCCTTGCCCTACAGTCACCTTCTGTACGATCTTCCGGATGTTGTCCACGTAAAGCGTCACGTAGTCTCTGACGTACACCGGCCGCTGGGAGGCGGAGATGTTGAACCAGTTTGTTGCCAAAGCAGCTTCGTTTTCATTGTTGCCGCTCCAAATTATGATGGAAGGGTGAGACTTCAGACGCCCAATCTGACAGGGTTCAACAGAAAAAAGACATTCCTTATGAGTGCAAGAAAGACCAACTTTTTCAATGTGCTGAAAGTCCCACTCCAATCATCTATTGATCTGTTGTAAGTGATTGCCATTTTAGCCAAAATACAAAAACCTGGGTCAATTTCCTGAGACATAATTCCTGCATAATTCTTGGAGTTAGCATGTTCTCCCTGTGCATGTGTGGGTTTTCTCCGGGGTCTCCGGCTTCCTCCCACCATCCAAAAACATGCGACATAGGTTAATTGGTCACTCTAAATTGTCCCTAGGTGGGAATGTGAGAGTGAATGGATGTGTGACTGAGGACTTTCTACCCTGCAACAGACTGGCGACCTGTCCAGGATGTCCCCTGCCTTCGCCCACAAGTGGCCGGGATAGGCTCCAGCAGCCCCATGACCCCGAAAGGGAAAAACGGTTAAGAAAATGAATGAATGAATGAATAATTCCTGCAGAGCAACAGGAGTTATGAGCAGGATCCCATCACCCATTTGTTTGCAGTGTCTCCTGTAGCTTAGAGCCCCTCAGACCCCAACCTAACCTTTCTGGTGCAACAAAAAAGGCGAGCACTACTGGAGTTTTGGAATGAGGAAAACAAAGACGTGCGTGGATCTACATGGTCGTCCACGAGTGGAGGCATCGGAACGGAGCGGCGCAGGGAGCTTGTGGGCCGCCCAGTCACCACTACCATCATCTTACTGCATTTTTAGTCTGCTAACAACATTATAAATTAGATGTCATTTTGAAATTAATTATCTCCCTAAAACACCACCAGACCATGTTAGCAACACCCCAAACATTGTTTTTGACAGAGTGGGTCTTGAAAGAGAGCTTCACACATTTCAGCAGAAGGAAGATTTCCCATGGACCAACCTGCTGGACGGCCTCCTCTCTGACCGTCTGGATAAAGTCAGCCTCAGTGGGGTACATGGCGCAGGCGAACATGAAGTCCTGCCAGACCTGAGGAGCAGGAGGACAGCTTTCAGCGGCCCGCTCGCTCACGAGGCCTTCTGTCCAAAAACGCCTTTGCTGTTTTCAACAATCGGACGTCTGAGCCAACAAACAGATTTAGATCCAACAGATCAAAACACTTTGGAAACGTTCCTTATTTTAATTGCTCAGGTGTTTTGAAGAAAAGCATGGGGGTGGGGGGTGGTGGTGGCATCATCTGACCTTTTCAGGATTCTATCATTTAACTTTTTATTAACGCTGTCCTCTGCACTGAGGAGGAGGCAGCTGCAGCAGAGTTTTTCCGTTTTCCCACACTGTTTCCATGAGACAGCGTTTCTTAAAATGTCTGTCATCTGCTGGCATCTTTGCTCTGACCTCCTGTTCTCCTGAATTCAGACACAATCATTTTCAATTCTCTCTCCGCTCCTTTAAAGTGAATCAACTGCTTACCATGATCCCCATGTCGTCGCACATGTCATAGAACAGATCCTGTTCATACACACCGCCCCCCCAGACCCGGAGAGCATTCATGTTTGCATCCACCGCCGACCGGAGCAGGTTCTTCAGGCTGCAACACGAACAGAGACGGTCTCGTCCATCCATCCATTCTTCAAATTCTCATGTCATAAACCAAAAAGACAAAAGACAGGCCGTCTTTCATAAGAACCTGCACTCACACAGCCGGGGTAACTTGGTCCTGGAAGGCGTGCGCTGGGATCCAGTTGGAGCCTTTCAGGAAAATTGGCTTCCCGTTGATCCGAAAGTAAAAGCTTAAGCCTGGAGATCCAGGGATGGGCTCCTGGATGAGCTCCACGGTGCGAAAATAGACCTGCAGCAAAGACGGAGGTCAGACCTTCACACCGAGAAAAGATCCTCAGACTGAGTTTGGGTCGGAGCTTTCACGACATCCCATGACCGGACATGTACGATCTGGATCAGCACCTTTAGTCTGGGGCTTTAAAAGCATGAATGAACTTCACCACAGCCTAGGAATCATTCAAGTCTATGAGCTTTAATGATCACAAGTGAGGCTGACCTTAAGCTCTCTGTCCAGCATCAAGGATCCATCCACAAACACTCTGACAGAGAGCAAATGGAAGGGCTGGTCCCCGTGTCCACTTGGCCACCAGAGCTTCACTCTGCTGCTCTGTAGAAAGGAAAACTTTCTTTTTAACCTAAAGGAACTTTACTGCACACAAAAATGGCCTCAGCATGCCTGACTCCAGCACCTTCTCGATGTTAAAAGTGAACGTTCTCTTAGTCCTCCCTGAAAGGAACTGGGTCTGGAAGCCCTGCTCCAAACCCAGCTCTGAGATGGAGAAGGTGACCTGAACCCCCGTGGTCCGAACCGCATCAACGAGGAGCTCCACCTGCAGCCCCCACTGAGACCCGCTCCCATCTGCATGAACAGAAAAGACTGTCAGATTACAGACTAGAGTCAACAGCAGAGGAAACCCAAAGCTAAACTCCAGTGGAGCACTTCAGCCTCAGCAAGGGAAGTGCAGCCAAGCGCCGCCGTGGCGACGCATAAACTCCACAGGAGTTTAGCCTGGGGGGGGGGTGTAGCTACCATAACCGTTCGGCCTGGAACTTCCGTTTAGGGTCCTGGGACTAGTGCTGACATCACATCATGTGATTGGCTGTCCGTGGGTCCGATGACGTGTCAGTGATTGGTCTGGACAAATTATGATACTACCATAGAAGAAGATATTATGAAGTCCAATGTAAACAAACGTGCCCTTATTATTGTTCTGATTATTATTAAATGTATGTTTGATTATAGTTTTTTTAATCCGTGCACCCAGTGCTTTATTATTGGCAGAACAGACCCGGAAGAACATCATTTAGCCGTGCTAAGAACATTTTCAGCCAAGGCTGAACTTAAACTGGAATAACAAGTGGATTGTGGCAAAATCTCTTTATAAAAATTACAAAGAATATTGTCAGACACAATTTATGACGGTTAATAACTTTAGGTTACAAAAGGGAACGTGAAATGAAAATTTGTAGAGCCGGAGCCGATCTCCACGTACGTAGTTTGTCCAAGTGGTGTAGTGTAGTGTAGTGTATGTGTAGTGTATGTGTAGTGTATGTGTAGTGTATGTGTAGTGTGTGTAGTGTGTAGTGTGTGTAGTGTGTGTAGTGTAGTGTAGTGTAGTGTAGTGTAGTGTAGTGTAGTGTAGTGCAGTGCAGTGCAGTGCAGTGCAGTGCAGTGCAGTCTAGTCTAGTCTAGTCTAGTCTAGTCTAGTCTAGTCTAGTCTAGTGTAGTGTAGTGTAGTGTAGTGTAGTGTAGTGTAGTGTAGTGTAGTGTAGTGCAGTATAGTCTAGTCTAGTCTAGTCTAGTCTAGTGTAGTGTAGTGTAGTGTGTGTAGTGTGTGTAGTGTGTGTAGTGTAGTGTAGTATAGTGTAGTGTAGTGTAGTGTAGTGTAGTGTAGTGTAGTGTAGTGTAGTGTAGTGTAGTGCAGTGTAGTGTAGTGCAGTGCAGTGCAGTATAGTCTAGTCTAGTCTAGTGTAGTGCGTCACCGTAGTGTGACGTTACCTTTAGTAGAAAGGACCCCGAACAGAAGTTCCAGGCAGAACGGTTATGGTAGCTACAGGACGCACAGTTACAGGCATTTATTTAAACTCTCACAACAGAAACTCAAACCTTAAATAAAAAAAACATTAAAAAGTAGAATCCACCAAACATCGCTGAGATCGGATCAAATTCTGATAAACTGTCTCCATAGAAACAGTCTGCAGCCTCACTTTTCACTGAATATTCTAGTTTATTTCCAGAAATAATATTTTTAGATTTTACTCAAGTGTTGCTGCTGAACGCTTGTGAACAGTCCAAAACAGCAGAGTAGGGAGGCGGAGCTAATATGCTCATCGCTGTGGCGTATAACATCCATCAATTTCCAAAACCCGCTGAATCCCTTTCAGGGTCACAAGGTTGCTGGAGCCTATCCCAGCTACTGTTTGGTAAAGTAGCTGGGATAGGCGTCCACTTACATGAACAATCTAGAGACACCAATTAAGTCAATTCAATTTTATTTATACAGCCCAAAATGAAAGCACAGTCGTCTCAAAATCAGTCCTAAAATACAGAAGCTGATTGCTAAACTACATTAAACAGACTAAGCTAAACTGGGCATCCCCGCCCTTAGGCCCTCCTTCTCTGTAGTTAACCTATGAAGCAGGTTGTTGGACTGTGGGGGGAAACCCCCACATTCATGCCAGAACATGCAAACTCCACACAGAAAGGAACCAGCCGGCATTGGAACCAGGGCCTTCTTGCTGTGAGGAAGGGTGCTAACCACTTAGCCACTACGCCACAGCCCAGCCAAAAGACAAGCCAACTCTTTCAACACTTTCGTCTTCGACAGCCTTTCACCTTTAGAGGATGAACTGATCTTTTAGAAATCTTTCTTTGCTGGTCCACATTTGAGAACTCATTTCAAAGGATCACTTATTGATGAGATCTGGTTTGACACCAGAAAACAAATACATTAAGTCTTTGTTTTATTCTTAGGATAAAGCACTCTAAAGCAGAGAGCGGTGACAGTAACCGTTTCTGTGGTTCTGGGGGGTGAGCTCAGGGTCCAAACATCTCAAACTACAGTGGTTCCTGGAGTACAGACACCTCTACCCAGCTGCAGCTGAAACTTTTCCAAAACCTTCATCATCCTCAGAAAACTGTACAGAAAACACACGTTTATTATTTCTAACTTCTTACATGATTGGTGGTGCTATTTAATGACATTTCTAACATAAAAATGTGAGTTTTTTTTTATGAACAATCCAGTTCAGACGGTTTCCTGTGAGGAAGAGGAGGAGATGAAACCTACTGTACAGAGGAAGGTATGAGAGCTGTTGAAGCTGCAGAGCATCAAACCCCTCCAGCCGTACGTCTCTCCACAGCCCCATGGTGGGAAAGGAAGGCCCCCAATCCCAGCTGAACGAGCTCTGCTCCTGACGAAAAGATTGGGTTCATTAGTCGTAAAACCTATTGGAAGAATTTAAAGGGTTATATTTTGCCCCCACATGCTGCTCCAGTGAAAACTATCAACTGAAAGAGCTGAAGTTTAAATCCAGAAGGATGGAAATGACAGAACAAACCTATGAACCATTTCAAGGTTTTTTCAGTTTTCAATGTTTATTTCTGCATTCAGATGGCACCTGCGTGTTTTACAACTGAAGTTTTGAAAATGAAACCAAGGTTGGGACCAAATCCCTTCATCACTCACTACTTAGTGCACTATAGCCTATAAGGGGTTCACCATTTTTTAGAGTGTGAATCTACAACTCCAAGATTTACAGGAAAGGTGTAGAAGATGGTGGTGAGAGCAGCCTGTTGTTGGTTTAGAGACTGGGATGCAGAGACTGGAAGCAGAGCCGGAGAGGTTGATGTTTGGGAGAGATGAAGATCAGGAAAGAATCCATCAGAGGAACAGATAATGGCCGATGTTCTGGACATGAATACCGGGAAGCAGATGGAGATGTTTGGACGCGTTGAGAGGACAGAATCAGAAGCCGCTTGTGAACTCCATTGACTAAATGGACGTTCTTGCCTGGTGTGTCCGTAGCTTTAGACCAATTCAGACCAATCCCTGCTTACTGACGTCGTCTGGCTCCAACATGGTGGATCATGCAAAAAGTGGCGACTAAATTGACTTCATTTGGTTAAAGCTGGAAGTAAAGCCTTTTCAATGGGGGACGTTGCACTCAGTCCAGTTCTCTTATACAGTCAATGGATCAGAACGCCCTGCAAACACATTCTGAGGCAGAGGAAGAGGAGGTGAGGCCTCCTTACCTTTCGGATGAAGTTTACGTGACATTCGCCCTTCTGGACGTCTGGAGGACACTGAGGAGGGACTCTGTAGGACTGATGTGCTTTGCTGCGCTCAGAGGCGTACACCACCGGAGACAGGAAGTGGACCTGCAGCAGATTGTCCGCTTCCTTCAGTAGCTCCCGAACGGAGAAGTCCTGCTCCAGAAAAAAACAGCCTTACAGGGAGGAGGTGCGTGGACGTGGAAATGAGGAAACCTTCTCAGCGGACTTACATATCTACGGAACATGTTGTCCGTCTTCCCAACTAAGTTCCCATTTAGGGTTATTGATGCCACCGTGTCCACGCTGTCAAAGATAAGCTCCACTTCCTGTCTGCTCCTGAAGGTCAGAAGAATGTCAGCTGCAGGTCCTAAAAGTACTGAGAAGAAAAAGGCCTCGTCTGACCTGAGCTGGGCAGACGCCGCAAACGTGGTCGAGTACGTCCAGTTTTCCAGAGCGATCCAACGGTACGACACGTCGTTAAACCTAAAATAAGGATCCTGGAAAGGGGGGAGGAGCTTCAATTTCTCGGGTCTTAATATTTTTAGTTGCACCACAGAAGAAACATTCTCACTCAAACATCATTGAAATGTGATCTAAGGTGAGGGAGGGTCTAATCCAGGCATGTCCAAAGTCTGGCTCCCAGGGTCTTGTCATAAAATCGATAATATGTGGCCAGCTGATCTTCAGAGTCTATTGGGCCAAGGAAGAGGAACAGATTTAATTGTTTCCCTGATCAAAACCACAGGAGATTGTACATCTGAATAAGAGAATTATTTGTTATTTTCCTGTTCACATGATTGACATTGAGAAGTTAAGCATTTAATCATGAATGATATGTAACATCAGAGAGCCTACATCATGCTGTTCTTAAGCCTTTCAGAGTAAACTCTATCCATCTATATGATAATATAACAAACTGACAAACTAAAGAAGGATTTTTTTTTCCTGAGCTCATTTTTTCACCCAAAAGTAAGATGCCTCGATCTCTGAGGCCCCGCCTTTCACTCCTTGTGGGTGCCGCCCATTCAATGACATCATGTCTGGGTTTCATCCACGAAAACAAACATCCGAACTTCTGCAAAGATGGATGTGCGTTTTGCGTACATAAAATGAGAGCATTTAGCCGATCACCGCTAGCTCTGGGGGCGGTGCTGGCAGTGCAGACCCTCTCTGGACCCGTTTGTAACATTTTCTAAAAATGTTACAAACGGGTCCAGAAACAATTGATTTAAGATTACTTTACTTCAAATATTTCTCTTTATTCTCAAAGAATAATTAAAAAAAAAAAACAGCGGGCTGAAATGATCTACAGGGAAAAACACTGGGATGGACCGAAAGGGTTAATGTTGGAGCTTTGCTGCAGAGCCAATAGGAAGACTTTTTCTGGATGACATCACTGCTCCACATTAGCATATGGTAACACTAGTCATTAGCATATGGTAACACTAGTTAACCAGCCAGCCAGCCAGCCAGACAGACAGACAGACAGACAGACAGACAGATAGACAGATAGATAGATAGATAGATAGATAGATAGATAGATAGATAGATAGACTTTAATAATCCCGAAGTAAATTTTAAGTGGCCAGCTGCCCATACTTAAAAACACAATCATTCCTAAAACAGATAAAAGTTATTCACTTGTTCACTAGGGACTTTTACAAGAATGCACTGGTGAACTAGTAAGAAAGTAATGTGCTCACTAGTTAACTAGTCACCTATATGCACAGCCCAAGTTAACTTGTGCAATTTTTCTCCTTCACAAGTTAACTTGTAAGACATCTACATCTCACTTGTTTTGGTGACACTAGCTTAACAGGACCCTTTCTAGTGAACTTGTAGAAAATGTGCATGTATCTAGTTAACTAGTGGCCTTTAGATTGTCACTAGTTAACTAGTGTTACTTTTGGTATTACTAGTTGGGCCTAAAACAGCCTAACTAACGGCCTACCAGCCTGCCATAGAACCCGCTCGTTTTCGTGGGTTGGGAGGGGCTGATGCCCCCCAGAGCGCGGCTTTTTAGAGGAATACTCAGAGATGCATGAATGGATCAAAATACCACTTTGGGGATGTTTATAGAGAGGAGTTCACATCGTAATACACTTAAAAGCTCAAGAAGTTGATTTTGCATGATATAGAACCTTTCATGTTGATGACACTTTTTTTAAGGCGAAATCTGCTTGAGCTGTTGATGGGGCCCCAGCTGTCCTCCAACAGCAAAATCAGCGCAGAAAAGCACATTCAGGAGATGTTCTCCTGCAGCTTAGCGCTGACATGACAACCAGTATAGATTTAAATATGTGGGAATTACATCAGCCGTTATTTTGTCTGGACACCACTGGAAACATAAATTCATATGATGGTTTAGAGTTTCTCAGGTCTGCACTTCCGCCTTCGGCGATCCGGCTGCCGGTCCGAAGACAAAGCTAGTCCCCCGGAAAGTTTCAACGAACCGCGGTGAAATGCTGCTACGCCGTCCTGAGAAGCTGAGCAATCATCAGGAGAGCACAAACGTCACAAAGCCATCTCCTCTGACGCTAACACAAAGCTACAAGCCTGGCCGCACTGCTCCTAGCATGACTGTGTCTGTTGGCAGCCGGACACATGGAGACAGCACTGACGTCATCGCCCCCCCTCTGGAAATGCTTATTTGAATTAAATAATGAGATGTTCGCAGGGTGGATGTTAAAATGAAAATGGAATCCGCTCTTTGCATTTTCCTTTAATTATGACACAGAATAAGTGTTTTTAAGAAAATGAAAACAGAATAAGCGGTTTTTAAGAAAATAAAAAAAACATTTTGAAATATTGATTTTTCATTTTTATTTGAGTCAGTTGACGCAGCTTCATTTTGAAAATGAAAAAGCATTTCTATTAATCCATTTTAACTGTCAAATTGGACATTTCTAAATGAATTTTGCTACACATTTACCAGAGAACGTCTTGATAAAAAAAAGTCAAATACCATTTTAATTATCATTTAATTAAGTGACATAATAAGCTGTGTTGAAGAAGAAAATGTGAAAGCATTTTGGTGGATTGCTTTTTCATTTTAATGTTGAATAAAAAAATGCAGTTTCATTTAGAAAATGAAAACTAATTTCTGGTTTTGACTTTTGTTTTTAATTATGCTACAGAATCACTTCCACAGCTGATTGGTTGGCCCTCACACATATTCACCCCTCCCAAAAACCCTCTTTGCAAAAGGTTTGGACACCCTGGTTTAAGCCAACTTAGCGGCCCAGTGGTAGAGTGTCCATGCTGAAACAGCTTGGAAACAGCTGGGTTCAAGTCCGTGGTCAGATCCCATCAATGACTAGAAATGGGACCCAACTCAACATTCAGCACTAAAGTCCCACTCTGTTCATCTTTTCATCTGTTAGTGTTCCCACTGGTCTTTTTAATACAATTATGTTGTTTTCAGCCAAAGTAAAAAAAGTACTTTTTTAGAAATTCACCTCCAAATTGTGAGCTGAACCTCTAGTTACTCAGAGCAGGGAGCTTCTGAGCGGTCCAGCATCATTTCTGTCTCTTTTTCAAACTTTCATCTGCTCCTGCTTCACAACAATTTCAATAAAAAATACTCAGAAACGAAATTTTAGGCTT
This sequence comes from Oryzias sinensis, assembly GCA_037389245.1. NCBI lineage: Eukaryota > Metazoa > Chordata > Actinopteri > Beloniformes > Adrianichthyidae > Oryzias > Oryzias sinensis. Next base: position 517,848 of record CM074503.1, on the reverse strand, counting down.
AGTCTTCTGTACATGTATCCTCAATCCTAGAAAAAAAAAACTACAAGCCATGTTAAAAGCAGCAAAAACACACGTTTCATTAGACTGGGTCCCAGGGGTCACCCTTCATAACCCCTTGTGGCCCCGCCCCCAAGCACGAGTCCCTCACTATTGATCCCGTCAGGATTGGTTTCTATAGACGGTTAAAATATTAAAACCTTTCGGTCCAGATCCGAATCTTGTTTGGTGTCTCACCTGGATGAGCCCTTCCCGCCGCAGGGCAGAGTGCACGCAGCCCGGTACCCCCGCGGGCAGAACCAGGGCTCCATCCTGGCCGGACAGCGTCCACGTCCCGCTTAAACTGAGCCGTTCCGGAACCGGAGAAAGCACCGAGCAAACCCCAGTGAACAGCAGCGCGCACGCGCACCAATACATGCTCCGCGCCGCACAGGACCCCCGTTAAACCGGAACCGAGGGCGTGAAGGCACGCTTCCTCATGTGACCCGTCAGTCAGCTGATCACAACCCGGAAGTGTGTTCACAAAAACACGAGAGGTTAACCTCTGCCGGGAAAATGGGTACAAAATTAAAAAAAAAACTAAACTTTAAATACTCCAAGAATATTGCAATCAATTTTATTCATGAATGCTTTAACTCAACCGTGAGAGACAGGATGTAAAAATGAATCCAGGAAATCACATTGTGTGATTTTTAAAGAATGAATTTACATGATGGAGCAGAAAATAAGTATTTGGTCAATAACTAATAAAGTTTACCTCAATATCTTGAAATATAACCCAGGTTGTCAATGATAGAGGGCAAACGTTTTGCAGGTTTAGACAATAGCTGTTATTCTGCGATGTTTGGGTTTGTTGCTGCAAACCTTCAGCTCCCTCCACAGGCTCCAGACAGGCCTGGCCACTCCAGCACCTTGAAATGCTTTTTACCTGCTCCTTCATTATCTGGACAATGTGTTAGCGAGCATTGTCCGATTCATGTTTTATCCTCAGGGATTAAAGGATGTTTCTGCCTAAAAAACTCACCATATTGGACACTTTTACACGGACCAGTTGTCCTGTCCCCTTGGAAGAAAAGCAGTCCCAAAGCATGATGTTTCCACCCCCATGCTTCCCAGTCAGTATGATGTTCCTCAAATGGAACTCAGCATTCTTCCCCAGACAGCCTTTACGCAAGATTCAACAACAGCTTCTTCCCAGCAGCAATCAGAATGCTGGCACAGGACATCAGAGAGGGAAGACTGGACTGACTCATATGACATGCCATCTGTGTGCTCGAAACAATTAACTTCACATGTGCAATAAATCTTTTGAAAGATTGGGACGTTGCAACATTCATATTCATATTTATTCATATTTATATCTTGTGCTTTGTACTCTTGTTGTCTAATTTTATTTTATTTCTTCTTAAATTTTTCCTTTTCTATATTCACCCTGACCTGACCGATCCCAAAGAAAAATTCTGATGTACTGTATGTGCAAACGGCAATAAGAACTTTAACAACCAAAGCAATGCAAAACAAAACAATCAAAAAACATTTGCTGGTGTAAGCAGGGGGATTTTTGAGGCCCTGCAAGTTTTGAATCCTAAAACGATGTAGTCTGTTGCTATAGTAACTTGTGGTCCTGGGGTCCCGGCTCTCTTTAGATCATTGACCAGTTCTGTGTAGTTTTTTGCAGTTTCCCTCACCGTTCTCTAGATCTCTAGGGAGATTTTCAGTTGATTAACAGTTGATCTCTTCTCGTCAAGCGGGTTCATTCCAGTCTTGTTCAGGTGAACAATCTTGTCCCTGGTGTCCTTAGACGTCCCTTAGACGTCGTTGGTATTGGGGGAGAGGTTGCAGTCTTGACTGTTTAAGGGTGTGGATAAGTGTCGTTTATACAGCTCACCTGTTCAATAGGAACCATTAGTACAGGAAACGTGGAGAATATAGAACTTCTTAAAGAACACACGTCTGTGAGGAACATCATTTATGTTGTCTGTAGGACATACTTGCGTGCAACCATGATACTAATTAATTCTGTAAAAATCAATGTGATTGTCTGGATTTTATTATTGTATTTTTTTTTTTACAATTTTTCTCTGACAGTTTAAGTGTACCTATGATGAACAGACCTCAGATTTATAAAGGGCCAACCACCTGGGCGGCGGCGTGCCTCTTGTCTAGGCGCCGGGGTAGGTCTCGAGCGGCTCGGGGCGCCTTAGGGTGGGGCAGGTCCCTGGCTGGGCGGGGGCTCCCGCTCCTCGGCCGGGTCTTGGCCTCCGCCTGCGTGGTGGGGGTCCTCTGTGCAGCAGGGTGGTTGCTTCCGGGTCTTTGTCTGGCGGAGGGGCTCTTGGATGCCTGGATCAGCTGAGTTGCTGAGCTGCCTGCCCCTGGCTCTGGGGTGCCGGGCCTCCTGCCTGGAGCCTTCAGTGTGAAGAAGGTACACTCTGAGAAGCACATTCATTTAACTCACTCACCTGCTTATTCACTTTTGCACAAATATGTGCATGGGTGTGGTTTTATCACCCCTCTTGAAGTATATTGGTAATGCAAATGTTGTGTGTAGCGGTGAGAAAGATCTTCCATCATGAATGAATATACTTCAAACCTGTAAATAGTTGTGTGCAGGCTATTTGTTGATGTGAGAACCAAGTCATGCAGATTACTTATGACACTGTTATGTTTTGACTTTGTATTATCGACTGCCCCCCCCATTCTAACCACTTATCCCCCAACTCTCTCTCTCTCTCTTCCTTTCTTCCGTCCGGTCCAACAAGGAATGCATACAACTATAATTATCATAAATAAAGCTTAGCCTCAAATACAAAAGGGGTTTATACAAATATACACCGTTTGTCTGAAGATCCCTAAACCCCCATTGTAACAGTAAAATCTGTCAAACACGAGAGAACTTCAGCTCTGATCTGCTTGCTGAGCTGTTGGACAGGAAAAATAAAAAGGGCCAACTTACAGAATAAGTTACTGACCACATTGAATTCTTTCTTTTGTTGTACTAACGTCTCCATGACTCGTTTTTAATTGATGTTGTATTCAATATTTCTAGAACATTTCTATGAAATTTTGAATCCAGTGAGCCTGAGGCATTCCTGCAGTCTGAACTCAACTCTGAGCTTAGCTCTTGTAGTACTAGTACAGGTAGTAGTCTGCACAAACCAGGTGTTTAGCTCTTGTAGTACTAGTACAGGTAGTAGTCTGCACAAACCAGGTGGTTCTACAAAGGTTTGTCAAATATAAATGATTCTAACGTATATGGTTGGGTTGGTCAAATCAATCCAAGCTTAGATCAATAATCGATCCATAAAAGCAAAGCTCCATCTTTTATGCCTTTCCTTTTACGGTGATGAATGACAGGAGCCAAGCCAGTTTGCTAGCTTGATGCTAACATAATGGAATTTCCCATTAGACGGCTATTGCTAACGCTTGGTCGACCTAAACAGACATTGCTGACTGAATAAGCAGCAGTTTTTGGCACAATCTACTGGAATAAAATGCAATGCTATAGCATGAGCTCCACCTAGTGGTCAAACTGAAACACCATCCAGGAGAGCATTTATTTTTCAGCCAGTTTAGACTTTACAGTATTGATTGGCACATTTTTGTTGGAGCTTCTGTTTGAGAAACCATGTAACGATACATGGCTTTAACAATCTCATTGTTTTTTTAATTCACAAATACATTTTACAGTTTGTTAACTTTCAGAATGAGTAAATAGATTCATGTATTTCTATACAAATGTTTAATAAAGTAAAATTCAAAATTGAATTGAAAGCATCGTGAATAACATCAATCCTGAATCAATTCTGGAAATGATTGAAATTCAGCCCTACTAACATGACATCATGTTAAAGAAGCCTTCCATTGAACTCTGCATGCTTCTCCAGGTTTTAAAAACAAATCAATGTCTATCATCCACCCCACCAACTAAACCATCACATAAAAGGAAGATGGTTCTTTGACCTAAACTTAGAAATACAAGATTCAAAAACATTAGTCAGCGCTGCTTTTCCAAACAGCTTTAATAAAATTGAATGCATTTAAAAATCAATGAAAAATATAAAACAAAAGAGAAAAAGCAGTTATAGTTGAAGTATCTTTATTGAAGGATAATCAAAAAGTAACAGGGAAGGATCGAGTATCGACTTTCACCTTGGCTGAATTATTTTGGGCTACGAGGAGACGGTGTCTAAAATTAAAAAATAACGTTGAAAGCTTCAGAGGGGAATCATGATGGATTTAAACTGCACTTCACCCGTCTTTATCGTCAACACGCAGGAAACTGCTTCTAGTTCAAAGCTGCAATTTTGCTACACTTCCCTATGTGACCAGTAGGGGGCGGGGTCAAAGATTTCCCCCCCCTGACGTTAGAGGGTTGCCAAAACAAAGCTTTTCTTCAAAAGGGGGGGGGGGGTGTCTGTCAGACCAGCTACATGGATTGACAGGTGACGAGTCAATAACAATACGGCTCTGAGCATCCTCAGACCATAATCTGATTTATTTCCTCCAAAATGATGTTTGGGTTGGGGGGGGGGCTAGAGAGAAAACGCTGTCGTTCTCATATGCAGGAAAACAAAGAAAATGATGGGGGGGGGGGGTCCAAGTGGTGATTAATAAAAACAAAAAGTGAAAAAGAAACAGAAACCCAAACTTTAATCTTAAACGAACAGTTTCAGCAGCTTCCGATGAACGCCGTCACATTGCGTACTTTTGTGTCCATTCTTTTGCCATTTTGGTGTATCTGTGGGGGAAAACACAGATTTTAGAGGGGGGGCTGCATTTTCAATCCAACTTCTTTGCATAACCTTGATGTAGGGTGAGAAGGCGTAGTGGGAGGAGCCACAACAGCAGCTACAACCTTAAGCAATGCGGTTTACATTCAGGCAGCGCCACAAGATCCAAAAGCGGAAACTCATACCGTGATTTTGACATTAGTAGACATGTTTACTAGCAGACCTGGATGTGCTGAACTTTAAAGACCCACTCCAATGAAAATAGTGTTTTAATACGTTCTATCAGAGGTTTTCTGATGGAGGACATTACAAAAATTAAGCTTTTCAACCCTTATGAATAAAGACAGGATTAAAAAAAACTTTCCTTGTCTGAGCTGGCATCTGGCTCAAAACTGTACAACTAGATAGATTCAGTATTGCTCAACATTTTTGTTGCACTGCTAATGTTAGCTTGGGGCTTTGAGGGACTTTAAGCTAGGGGGAGAACATGTAAACAGAGAGCTCTCAGTGATGGGGGGGGGGGGGGGTGCTCTGCACTAACAATAATCATATTTAAAAGACCAGTGAGAATGCTTTGAAAATAGATCAAAAGATGATCGGAGCGGGACTTTAACCACACCAGACCCATCTGTGCGTGACCCCAAAAGCTACTTAGCGGGACACATCAACTTGAACCACTTTTTCACCGTCATGCATACAGTTCATTTCCCGTCAAACTCGTCTGCAGAAAATCAGATCAAATCTGAAGCTGGGGTACAAAAGGGAGACTGAATCTGACCGAGTACACTGGCTGTGTGCACGAAGATTAGTGCAACAGTTAGATCTTTGCCAAGGTGAGAAAGGAATACCAGTCAAGATGCAGCGCTAGGCTTACCCTACAGCATGGCATACTTTGCCGTCCACTCCTGAGCTAGTTTATTGTACCTAACAGAGTGAAATCCACCCACATGGATCAACCAAACAAGGGGGGATCAGGGTCTTGTCTCATGCAAGAGGACGGCTTTTACTCACTTCTGACCATCTGTTTTGTAGATCCGTGCAATCTCTGGCACTAGTGGGTCATCGGGGTTTGGGTCACATAGGAGTGAGCAAATGGAGAGAAGAACTACAAGAGAAAGTTAGAAACTCAGTTTGACATCAGAAGGCAAACTTCTTCCACAACATTAGTTAATTATTGAAGGTCAAACTAAAGCGTCCTACCTTTAGAAATAGTAAGTGCAGGAGACCACTGTGATCTGAGAATATCCAGACAGATACTGCCGTTACTGTTAATATTTGGGTGGTAAATTCTTGTTGTGAATGCCACCTGAGGGAGAGACGTAACAAAAATCTGAGTTATGCAATGCAGATCCTACGACAGAACAGGCTGGACCGGCAGATGATGTAAACAGGAAAAAAGAATTACAGTTTCACTTTATTCTGAAATCAAACGCTTCGTCTAAACCAAAAGGCAGCACCACATCCTGTCTAAACCCATTACTATGGAAACGCACAGAAGACACCCGTCACAGCAGCTCACCTTTGGGGGTTTGAAGGGGTAGTCTGTTGGAAAATGAATTGTCAGGAAGAAAACACCTCCCTGATATGGACTGTCACTCTGAAAGGAGAAGTTTAAATCGAGTTAAGGTTGACAGATCAAAGCATAAACATTTGCAGTTATATGACCCCCCCACCCCACCACCATAACATGACGGGAAGGTCCAAATGTACTCACGGGTCCCATGATGGTAGCCTGCCAGTGAAACACTGCAAGGACAAAAATGAGGCATTAAAGAGGCTCACAGGTCAGTATGACTGTCACAGCCTGCCAGGAAGGCCGTTTCCTGTTCACGGCATCCACCAACATATGTGGTTTTCAGATTTACATCAGTGTTCGGATCACTTACTGTCATCTCCCACCGGGCCAGCAGAGCACTGAGCTGGGGGGTCACGAGCCAGGTCATTCAGTTCCTGTCAGGAGAGGAGCTTCAGTCAATCATGAAGATGTTAGAGTCTGATGAACGTCACCATCTCCAAACACCGAGTACGTCAGGCACAACGTCCTCCCAGGTTAAGGTTACCCCCATACCCACTCCCCCGGACGGGCCCGCACAGCCCAGCTTTTATATCCACAGCAAACATACAGCCGGTCCATATAATGTTTATTTTTAGGTGACCGTCTATTTTGGAGCGGAGGAGCGGGGCCCCACCCCGGCCTTTCCTCATAGAGGCTTCCAGACACCGGCAAGTCTCGGGCGGCCTGCCGGAACTCCGGGGCTGCCCGGTTCCCATCCGGGCCGGAGTTAACTCAGCCGGAGGCTACTCGTGACGTGGGCCCTGGCCGGCTTCGTCAGGTGTGAATCACGGAGAACCGAACGCAAAAACAACGACCGAGACCGGTCGGCCCTGATTATAGACGTCAGGCAGCCCAAACAGAAAGGTTAGGTCGAAAATCGAAACTGCTAATGATAGCCGGCTGGCTAGCTGCGCGTCAGCCGGTTGTAACACATTTCTGACACAAAAGTATCTGGACTGAAAACTATAACAGCCTTCAAGCCGAGCAGAGCTCCACACCTGGACCTCGAAGCGACACTTCCTCGTTAGCCTTGACGGAGAATAGGGAGGCTAGCATGGAAAGCTAACACCGTTAGCACGCAGTTCCGCCGTTCTCTTACCTTGTGGATCCTTTTAAGGGCCATCCTCCCTCCGTGTTTGGGGTTTTCGTATAGTTGTTACAGAAAGTGAGCACAAAGGCGGGCTGTGATGTTCCAGGATGACCGCTTCGATTAGATAATTCACGCTGGCTCAGCTCCACGGCCTGTCTGCTTAAGCTAGCTGATATGATATCAGGTTAAAACTACGTATGCGGCCAAGACTTCACCAAAACTGGCTACGTTCCTCAGGAACTCCTCTCTTTTGGTTCGGTTCTGAAATATCCGTGTCCCTTTGGGAATTGACTAATTGCGAACGCCAGGTGGATAACCCCGGCCTGATATAATTGCCCCTCTTCAGGTTTCGGTCGATGCTGTTAGCTAACTAGCCGCTGTCCACATACAGATGAAGCTTTATGCCGTGAGGGCGGAGCCAGAATCCTGTGGGGGCGGAGTCAGTCAGTGGGAATGCGCCGTCATCCTGCTGTGAGGGCGTGGTCAGTTCGCCATGAGCGTGAATGAGAAAGCAGAAAGAGAAATTATTGTCAAGTATTTTATAACTTCCTGTTCATCCCTGTAATTTTTTACACAAAATAATTTCCTCACCTTTGTGTACAGAAGTGTTGTGCTTAAAATGTATATTTTTAGTGATTTATTGTTAACTATGTAGTTTTTAAAAACAGCTTTTAAATAAAACTGATTATTAATATTGATTCCATTCTTTTAACTGGATGACACTATAATCAGAATATCAAATTTTAAAATAAAGGGGCGGAGTCAAATCCTTCCTTATTGTAATGAGGATTGTGCGCTTCAGTGTGTGGTTTCATTTTCTGACTCTTCAACCCGTTTGTCCCAGACAAATGCTCACCTGCATAAGTTCTCATTACTTCTTCAGGTGTTGCTTTTTTAAATATTTGTTCCACTTGTAAATTTTCCTAGAAGTCTTAAATACACTTGGAAGATGAATTCTTACTTTTTCAGCCAATCTCCATGTTAGGAATGACATTCCAGAGTTTACTCTGAAAATATTGAAAGTGAAAACTGTCCTTTCGTTTGCTATAGCAACATATTTCCAGATTAGTTAGGTAGAAACATTTTAACTTTGAAACTTAGAGTAGAAAATGTTATTCTTTACTGTCCATTTCTGATCAGTTTACACATCATTCTCCTCTAAATATGAGCTTCCAATTACAAAGAAGTCACCTATTTGACTATATTTTTATTCTGTGACACTACATATTCAGATCAGTTTTTTATGGCTTTACCTCTTTCGTCTTCTAGATTTTTTCCATTCTGACTGTCATGTTAAACTTTTTTCACCATGGATGTTTCAGAAATTGAAATGTGATTCACTAAATCTGGAAAGCTGAGTAGAGGAGGAGCATATGTGGGAAATCAGTCATTCAATTCCTTCAGATCTGTGCTGAAAAACACAAAAATGTTGATGTGTTCAGATGCAGACCTGGATAATTTTATCTTTACTCTTTCTCTAATACCTTTCAATTTCTGCTAGAAAAATTCACCTGCAGGCACTGTGTGTTATGTTTTAATAGGTATAAAAATAAACTTGTGGAAAAACATGAATAGTAGGCATGCTGTGTGGCACGTCAAATTAATTACCACTTTATGTAAAATTACGTTGCTTTAAAATATGTTGTTTGTATCAAAAAGCAAATAAATGGCAATGATCTCCAACCGTCTCTACAGAACCCAGCATGGAGAACATAAAAGCTCCTATCAAACAGTCCTGAGACCAGACAACCATCTGGAAACATCTCCAGCATGTTCCAAATGAATTTGCTTGAGATTTGAATGTTTGTGTTTCTGGCAGCCGGCGGTGACGCAGAGACAAACAGGAACTGGCAGTTCCAGGAAACCGTAGCCAGTATTTCTGTCCTCAACTGTTTGTTGTTGATACTGAACGTCAAACTAAACTTCATCAACCTTCTCTCCAGACATTTAGGCAGAAGCCCAGCTGGAGACTCAAGTAAAACAAAAAGATACCCCCAATAAAATAAAAAGAAAGGCCCCCAACAGAAAGAAAAGACTTTCATTTCACTTACCTTTTAACTTCTGGGTTGTTTCTGGTGACAAACACAGCTGAGAAGGTCTGTAAAACCACACAGGATGTTTCTGAAATGATGTTTAAGGTTCCGTTGGTTTACACCTGCAGCTCTATTCAACTAGTTAACAAGCCAGGAGGCACACCAGATGATAAGAAATGACGTAAACATCGTGTTTTATCAGTTTTCACTGCATTTTAAGAACATTGCTAAATTCAATTTCTACTGAATCATGAGAATATTGTCAAACAGAAAAATGTCACATTAATGGTGTGACGCAGGCTCCAAACCCCCAAACGTTCCTCAGCATCACATATGAAGAAAAAGTGAGTTTAAAAAGTCAATTTCAAGTATACGTCTTCTGAAAACAGCAAATTCTGCCTCATGGTTCAGGATTTTATTCTTTATTTACAGCTGCGAAGCCAGCTCAAGGTTCCGACCCACAGCAGTTTAGTCTGGAGTGAAGAACATTCACTGACACTTCTGATAAAACCAGCTTTGAGCCCCGCCCTCCTGTGGAGAGTCGCCGTTTGCACCCCTGCAGGCACGGATACAGGGCTTCTGCTGCAGCCTCTGGGGGTTCTGCTGACCGGAGATTCTGCGACTATCTGACGTCAGAGTGCACTCCAGAGGGGAGGTCCAGCTGGTTTATGGTGGTAGGGTCCTCCTGTGCTGGATCTGAGCTGCAGCATGAACCGGGGGCCCCCTCACACCTGGAGGGGACAGCAGGACTGTTTCTAAGGCCGGACGGTTGGGTGTCACATCGGTCCAGGGCTCGGTCCCCAGCTTCAGATGGAGGAGTGGGAGGAAAGTCTGTTCTGGTCACCCCACCCTGAGTGTGCACGTCAGGAAGAGAGGTGTGACCTGGAGGATCATGGGAGGATGAAGGAATTGGCTCAGCAAACCCACAAAAGTCTCCGACTGATTGGAAGCAAAGACCTGGAGCATCTTCTCCGTGTGTTTCAGCAGGATGCTCCTCCCCTTCGTCCTCCTGCTGAGGCTCAAGGGGATTGGCAGGGACCTCCTCTGCTGGCGTCTCATTGGTCACGGGGCTATCAGCGTTCTGTTCTGATTCTGTGTCTCTCTGAGGAGAAGGTGCAGGTTGGACGGGTTGATGACACATGGGGCACGTTTCCTGCACATAAAGCCACTTTCGGAGGCAATTTCCATGGAAGAAATGACCACAAGATGTGACCACAGCAGAGCTCATGTCCTGGGAAGAGACAGAGGTTTGACATGAGGGTCCGCGGGCCAGAATCTGCCTGTTGATACCAAAGAAACAAAAACTCCCTTTCACTGTTAGATAAATCATTGTAGAAGCTTTAAGTTCCACTCGGATCATCTATTGATCTCTTGTGATGCTGTTTTTAGTCAAAAAAACGTGTGTGGTTTTCTAGAACATCATTTCTGCAGAGTTCATTAGAAATTCACCTCCGAGTTTTGGGCAGGACTATTGGGGCAAAGCAACCCCACCCCCCCTTCCCCGCACCATTAACTGAGAGCTCTCTGTTTACATGCTCTCCTGCTAGCTTACAGCCGCTCACACCTCCAACATTACCAGTACAACAAAAATGGTAAGCAAGATGGGATGTATTTTCACTAAGGTGGGCATGTGGATTGAGAAATAATCAGAAATTCTATTTTAGGCTCTGTAAGAATAACATGCATGCTGTGGCTAGTCAACTTAATTACCAAACACTTATACATGCCTTCCATCAGAAAAATGCCACAAGAACATGTTAACATCATTTTCATTGGAGTGGGTCTTTAATAAAAAGCTTTTCTTATTAAGTTCCTTTCTTATTCACAATTTATTTCAACTGCTTTGAATCTGTGTCTTTAATATAACATCACAAAACTATTTCCTTAACTTATTTATGGCTTAGTAGCTCTGTGTTTTCAGAACGTATTTCTGGATTGTCATGTATCAAGTCTGCCCACCAATACATGGTAAATGTTGTTTAAATATTTGGCACTTTAATGCCTTCTCAGAAGGCCCAAAGCTCTCTCCAGCCACAGTCCCATTCAACATTGGCGCCAACCTATAACCACCAGGAGCAACGTGGGCAAGGCGGGAACCAAACCTGTGATCTTCCAATCAGAAGTTGACCACTCTACTTCTGCACCACGGCATCCATAATACATCACTTATCCTATAATGCCTTAGTCACATGCACTGTTATTTATTTTTTTGGATGCATCTTAAAGGGAGCGAAAGTTTGTCCTTGAGGCTCGAACGGCCACCTTAAGGGACATCACGAAAATGGAACGTACCATTGTCGTTTGTCTGGTAAATGTATCATGAATTGTTTGTAAGAATAATGTATATTCCAAACAGTTATGACGTACAGGTGACGCCGTCTTATAGTGCCGTTACGCCACGCTCTAGTCCACGCTTTGACCTTGACAAAAATACCACGGCACACCAGCATCCCAAAATGTCAAAAAAAAGGAGAAACTCATAGTCTGTATTGATCTACAGTCCCTCTGCAATCTCACATACATTTTTGTGATAATTGTGGCAGAAAAAGCTGAAAGTTCCAGTTAGTGTGGTCCAGTGTGTCCGTTGTGGTTTCAAGACGTTTAACAAGGACGACTCATTGTGCGCAGAGACGCTGTCACTTTAACCCAATGCATCATGGGAGATGTAGTGCAAACAACGCAGACAAACTGGCGTCTCTAAGCTTCATTGTTTTGTTCTCTTGTTCCACGGTCTGACACCGGATTCTGTGGAAAGCTGCACCGCTAAAGACGAGCTTTAGCTGGTATTTCTGTTGGAACTGAGAGACTTTATGAGCTAAATTGGAACAAGGAAGTGAAGACTTTAACCACTTCTGATTGGTCAGACTGATGACGTATGATTAAGCCTCCAAGAATGATTGGTGGAGACAGTTAAAGGGGCGGGACTTTTCCAAAAACAGCTTTAGCTACAGCTAAATCGCGGTACCGTCATTCTTATCAAAGTGTCTTTAATAGAATCAAATAAACACAAAGAAAAAAGTATTTTATGATCTTTTATAATCCTAACTATTCAGTGTTTTATCAGGGCCTGTTTGGATGAACACAGAGCTGAAATCCTGAGATGGAAAATGTTTATAGATCAGTGAATGAGGGCAATTTCCCACGGCACACTAGTGTAGTGTGTGCCGCGGCACACTGGTTGAAAAACACTACTCTAGTTGTTAGTAAGATGCTGGCTCCATACTGACCAGACGCTGCACCCACAGAATGTGCCTGTGGGATGTCCACACAAACTACACACTATCTTTTTCCTCATTTCTAACAGTCAGGCTGCAGTAACAGACTACTTACACAGTGCACAGGTTTCAGGGGGTTAAATACACGCACGCACAAAGTATACATACATATATACACATATATACGCACGCACGCACGCACGCACGCACGCACGCACGCACACACAGTGGTGGACAAAATAGTTGGCACCCCTCAGTTAAAGAGAGAAAGTCCACAATGTTCACTGAAATGACTTGAAACGTTCAAAAGTAACTAAATAAAATTTATTGAAATCTAAAAAATCAAACTCAGTCATTACTTTTGAGTTGTTGATTAACAGAAGTATTTAAAAAACAAACTAATGAAATAGGGCTGGACTAAAATGATGGGACCATAACTTAATATTTTGTTGCCCAACTTTTTGAGGCAATCACTGCAATGAAACGGTTTCTGTGTTTGTCAATGAGCCTTCTGCACCTGTCCACAGGTATTCTGGCCCCCTCCTCATCAGCAAACTGCTCCAGTTGTCTCAGGTTTGATGGTGTCTTCTCCAAATGCATGTTTCAGCTCCTTCCACTGATGTTCAATGGGATTCAGATCTGGGCTCATAGAATCCACTTCAGAATAGTCCAACGCTTTTCTCTGAGCCATTCTTGGGGTTTCTGGTTGTGTGTTTTGGATGGTTGTCCTGTTGGAAGACCCATGACCTGAGACTGAGACCAAGCTTTCTGACACTAGGCAGCACATTTCTACCCAGAATGCCTTGATCATCTGGAGATTTCATTTGACCTTCACAACTTCCAGACCCCCTGTTCCAGATGCAGCAGAGCAGCCCCAAAACAGAACTGAGCCTCCTCCATGTCTCACAGTAGGGACAGTGTTCTTTTGGTTGGATGCTTCATTATTGAGTCTACCAACACAGAGCTGATGTTTCTTACCAAAAAACTCCAGTTTGGTCTCATCTGTCCAAAGGACATTTTCCCAGAAGCTTTGTGGCTTGTCTACATGCATTTTTCCAAATTCCAGTCTGGCTTTTTAGGATTTCCTTTCAACAGTGGTGACCTCCTTGGTCGTCTCCCATGAAGTCCACTCTGGCTCAGACAACCATGAATGCTGCGATCTGACACTGATGTACCTTGATCATGGAGTTCACCTTGAATGTCTTTGGAGGTCGTTCTGGGTTCTTTGGATACAGGTCCAACTATCCGTCTCCTCAGTTTGTCATCAATTTTCCTTTTCCATCATCCAGGGAGGTTGGCTACTGTCCCGTGGGTCTTAACCTTCTGAATAAAATGTGCCACTGTGGTCACAGGAACTTCAAGCTGCTTAGAGATGGTTTTATAGCCTTTACCTTTACCATGTTTGTCTATGGTTTTGTTTCTAATGTCCTGGGACAATTCTCTCCTTCACTTTCTGTTGTCCATGTTCAGTGTGGTTCACACCTTTTCTCCAAACAGCAACGAGAATATTTGTCTCCCTTTAAATAGTCAGACTGACTGATTCTGGGTTTGAAAACAGCTGTGATGTCAATCAAAGGACATACCTGAGTTCATCATGACCCCCTGGACAATTAGTTCTCAGTCTTTAATGGAGGTCCCATCATTTTAGTCCAGCCCTATTTCATTAGTTTGGTTTTTAAATAATTCTGTTAATCAACAACTCAAAAGTAATGGCTGATTTAGATTATTTAATTTACTTTCAATTTTAAATTATCATTACTTTTGAACGTTTCAAGTCATTTTCAGTGAACATTGTGGACTTTCTTTCTTTAACTGAGGGGAACCAACTATTTTGTCCACTACTGTATATATAGGTGTGTTCACTACAACCTGTTGCTCGCAGTACGCCTGTACGAAAAGCATAATATAAATAAATATTTCCTCTAAGGGGTCACAGAGCAGTCCATGACTTTGCCCTGTACAGATTTGACCATTTTTCCCTGGCAGACAGCTCGTCTCCACCCGTGAGAACAGTTGTGACTGAGGCCCAACTATAACAAATGATTTTTACTGAAAAATATTCCACTAAACATGCTTTCTAAAAGTATGTTAGGAAGAAATGAGTAACAAACTAAAGAGAGTCAATAGATTGGTAGGTTCTGCTGGGATTTTACGGTTAAAAACTGCATTTCAAGATATTTTGAAATGAAAACACTACACAGGAAGTGATAATTGGGTCCGCTTTTACTTTTGAAATGAAACAAGGAAGTGAAACTTCCTTTGGTGTCTCAGGTGTCGTGTGACTGACCTGAAAGCAGATGGAGCAGACGTCGTCATGCTGCTGCAGCTGCCGCTCCGAGGCTGCAGGGAGAGAGCTGATCTTCTTGGCTGCCGCCCGCCTGAGCAGGAAGCTCCTCCATCCAGACTGAGCTCTCAGCCACACGTTAAAATACGAGTGGATGATGATGACAGACGCCCCCATCCAGCTCCACTCCCCAAACAGAGACTCCCAGGTCCCGTAAGCAACCACGCTTAGCGCCACCAGAAACTCCAACACCCGGCTGACAGCGTGAACCCAGTAGATCACCTCATCCAGGCTCTCAATTGGGTCGCTGCGGAACAGCTCCACCATGAAGAGCAGATAGATCAGCATGGTTCCTGTCACCTGTAGAGATCACAGTTGGTTAGCATGAAAGCCTGGAAATGTTCATGACGTAGACGAGGAACCAGCACAAACAACGTTGTCAACCTGCAGAGCCAGTGGTCATGAGGACAAATGGATCAAACATCTAAAACCCTTGAGGACAGCCGAGGTCACTGCTGACAGCCTTAAAGCCAGCCCGAACCAACCCCAGCAGAGGAACGGGGAAGAGCCATCTGCCTGACAACCAGCTGGATGAGGCAAGGTTCACGGCAGGTCAGAGGAGGAAAATGGTGGGAGAACTGAACCACCTCCTTTCAGACACCAAGGCTCCAACTTACACCCACCTGCTCGCTCTAACTATAGGAGAAGGAGATGGAAGAATTCTGAACACTGTACTAAAGGCCTGCACCAACCAGCTGACCGACCTGACCAGGTTCACCTCTTCAAGACAGGCAAGGTAAGTGATTCACAGTGCTTTCCAGAAAGAGACGCATCAGGAGAACAAAGGCAAATCACAACCAGAAACAGTACAGTCACAATTAAAACATTCAAATCAGAAATCCAAGTTAAAAAACACTTTAAAACAAGGAGAGTAGTCAAAAAACCTTCAGCTGTCGTGTGAATCTATCTAGAACAGTTTCTATTCTGGACTTGAAAATGGTCAGAGTGGAAGTTTGTCCAACACAATGATTCTATCTGAGAACTAGACTGAGTAACTCCTCCCCCCTGACGGTCCAAACAGGAAGTACCCGGTGGCTCCAAGAAGCCAAAATCCCATAGACTCCACAGAGAAATAAACAGCTGTTCCTCAGTCATTCTCTTGGTCAGAATAACCATTCTTGATCTGATGCATTTTGAATTTTTTTTGATCATCCTCATTTTTTTCATGATATTTTCTCTTTAGTTCCAGTTATATAAGTTATAAACTGACCAATCAGATGCCTCAACAAAAGTATGTGGTCTCACGTCCGACAGTCACATTTGATTGACAGATTTCATGTAGTTCACTTTCAGGTGGTAGAGGTGTGGACTTCCAACAAGCTCACTCCTAATTGGTGAGAGTGGTTGCCATAGAAACGTTGACTTTAACCAATCACAGCTTACTGACGATGTCTGGCTCCAACATCTGCATCGTGAAAAAATTGGGACTGAATTGAGTTCAATTGGCTGGTCCCAGAAGTAAACCGTTTTGTATGGATGACGTCCCACTCACTCCGTCCAGTTCTCACATACAGTCGGGGGTCCACCCCCAGGATAAGCTGATAGAAAATCCCTTAGAAGCAGGATGTGGGAGTCCATCACTCTGCTGGGAGGAGCTCAGACAGCAGAACCCCAGCCCAGGCCCAGCCCCCAAGGCCCAACACAAGATCCCCCATGCTGAAAGACCCCACCCCCCATCGCCCACCATCAGTGTGCATGCACTAAAAGGTCTAACTAATATTTTTGAGTCTGTCATTTATAATAAAGGGCTTTATAATAACAATAATTCCATAGTGTCTCAAAGTTAAGTCATGGCATCTGGACTTAAAATCTTCTTTCTTGATACATTTCACTAATCTTCCCAGTGGCTCCACCCGTCTGATGAGGAGTGCAACTGTTCAAGGCTAAAAAGTCCAGAATCCATGACTCAACTTCATGACGTCACCAGGATCAAAGAGAACCTTCCTCAACGTCAATTAGGGATAGTAATAATAATGGATTGGATTTATCTGCGCTTTTCAAGACACTCAAAGTTCTTCCATTATGTCCATTATTCATTCACTCCTCATTCATACTTGGTGATGGTAAGCTACGGTTGTAGCCACAGCTGCCCTGGGGCAGACTGACAGTGAGCCCTATTTGAGTTGTTGTATTCCAAAAGCGTATTTAGTTAGTAAAAACCTCCTTCCCTGCTACATTCTGGTTTAGCTTTAGCAGCCACGCTATTCTGCGGATCCCCCCCCCCAATTTTGCATGCTTTTCTTTTTTTTTACAGCACACTGTGTTCTGCTTCCTGATTGGTTGTTGACATTTTGAAATCCATCTCCTCTGTGCTCCTGTATGAACACATTCAGCGTGACAATCTTTGATTGCGATACGATTTTGGTTTCCTTTTTTAGAAGTGAACTCATTTTCAGAGTTTAACAAAAGAGAAAATGTTGAAAATGTTCGAGAAAACTGGATGGGAAGTCTTAAAGCCATAAAGATAAAGATGAATTATTTCCAGATTTCACCAATTGCAGTAATCACAGTCGTCACTCATTAATCTCAGCTGAGATTAATGAGTGACGACTGTGATTACTTCATTGGTCTGGAGCATAATGTTTGCTCAGATCATTATTTTGTGGTCCATATCCTGTTCACTGACATTCCAACTGTGGACCTCCCCCCCCTTACCTGCAGTGATGTGAGCATGCAGCTGGACACCAGAATCAGAAGCCAGAAGTCCATGTGGAAGAACTGGGATATTCTATAAGCCATGAACATTGGAAAAACCAGCAGAAAAAGACACAGACTGAGGCCTCTGATGTGTTTCCACACACTCCTGGAAGCACAGAAAACACAAAAAATGGAATAAATCAAAAATGGCAATGCCCCCCCCTCCAAAAAATAAACAAATTCTCCCACTGCTGCAGTCACCTGTTCCTGGAGGCGCCCAGCGCCAGGATGATGGGGTCGGTTATTTCAATCATTGACTGTAGAGTGGACGTGGTCACAATGAAGAGGATGATGCAGAGGAGGAAGGTGCGCTGCAGAGCCTGCATGTCCAACAGGCCGGTCTGAAGAGCGAGTAGCAGCAGAGTCACGCCTTCCGTCACGCCCCTGACAAACCACCAGGACAAACAAAAGACTGGTTAGAAGGGGAAAAAATCCCGTTTAACAAAAGACATTGTAAGGTTAAAAATAACAATAATGAATCAATAAAACCATCTTTGAAAAAAATTATTAACAAAAACACATTGAAGGGCCTATATCATGAAAAATCAACTTTATAGTGCATCATAAAATTAACTCGTCATAAAACCAATGCCATTCATGCATCTCTCTAAAAACCTGCTCTCTGAGCACCAGTCACTCCCAACCCATGAAAACAAGGGGGTTCTCACATTGTGATGTCACAAAGTGAGAACCCCCCCACCCAGGAAGAGTCTGTGCTGCCAGCCCCGCCCCCAGGCTTACACAAAAACACACACACTTTCACTAGCTAGCAGTAATCGGCAAAAATGCTTTCCTCTTATATGCACAATATGCACATCCATCTTTGCAAAAGTTTGGATGTTGTTTGTTTTCGTGGGAGAAACGCAGACACTGCTGAGGCCGACTCTAGGATGACGTCATGAAAAGGGCGACACCCACAAGGAGCAAAAGGCGGGGCCTCAGAGGTCAAGTCGTTCTATGTCTGGGCTGGAAAATGAGCTGTGAAAATAAATCCTATTTCATAAGAAAATCGTTCTTTAGTGTGCCAAAGGTAATTCATGATCATATTTATGAATATTCTTTACCCTAAAGGTTTGAAGAAAAGCACGAAATTGGCCCGTTAACAAACAATTACAGATTTTTATGATTATACAGAAGCACCTTAAGAAATAATAAACATCAGAAAATCCCTCATTTACTCATTACAAGAGTGCGAAACATTTTGGTCAAATCTGCATGTTTTCTTAAAAACAAATCTGTCTTTAGTCACTTCAGAGAATCTCCATCATAACGATGAGCGCTTTCATCGTTTGCTCATGCCATCCAGACTTCTTTGGACCTTAGGGTTGTGCCTAAGGTCCAAAGAAGTCTGGATGGACCATCGTGATGCTGACTGACATCACAATGGAGAGACACCATCGTGGGGCCACGCCCCCGCCACGCTGCGAGTCGACACTATAAGCCGTGGTCACACGAGCAAAATATCTCGATCGGATCAATGGTCGGATTAGAATCCAACCGTGTAGATGGGCCCAGAAAAACCTTTTCAGATTATGGGTCACACTTTTGGTCGGAATAAATCAGTCGCACATGCGCAGTAGTGTTTGAAATCCCAGAAGAGAAAATTAGTCCTGCCGAGCGGCTACAGACATAGATATGTCTGCTCGGTAATATTAATTATTAATTAATGATAGATGAGTCTGAAATGAAACGACTGAAAAATTGATTTAAAAACAAATAATGATTAAGATAAAAAGCCACAGTAGTAATTTCTATTACAGAAGCAAATGTCAAAAAATTAATAAGGCTTAAAAATATAAATAAAGTTTACAAATAATTACCATCAAATACAAAGAAAAAAATCAGCCTATTTTATTGACTAAAACTAAATGATTGAAAAACTGGAAGGAACCTGAATTTGATTCTGATCGGTGTGAAATCATGGCTGTAAGGCGGAGAAGGTTTGGTTTTGTGCCTCTCGTCTTCACATCCTGCTGGATGAACTGAAGTCAAACAGGAAGTAGAACCTCAATAGCTTGTTTGAAACTGAGCTTTTAACCAGCATTTACCCTAATGTTCAAACCTTTGCTTTAACTTCTAGATGATCATGAGTTTTAGTTTGGTGTCATACAATTTTTTATTTAATTGAATTATTACTCTCTTTTTATTTACCTTTGAATATTTTGTGTTATTTGCAGCTATATTTCAGCACTGTATTTATATATTTTATTCATTTAGAGACTTACTTAAATGAAAAATGTGTTTCTGGTGTTTTTAACATGTTCTTGTAGCATTTCTTTTCATACATATATCTATAAGGAAAACTAAGATAGTTTTTCAAATTGTGGTGAATTTTTAGCAGATAAAAAAATAATCCTTTGATCTTTTGTAAAAATGTTCCCATTGACTTTTTACAGAATAGAACAGAATAGAATAGAAAAGAATAGCAGCAACTCACTTGTGCAAAAAATCCAAAAAACAACATATGTACAAAAAGTAATTACCGTAAATACCGGATTACAAGCCGCTACTTTTTTTCTACACTTTAAACACGTCGGCTTGTAATATGGGGCGCCTTTTTATTTATTTTTTCAGTGGCGGGAAAAACATCGACCAATAAAATGAATGAGTAGTTCAGAGGTCCAATGAAATTGTATGATTACGGTAATCACTTCCATAATATTACATTCAGCCGTTACTAACCCTCATCAACATGGAGAATACGAGAAGAAAAGCGTATGATGCAGCTTTTAAGCTAAAAGTGATCGCTGTGGCAGTAAAAGAAGGAAATGGAGCTGCCGCCTGTAATCTTGGCATAAACCAATCCATGTGAGAAGATGGAGGCTCCAGCAAGAAAAACTGAGCCAGTGCAAAAAGACAACCAAAGCTTCCAGAGGTAACCACAGCAGATGGCCTGAGCTTGAAAACTTCCTGGAGGACTGGGTGAACGTTGAAAGAGCAGGTGGCCGCGGTGTTTCCACTGTACAAATCAGACTGAAGGCTAAAGCGATTGCCTCTGAGAGGAAAATAGAACATTTTAAAGGTGGGCCGTCGTGGTGTTATAGATTCATGAAACGGAAAAGCCTGTCTGTTAGGGCAAGAACAGCTTTGTGCCAGCAGCTCCCTCCTGACTACGAGGAGAAACTTGCTTCGTTCCGCACATTCACGCAGACTAAGATAGCGGAGAATTCTATCGGCCCGGATGAAATAATAAACATGGACCAAGTCCCTCTGACCTGCCTCTCACTCGAAGCGTAAATAAAGTCGGTGACTCCTCCGTCATACTGAGAACAAGCGGTCACGAGAGAACACATTTCCCCTGCGGTCTGAGCGGCGCAGCATCGGGCCTAAAGCTTCCACCGATGATCATTTTTAAACGGCTGACAATGCCAAAGGAAAAATTCCCAAAGGGAATTGTGATAAAAGTGAATCCGAAAGGTTGGATGTCCGAGAGCCTGATGAAGGACTGGCTCACAGAGTGCTATTCAAAGCGACCAGGGGGATTTTGTCGCAGAAAAAAAACATTGCTCATTATGGACAGCATGAGGGCCCACATAACAGATTCTGTGAAAGCTGCCATAAAGAGTACAAACTCAATTCCAGCTGTGATTCCTGGGGGTACCACAAAGTATCTACAGCCACTGGATATCAGCGTGAACCGAGCATTTAAGGTGGGAGACCTGGATGACAGCCGGCGAGGAATCCTTTACCAAAACAGGACGAATGCCAAGAGCATCTTTAACTCAAGTCTGCGAGTGGATCTTTAGTGCGTGGAGCCGTGTCAAGACATCAACCATCACCAACGGGTTTCAAAGGCTGGGCTGCTGCGCGGTGAAGACGGCGTGCACTCAAGTGACACAGAAAACGAGGAGACTGTGGGCCTTTGAGTGATGAGATCCTGAGGCTGTTTAATTCAGACACTGAGTTAGAGGACTTTGATGGTTTAAGTGCGCAGGAGAGTGATGAGTGATGTTTTCTGATAGGATTCAGTGGTATTGGTTAAGTTATAAGTTATTAAATTATACTTTATTAAAGGAAACTTGAATACTGTTCTTGCTCTGTTAAGTAAAAAAAAGCTTCAGCAACCCATAGTGTACAAGTGGTTGAGTGTTCCGATACAAACGTATGTTATATTTTAGAGTAGCTGCATTAGGTATTTGTTTATTTATTTAAAATAAGAGGATTAAATAAAAACGTTTTTAAAAAATCTTCACTTTTAATATCTTTCTGTGTGTGTATGTGTGTTTGCGTGTGTGTGTGTGTGTGTGTGTGTTTGCGTGTGTGTTTGCGTGTGTGTGTGTATGTGTGTTTGCGTGTGTGTGTGTGTGTATGTGTGTTTGCGTGTGTGTGTGTGCGTGTGTGTGTGTGTGTGTGTTTGCGTGTGTTTGTGTGTGTGTGTGCGCGTGTGTGTGTGTGTGTGTGTGTGCGCGTGTGTGTGTGTGCGCGTGTGTGTGTGTGCGCGTGTGTGTGTGTGTGTGTGTGTGCGTGTGTGTGTGTGCGCGTGTGTGCCCGCATGTTAGGCCAGCACCTTATAATATGGCGCGGCTCGTATAATTACAAAATTGATTTTTGCTCTTAAATTTGAATATGAGGCTTTTAATCTGGTGCGTGCTGTAGTCCGGAATTTACGGTAAAAGTCTGAAAGGCAACATGTAAAACTGTAAAAATAAGGCTTGGGCGTATTTTTTGTGATTGAAGCAAAGTTTAAGTGAAAGAGCTGAATGCCTGCAGAAGTGTTTAAGGTCTGATGGATCTTTGTAGCTGAGAGTTTGCAGACGTTCTTAGGAAGAAACGGGCTTCTAGTGAGCAAAACACACAAGCAGGGATCTCCTGAAGGAGCTCAGTGTCTCAATGCCAGGATGGTGGAAACTGATGAAACCAGGATGGAGTTCAGAGAGTGAAGAACCACAGGTGACGGCGTCTCACCTGTGCATGACGTTCTCATTCTGAACGGCTGCAAATCCTCCCAGGTAGAACTTGCACAGGTTGAGCAGACCGAGAGCCAGGTAGGACACGACGAAGGTCAGACCCAAAAGAGAGTAGGGCGTGGCGCAACACTCTGACACACTGCACAGAGAGGCAGCACATTATCAGACAGGACCGAGCCAGAGTGACGGAGAAGAAGAACGGGAAGTGCCACCTTGTCAGCAGGAGGAAGATGATCCCTGAATGGGGTGCAGAGGTCTCGACAGACAGAACATCTGAGCACAGCTGGACCGTGAACAGAACACACCAGAAGAGAGAGAAGAGGGCTGGGACGGCATACTGGTTCCACAGGGAGAATCCCACAGCCAGGAACCTGTAGATTTCAGTGAGCTGGGGCAGAAAACAACATATTATCACCAACCAGGAAAAGCAAAGTGTGACAGAGCAGCATATGACGCTCACAGTGGACTGTCACTGCCCCGTAACCCTTGTGCTATCTTATGGGGTCCAGATGACCCCTCCCCCCCCACCCTTCCATTGATGTGTTCTCCCTACCATGACAAAGGTGGATAAAGGTGGAAAGATTTCATGTAATCCATGGACACCAGTGAAGATCACAAATCATTGAAGAAAAAAGGTTCAGAGCACTGTCTAGTGGGTCTAGATGACCCCACTCCCAACATTAACGTGCCTAGAATAGCACAAAGGTTAAGAAACCAGGACGATGCAGTGTTGGCTAATTTTAGGCCCATCTCTAAGCTTCATTTTTTATCAAATGTTTTGGAGAGGGTCGTCTACACACAGTTCCAATCTTTTCTGGTCAGAAACAATGTCCTGGAGATTTTCCAATCAGGCTTTAAAAGCCTTCACAGTAAAGAAACTTGGGAGGCATGTTAAGGTTGGAAGTACATGGGCACAAGGCATATTAGTGCATGTACTCATAGTTGGAAGAGGCCTGGTGTAAAATGTCAAAGCGGTGCAAATCTTTCTCCAAGATTTTTCTTTCACAGTTCTACTCTGATATATGAAAGACTTGGTGTCTTATAGTTCCAGTCCGGCACAAAGCGCAATGATTAATTTCTCCTTCATGATTAATTTTCAAATGGTTGGCATTTCCATGGAATAAAGAGAACCATCCAACATCACTACCCAATCAGACTCCCTGATTGGTCAACCTGGTTTAACCTTCAATGTGGGTTTGATGGCCGAGTATTTTGTATATAGAGTCCAAAAACTTGCGCAGCGACAGATAGTTTTCAACACGGGAACCCAAAAACACCTACCTCAAGTGACGTCATGAAAATGGAACGTACCATTGTCGTCTGTGCGGTAAATGTATCACGAAGTATTGATAATACAAGTTGCACACACCTCTGACGTACAGGTGATGCTGGGATTCGGTGTCCTGACGCCACACTCTAGTGGTTAGTAAGGTGTGAGTACAGGCTCCGTACTGACCAGGGTGTGTAGGTATCTGCTGTAGGACGCCCGTAGGCTGTCCACACAAACAACACTCTCTGATTTTCTCATTTTAACATTCAGGATGCACGCATGGAGGAGGCATTTATCACATGAACAGCGCCAGAATGGGAGGGGGGGGTTGAAAGATGAAAAATCTGTACGACATGCCTGCGTCTCACCTACTTCACCCTTATGTGTCTTTAAGTGATGGCTATGATTGATCACCCGTAGAAAAGAAAATGACAGGTTTGGCCCCTCCCAGCCGGAAACCACCTGTATGGGCAGTGTTGACTAATGGCTAAAGACGCAGAAGTTTGTTACAGATGTGCTGATGAGGGCACATCTGTAACAAACTTCTGTTTAGGAAGTTTCCGTTCTGGGTAATGTCATTTGGTTTGGTGGCGACCAAACTTATGGATGAAACACTTCTGAAATGATTTCAAAAGCTAAGAAGGACTTTTAGAATAAAGTAATATCCAGGGGGAAAGCCAGTTTAACTTGAAGTTAACTGAAGTTTGGTCTCATGAAGTCAGTCTTTAGTCAGTCTGTCCAGAGGATAGAAGCAGAGCGTGCCGACTAAGGATCTTTGTCTTTGCTGCTAGTAAGTCACCAAAGTACTGGAGTGTGCTTTTTCTGTACCCTCACTTTCAATTTTCTCTTCAAAAGGAAGGGACAAAGACACAAGCAGGTAAACATCCGTTCAGCTGTTTTTCTTGGCTTTCCCAAGTCCACCCACTAGTCAGGAAAGAAACCAGAGTTGGTTATAAACATGATTACAGTAAACCCTTGTTTATCGCGGGGGTTACGTTCCAGAAAGAACCTGTGATAGGCAAAATCGGTGAAGTAGAAACCTTTTTTTTTAACAAGTATTTTACAATTAAATACTCTATTATACATTGAAAAGAAAGAACAAACTATTTTACAGGCTCAAGCATTTGTTTCACAAATAAAAGTACTTTAGAAATGTTTTTTTCAACAAATATCTTCTGTACTGTCAAATAATAATTTTAATCATCAATGTGAACAGAAGGCTTCAAATCGCGGAGATTAGCCCCGCCCACTGCGACCCGAGAGTAATTGCATTAAATGGGAAAAAATTAAAAATGATCATGAAAAAATACAAAGTACAGTGGGACAAATAGTGACTCAGGTGTATTTCACTGCTCTACAGACTGAGCCGCTGCATCCTGACTCCGCTCTGCAGTGTTTTCTTCTTCTGAAGCCCGCGGTGCAGCTGTGTTTGTTCAGGAGAAGAACACAGTGATAGGCAGTTGTTGTCGCTCTTTTTTCTATGGGTTTTAGAGAAACTCGAAATTTGAAAAATGTAAATTTGGCTGTTTTACGTACGTGTACATATTAAACTGCAACATTATTGACGCACAGGTAGAGAAGAATTTGAGGGACTTTTTAGCCAATCAGAATGCAGAACACAATGCACGATGCAAATCCGTGAAGTAGTGAAACCGTGAAAAGTAAACCGTGTTAAAGTGAGGGATCAGTGTACCTCAAACTGAGTCAGCTCAGAGAAGGCTGCTCTCGCCAGGCGATACGGCACAAAGAGGTTTGAGAGGAGGAAGACCGCCACCCCCGCAGCCGTCAGCCCCAAAGACAGGGAGCTGATGGTCAGGAGGGTGGGGTGGGGCGGAGACCAGAGCCGAACCAGCAGGGGGAGCACGTGGGCGGAGAACAACCACACCTTCCTGGTCTTCATGAGGAAAGCGCACAGCGTGCTGAGGATGATCTGACCTAAGCAAAGAGCGACAGTGAAGAAAAGTCGTGATTATGGGATGTTTAACTACTTTTAAGAAGAACATAACCCCATAAAACTTTAGTAAGACAAAAAGTAGTATTTCCTACTTTTGTCCCTTTTAAGGAAACTCCAGTGACTTTGACCTAAATGACTGAGCTGTCTGTCCTGCTCAGACCTAAACACCTTTCCAAAGCAGGCTTAGCTTCACAGATCCTGGTTAGTTACCCTGGTTACAGTTATTCATGCGTTATTCATGTGACTCTACAACAAGAAAACAACCCAGCATGTGAAATATCTGCAGGACATTCTGAGATTGTTATTGTCTGCTTTGATGAGAGAAACTCCAAGGTAATCCAGGCATGTCATGCATTACAATTCTGAGGTAATAATAATAAGGTAAAGAGGTACTTTCATATAACAGGAAGCAGGGATCTGGATTGGATTGCAGCGTGGAGGGTGACTCTTACTCGTCATGGCAGAGACAAATCTGTTGAAGGCTGAAGCATTCAGGTGAGCTGCAGCGTGGTAACCGTAAACTAGCTCCTCGCGGATGTAATCCCTGAAAGAACAAGAACACACGCACAGTTTTCAATCTGTGGTCAGAAGAGATGATCAGTTTCCAATCAGTGTTTCACTTTAACAAGTTGGCTTTTTAGGAAGTTGAGTTTTAGTGTGGGGAAGGATACCCTTAGGAAGTCCCACTCCAATTGTCTTTTGATCTTTTCAATATGTCATGTTTAGCCCAAACCAAAAAACCTGTGGCGCATAAGGATCTATTTGTCTACAAGTGATAATGCATCAGAATAGAGCAGAGCAGGGAGCCCAGCATATTTCTACCTCACAAATAAGATCTTTTACGAAGGAATTTCTTTTTCGTCCGCTCCCGATTCACAATTTAAATAATAAATAGTCATAAATGCAAATTTTGACCTCAATTTTCTCTATACATGTACTCCATCATCAAAAAATGCTACAAAAACATGTTAACACCAAAAACTCCATTTTCATCAGAGTGGGTCTTTGAGTCACAAATACATGCCAAAATATATATATATATATACAATATGTCGTACTGTATACAGGTATGCAACTCAATGCACATTTGGTTCTTTGTTAGAAAGAGTCTGAATGCAGCAATCAGACTCTTTCTAACAAAGAACCGTCTCTGCCGATTTGTCTTTTCAGTCAGGTGGATATCATGGAGTCCCTTCAGCTGTTTGTTGTTTGTTTTTGAGCATCAGAGTCTGTCAGGTCAAAGTGTGGATCATTTCTATGTATGTGTGTATATATGTGTTTATACTGACTCCATAGTTTTGTTTCTGTTTCTTTTATATACTGCTCTCTGTTCCTGTACTGCTGCCGAAATAAGGAAATTTCCCATCGTGGGACTAATAAAGGAAAATCTTATCTGTTTTTTTTTTTGTATCTTATTTCTTTTCTATAATAAAAGCTAAAGAAATGATAAAAGACTCCCCTTTTTATGTTTCCTTTTAACAAAAATATAAAACAAAACAGAAAACAGCTGCAAATCTAATATTCTCTCTCTTTCTCCTTTCCCCATCAGGGGTCGCCACAGCGAACGAGTCGCATGGTAAACTTGGCAATGTTTTACGCCGGATGCCCTTCCCGACGCAACCCTCTCAAAGCAACCGGGTTTGGGACCGGCACAGAAGCAGAGAAGGGAACAGCCCGGATTCGAACCCTGGTTTCACGGATGGAAGGCGCCGCAAACCAGCACGAGCTAAACCGGCTCCCTAGCTGCAGATCTAATATTCTTTTATTTTGAAAAACTCTTTTTTGCATCAGCACATGCACACTTACATGCACACTCAACGTGCACGCAGTACTGTGCTCTTGATGTTTAGTTGCTCAACCGTCTCTAGCTCACCTGGATGTTAAAGTCCATCTCTGACATGTTAGCACCGTATGAACCATCTGGGCCTCTGAGGACCTCAGGGACCGGCCTCCTGCGGGGCCCAGAGTCAGGACTAAACAAGGGGAATCAGCGTTTCAGTCTTCTGCAGCTAAAAGCTGCTACAGTCTCCCTGAGGCTGTGAGACCGGCCTCTACTGTGTTATGGTTCAAATCTAGACTCAAAACATTCCTGTTTAGGTCAACACTGTCATTAAATTTGAGCTCTAGAATTGATATAGTAAAAATGAACATTTTGCCCGTGTTTTTATTTTTATTTCAAGCTCTACCAGCACAGGTCTCTAACATGCAATTTACAAAGTGGGACAAAACAATAACCAGATTCATATGGGACATTAAAAGATCAGATTAAAACAAAGCTCCCTCCAGCTTCCAAAGAGTAAATGAGGTATGGCACTAAAGCTGAGAGAATACTATATCACTTCATAGCTACGATACTAAAGCTGTTGGTGTAATCCCTGTTATACTGGAAAATGGAAAATTAGAGAATGCAAAACTTTACAAGACCCCATTCAAAACACTATTAGAGAGAAAGAGTTATATGAAACAAAGAAAATGCATCAAGATCCCATAACAAATTATACCCTAACTATATGGTTCAAACTACTGCAAAAATACAAAATCTCAGTTAATGCATAAAAAAATAAATAAATAAAATGGGTAGCATATGATTTATTATGATTTCTTTAAGCCAATAAAATCTGATCAAACGTATAAATATTGTACTACAAAAGGAATGCTTGTTAGAAAAGAAGGCAGACGGCTGAAGAGTTTTGAGAACTCGGCTAAGCAATTTCACCTTGAAAAATGGGATTGTTTTAGATATTATAACTATCATAAGACAGCAATACACAGTGGCTCTTCTGGGGATGAGGGTGGGATCGTTCAAACAATAATAAAGGCGTATAAACACCACCATAGCACCACTGGATCTTGATCATGGAGAGAGTTTGCCTAGACCAGGGGTCAGGAACCTATGGCTGGCGAGCCATATATGGCTCTTTTGATGGTCACAAATCTTTAATTATACTTTTTTTCTCATTAGACCAGTCCTTCTCGGGTGCGATGCGATGCCAGGAGGGGCGCACAGTGGTAGCGGTGCTTGGAGAAAATAAATCTGCACCACTATCAATTAACTGTCATCTATTACTTCACAGAGTTTATAACATCCTAAAACCTGCGAACCGCCATCCTTGCAACTGCGCGCTCCCGTCTCTGAGGAAGAGCGTGCAGTTGCAGCGGCATGTGTGAGGAAGAAAGGGGGGGGTTTGTGGGTACGGGCAGCCAGGTGAATCGCGCTGGGATTGTCAAAACTTAAAACATGCTGCTGTCACATACTGCAGCGTGTGAGTGTGTGTTTGGCTCCATGTCTGCATGTGAGCGGTCTTTCTCACATCTACAGAACATTCATACTAACCTACGATCACGTTTAAAGTCTCAACGCCTGAATGAAACTCAACCAGACTAGACCATCAGCAAAACCATGCAGCACCAGAAGTGGTAATAATGGTAAGAAATACTCACAATTTATTAGCAACAGCATAACAATGTTGTTCAAAAGAATCCACAGATTTATTGTACTTTGAAAGTGTTGAAATTATGGCTGTTGTTGGGTCGCGTTCTAAATTCTGGAGTTCATTGAACGCATCAAGCAGAGATGCTGATTGGCTCTCGGTTCTGTCACTCAGCCTGTTGTTAGGTTGTTTGGACCAATTGGGTTCAGCTATGGGCCGAATAAGGGAAATAGGAGGGCTGATGCGGCAGAATAAGAAGTTGGGAGAAGCGCTCTCAGTGGGAGAGACTCAGGAGTTGCTGAATTAATTGTACGGCGTTGGTTACGGTCTGCAGTAACCAGAATAAAGAACCTTAAAAGAGGTTAAGTCTCCGTGCCTCAGTGTGGGAAAGGGACACTACATTAATGTATGGCTCTTTCGAAATTACATTTAAAAATATGTGGCGTTTATGGCTCTCTTGGCCAAAAAGGTTCCCGACCCCTGGCCTAGAAGAACCTCATAAGATTTTTCACAACGCCTAAACTGAAGAATAAACATTTAAAAACATATCAGAAGTGTTGGCATGAATGTGGAGAAGTAAATGTAGACCATTCTCATGTATTTTGGAAGTGTACGAATGTAACAGGATTTTGGAAGATGGTGGGTGATATAACATGCAAAGTACTGGGATATACAATTCCTTTGGAACCAGAACTGTTTTATTTGTATATGTTCTCAGGAAACTCAATCCATCAAAGTGACAAATACTTATTAAATTTATGTCACTAGCCGCTAAAAAAACATTAACCAGGAACTGGGGGCACTACGTCGGTCCCATCAAAGGAGCAATGGACATCAACAATTAACGACATCCATTCAACGGAAACGATAACATACAGGCTGAGACTGCAAGAGGCACAATTACACTGAAAGTGGAAAAAATGGACACTTTACAACAAATAGACCAAAGAAACACCTAGGATTTACCTCTGTTTTGAGTTTGGTTTGTGTTTTGTTTTCATGTAACAAAAACTAATAATAATAAAAATGTATTTGTATGAAACTGCAGAAAATTAGTATGACAAAAGTTCACCTGAATACTTTGTAATGTAATACTGGTTGTCAATGACAGAGGTCAAAGGTTTTCTGGTGGTCTTCATCAGGTTTCCATACACTGTAGCTATCATTTTGGTCCATTCCTCCATGCAGATTTTCTCAAGAGCTGTGATGTTTTGGGGTATTGCTGGAAGACATTGACTTTCTACTCCCTTCACATATTTTCTATTTGATTCTGCCAAAGAGTTCCATTTTGGTTTCATCTAACTTCATGATATTCTCTCAACCCTCCTCTGGATCATCCAGATGGTTTCTGGCAAACCCCTAGACGGGTCTGGACATTGGTGACTTAAGCAAGGGACCTGGAGGACTTCAGTATATGAAACCACAACAACGACGTCTGTTAATGACAGTAACCTTTGTTACGGTGGTTCCAGCTCTCTTCAGATCATTGACCAGTTCCCTTGTGTAGTTCTGGGCTGTTTCCTCTCCGTTCTCTAGTTCATTTGTACTGCACCAGGTAAGATCTTGCTTGGAGTTCCAGGTGGAGCGATATGTCAGTGATCTTGTTTTAATTAATTTTTTTTTAATAATTGCTCCAACAGTTGGTCTTAACTCATCAAGCTAGTTGTGTATTGTAGATTGGTTCATTCAGTCTTGGTCAGTGAACAGTGATCTTGTTCCTGGTGTCCTTTGACAGCTCTTTGTCCATGGTGTCTGGACAGATGTCTTTCATACAGATAACCATTCCAACAGGAACCATTAATACAAGTTACAAGTGGAAGATAGAAAAACTACTTCAAGAAGAACAAACAGGTCTGTACCTTGGAATTCCACAGGCAAATGGCAACCTGGAGCAGGCAACAAGGAAAGCTGCAACAGCTAAATACCTCCAACAAGTGAGGCAAGTCCTGAGAAGCCAGCTCAATGGCAAAAATAAGACCCGGGCAATAAACAGCTACATACTGCCAGTTATCAGATACCCTGCAGGAATAATAAGATGGCCAAAGGAAGAGATACAGACCACGGATGTTAAAACACGAAAGCTCCTCACCATGCATGGAGGGTTCCATCCCAAATCCAGCACCCTGAGACTGTATGCTAGCCGCAAGGAAGGAGGCCGAGGACTAGTGAGCGTAGAAGCCACTATCCAGGATGAAACATCCAAGATGCATGAGTACATCAAGCTCAAGGCCCCAACTGACAGTGTGCTCAGTGAATGTCTCAGTAGTCATTAGTTTGTTTTTATTGTTACTTTTGAACATTTCCAGTCATTTCAGTGAACATCATGGACTTTCTTTCTTTAACTGAGGGGTACCAACTATTTTTTCCACCACTGTGTGTGTGTGTATATATATAGAGAGAGATAGAGATAGATAGATAGAGAGAGAGAGAGAGAGAGAGAGAGACAGAGAGAATCTTCTTCTTTCTCTTTGGGCTTTTCCCATCAGGGGTCGCCACAGCGAATCATCCTTTTCCACCTCACTCTATCATGGACATCTTCTACCCTAACATTGGCCAACTTCATGTCCTCTGTTCAGACATCCATATATCTCCTCTTTGGCCGTCCTCTTGCCCTCCTGCCAGGCATCTCCATCTCCAACATCCTTCTACCAATATATCCACTATCCCTCCTCTGAACATGTCCAAACCATCTCAGTCTGGCTTCTCTGACTTTGTCGCTAACACAGGCAACATGAGCCGTCCCTCTGATGTACTCGTTCCTTATCCTGTCCAACCTGGTCACTCCTAAGGAGAACCTCAACATCTTCATCTCCGCTACCTCCATATCAGCCTCTTGTCTGTCTCACTGCTACCGTCTCTAACCCATAGAGCAGAGCTGGTCTCACCACTGTCTTGTACACCTTTCCTTTGAGTCTTGCTGACACTCTTCTGTCACACAACACTCCTGACACTTTCCTCCACCCGCTCCAACCTGCCTGCACTCGCCTCTTCACCTCTTTTCCACACTCCCCATCACACTGAACTGTTGACCCCAAGTACTTAAACTCCTGCACCTTCTTCACCTCAGCCCCCTGTAACCTAACGCTTCTACCTTGATCCCTCTGGTTCAGACACATGTATTCTGTCTTACTACGACTGACCTTCATGCCTCTTCTTTCCAGAGCAAACCTCCACCTCTCTAGCTGTTCCTCCACCTGCTCTCTACTCTCACTGCAAATTACAATGTCATCCGCAAACATCATTGTCCAGGGAGATTCCTGTCTTACCTCGTCTGTCAGCCTGTCCATCAGCATAGCAAACAAAAAGGGACTTAAAGCTGATCCTTGGTGTAGTCCCACCTCCACCTTGAACTCCTCTGTCTGACCTACAGCACATCTCACCACCGTCATACTTCTCTCATACATGTCCTGAACTACTCTGACGTACTTCTCTGCCACTCCAGCCGACCTCATACAGTACCACAGCTCCTCCCTCGGCACCCTGTCATACGCCTTCTCTAAATCTACAAACACACAATGCAGCTCCTTCTGACCATCTCTGTACTTTTCCATCAACATTCTCAAAGCAAATATGGCATCAGTGGTGCTCTTACGGGGCATGAAACCGTACTGCTGCTCACAAATCTCCACCTTCTTCCTAAGCCTGGCTTCCACTACTCTTTCCCACATCTTCATTGTGTGGCTCATCAACTTTATTCCTCTATAGTTGCTGCAGTTCTGCGTGTCGCCCTTGTTCTTAAAGATCGGGACCAGAACGCTTCTCCTCCATTCCTCAGGCATCTTCTCACTTTCTAAAATCCTATTGAACAACCTTGTTAGAAATTCCACTGCTGTCTCTCCTAAGCACTTCCATACCTCCACAGGTACGTCATCAGGACCAACGGCCTTTCCGCTCTTCATCCTTTTCAGAGCCTTCCTAACCTCATCCTTTCCAATCTCTGCTACTTCCTGCTCCACAACAAACACATCTTCCTCCCTTCTTTCCCTGTCATTTTCCTCGTTCATCAGCTCCTCAAAATACTCCTTCCATCTTTTCTGTACACTCTCCTGGGTTGTTAGCACCTTTCCATCTCTGTCCTTAATCACCCTTATCTGTTGCACGTCCTTCCCATCTCTGTCTCTCTGTCTGGCTAGCCTGTACAAGTCCTTCTCTCCTTCCTTTGTGTCTAACCTGTCATATAGCTCATCGTAAGCTTTCTGTTTGGCCTTTGCCACCTCTCTCTTCACTCTACGCTGCGCTTCCTTGTACTCCTGTCTACCTTCCTCAGTCCTTTCTACATCCCACTTCCTTTTAGCCAACCTCTTTCTCTGGACGCATTCCTGTACTTCCTCATTCCACCACCAAGTGTCTTTACCGTCTTTCCTCTTTCCATATGACACACCTAGCACCTTCCTATCTGTTTCCCTGATAATCTCTGCTGTAGTTTCCCAGTCATCTGGAAGCTCATCCTGACCACCCAGGACCTGTCTCAACTTCTGCCTAAATTCCTCACAAGTTTCTTCATACCCTCATGTCCTTGAAGATCGACCAGTCGATCGAGATTGACTTAATGAGCACCCCTAATCTCCAATCTAATCTTTACCATGGGCTGAACTACCCTTGAAAATCTGTCAGATTCAGGCCCGTTTTTAAGTTTTAGCCATTTAGAAGCGGCTGTTCATAAATCTGTGCTAATTCCAGGTTAAATCTGTCCTGAAGAAAACATGCAGATGTCTCAAAAGTGTTTGTAAAGCAGAAACACACAAACTCACTTGGAAATTTGATGCCCCATGTAGAGGAGAAGGCCGACTAGGACGTGGAGGTAGAGCGTCACAAGATGTCTCAAAGGCAAAACTAAAACCACCACGTTTATGAAATGACCTGAAAGACAAAAAGACTCCCTTCTGTCACGGATGTGCACCCACACAAATGAAAGGATTCACATCACAGTCCCACAAAAGCAGGAAAAGAGCAACATTTTCACAAAGTTTAAAAAACATGGAACAGTTTTCAAGACAAGCAGAAAAAGATTTTAATCCATTGAAACAAATAAAAAACTGCTGCAGAAGCAACACCCAAAACTCAGATGATCTGACATCTTTGGAGGCTTCTAGAAGGTTCCGGAAGACAACTCAGGTGAGACCCGCCCCCCAAATCTAGGACAACATTTGTTAATGTTCTAGTTTTACATTTTAAATTAAAAGATGGTGTTACATCTAATTAAATGTAAGACTTGATGTCACCAGAATCATTATTTTTAGAGATCTAATGCTGTATCCAAAGTTGATAAACAAGGAAAAGATCAAATAAAATACGTAAATGGAAGACACAGAACTACAAACAAATGAATAAAAAAGCCAAAGGTAACATTTAAGAGTATTTCCCTATTCCATTTTTGCTCTATAGCACAGATAGGCTGTCTTTCTTTTTTGTCCTAGTTGCTGCTTTTCAACCATCGGTTTGTCCAATAATTCCAGGTCTATGAGACCCATGCATTAACTTCTGGAATATGAAGAATATTAAGGCTGCACGATATGAGAAAAACTTGCGATATTAGTGATCAATATTGCGATGACGAAATGACTTGCGATACATGAATAAATAGCAAAACAACCAAAAACATCATTACCATTTTACTGCAACAGCCTAATTTAGATAAGAGTTAACCCTAGTCTAAAAAGGAGGCGAAATCTAACATAAAACAGCTCCATCCAATTGGTGAACCACTTGAGGGCGTACATCTAATTGGTCAAATGCATTAAGGATCTGATTCGTTAAGTACTTCAAGCTGGCATAAGATTGTTTTAGCATATTTAAGGTAACCATTTATTGCAATTTTCACTGTTTTTTGCAATATGCATATTGCACAGCTTAATATCGCTATAGCGATAATTTGCCATATATTGTGCAGGCCTAAAGTATGTCCACATCTGGTAAATCGCAGTATTTACAATGGAATTGAATTTTCTGACTAAGGTAAACAGCAGATGGATTGAAGATGTTTTTCCTAAAAGAAACTTGAAGAAATTTGAATTCCAGACAAAATTAATGTTTCTATTTTATGGCCTAAATCCCTCAAAATTCTCTTAAAATCCTGTTCCAATCATCTTTTCTTTCTTTTATTGTAAAAGCCTTCACAGGGGGCCTTTAATTATGATGATGCTGTTTTAGAAAAAAAATGTATTCTAGGACATAGTTTCTGCAGAGCGGCAGGTCATTAGAAATTCACCTCAGAGTTGTGGGCAGAGCAAGCCCGACCCCCTTCCCCTCCCTGTTGCTGGGAGCAGGGAGCGTGTGGCCCGTCCAGCGTATTTTCTACGTCACAAATAACATATTTTTCAGACAGCATTTTTTCATCTGCTACTGATTCACAGTTATTTGAATAAAGAAATACTCAAAAATGCAATGTAAAGCATAATTTTCTTTATATTTGTCCTCCATTACCAGAAAAATGCCACAAATGCATGTTAAAAACACCAAAACATAATTTTCATCAGAGTGGGTCTTTATAGCCACTTTATTAAGTCCACTTTGCAAGTACCGGGTCCTTGGTGGCAGAGATTCAACAAGTTACTGGAAACATTCCTCAGAGTTTGGTCCAGATTGACATGATAGCATCACAGTTGCTGCAGATTTGTCGGCTGTACATCCTTGATGCCAATCTCCCGTTCCAAAGGTGATCTAATGGGTCTAGATTTGGTGATTGGAGGCCATTTGAGTCCAGTGAATTCATTGGCATCTTCTAGAAACCAGTATGAGATGATTCCACCTTTATGACATGGTACCTTATCCTGCTGGACGTAGCCATCAGAAGATGGTGTCTTGTGGTCATAAAGGGGTGGACATGGTAATCAATAATACTCAGATAGGCTGTGCTGTTGGATCCATGCTCAGTTGGTACTAAAATGTGCTAAGAAAATATCCCCCACACCATTACACCACCAGCAGCAGTCCGAACCGTTGACACAAGACAGGATGGATCCAGGCTTTCATGTTGTTGACTGCAAATTCTGACCCGATCATCTAAATGTAGCAGCAGAAATGGAGACTCATCAGACCAGACAAAGTCTTTTCAATTTTCTACTGTCCAGTTTTGGTGAGTCGCCCCATAGAACTGCCGTTCAGTGGATATTTTCTCTTATTTGGACCATTCTCTTTAAACTCTAGAGATGGTTGTGGGTGAAAATCCCAGTAGATCAGCAGTTTCTGAAACACTCAGGCCAGCCCATCTGCTAGCATCTTTCTACATGCCTAAATGAAGTGAGTTGGTGTCATGTGATTGATTAAAAATGTGCATTAATGAGAAGCTGGACAGGTGTATCTAATAAAGTGGAATGTGTGTATATATATATATCAAATACCAGAATTGAAGCAATGGTTTGTAGTTTTGATAGAAAATAAAATTAAAAGCTAAATAATTCAGTGCACACTCACCTAGATAATAGATGTTCCAGATGACGTATTTGTATTTGAAGAGCATGTTGTCGTTTTTGGCTTTCAGGTGCTCTGTCAGACCTTCAACATCACATCTGTACAGTAAGTCCAGTACCAACATGCTGGGCACCCTCAGGGCGATGTTGGCCAGCTCCTCCAGACGACTCATGGTGTTTGAAGAAGCTTCAGGGTCACATATTGGTCGACACAAACACTTTCCTTTCTACAGCTGCAACCACACTGCCGTCAGCTACAGACACAGGAAAGAAACGGCTTCAAGTAGCTCAAAAGCAAACATTTTCTGGAGACAGAACAAAAAGCAAAGTATTTTTTGTATAGTACAATACAGTACAGTATGATGATGCTTTGCTGTATCAATTAATCCTGGCTATAAATGTATTTTACCTTTGTGAATAGAGACACATTTGTGAGAAACATGCATCTCTTAAAAAAAACATACTGTAATAAAGGAAATGTTTGATCAACTAGCATCCGTGATTAACTAGCATCCGTGATCAACTAGCATCCGTGATCAACTAGCATCCGTGATCAACAAGCGTATGTAATGTGCAACCTTCAACATGCCCAATCTTGTCTGATCTCAAAGGCTAAGCAGTTGCCCGCTGGTCAGTACTTGGAAATGAGACTGCGTGGGACAAACAAATACTCTAAGGTTGTATTCAGACTGGGACATTTCTTTATTTTGAATGGAGTCCGCTGACAGAAATTTGTTTCTGATCGAATCCTGAACCTTGCCTTTGGTTTGTATTCAGACTGGCA
This sequence comes from Oryzias sinensis, assembly GCA_037389245.1. Taxonomy (NCBI): domain Eukaryota; kingdom Metazoa; phylum Chordata; class Actinopteri; order Beloniformes; family Adrianichthyidae; genus Oryzias; species Oryzias sinensis. The sequence continues at coordinate 480,432 of CM074503.1, read as the reverse complement.
TCAACCGCCCATTCTGTTACAGACCAAAGCTTGTAAACAAAACCACATGACTAAAGATCTCTTCGGTCATTGGCCAGGAACTAAGAGGGCGGTTCAAATCAACAACAGAAAGACGGAAATGCTGCGCCTTAAAATTCTTATCAGGACAGTTAACTTATTGAAGCTTTATATTTTGATGACCAGTTTTGGACGTAGAGAACTACTCTTGTTTCTTTGGTATGGTGGAGGCATGCTGCAAGGCGGTTACTGACAAGGAGACGTGCCGTGAGTGCTTTAGCTCAGAGGATACTAGCTGCAGTGATGAGAGGACGTCGGGTATGAAGGTATAAGTCTTCATGACATAAAGATTGTCGGGAAAACAGTGTGAGCAGCAATATGTGTCACGTTAAAATTTGTTTTAATGAGCCGGCATTCATCCGATCATATTTAAGTGAGTTGCTGTGTCTCATCGCTGTGGTGTTATGGCATTGTTTTTAATAGAATTCTGTTAAAGGAACTACAATGTAGCTTTTATAATGTCGTCACAGCAGCGTAAGAAGTGTTTTCAGCTGAGTTAAAAGAAGAATTTTAACAAATTGACAGCTAAACTTTTTTCTGTTTGATAACACACAATTGATGCTTTATATTTGTCCGAGGCTCATGTGCTCCTACATTCCTACTCGCTTTAGGTCAGCTACGGTGGCTGTTTTGGTCCAGTTGTTCCACTCCGAGGACAGATTGTATTCAGACTGGGGAATCTCAGAGTAAACCGAAGCTCAATCTGATTGGTAACTAACCAAAACCACATCCAAAAATGGGTCCAAAAACTTGGTCCCCCAAGTTTCGCTTGGGTGTCTTCAGACTGAAAATTAGTTCCGGATTATCTGGGGAAACAAACTCTGTTTCACTTAAAGTGGACAAATGTGTCCAGTCTCAATACACCCTAAGGCAGGCGTGTCAAACTCATTTTTACCGAGGGCCACATCAGCATAGTGTCTGTCCTCAAAGGGCCAGATATAACTTATACATGTAACTAAATGTAATGGAAAATAAATGTAACTACTCCTTAATGTTAAATAACTCATTTATTTATTTACTATAACTTTTTAAAGTGACAATTGCAGTTGCACAGAAAAAATGTTTGCTTGTTCATCTAGCATAAATCCTTTTGAATTAGATTCTGTCAGGTTATATGGACAGTGTTTAAGTCCCAATGTATAGTTGCCCAATCCAATATTTTAAGACCAATTCCCCCTAGATATAAATAATTACACACCAATTTTTTATCAATAACTTTTATGCTCTCGAGGGCCACATAAAATGACATGGAGGGCCACATTTGGCCCGCGGGCCTTGAGTTTGAAACATGTGCCCTAAGGTATTAAAGCTACATGGGGGCACAGTACGTCCGGGCAAATGCAGAGGGTCATCAAAGATGGCATCTCCCATAAAACTAAAGCCAATTCACCTGCAATTTGTAAGGGAATTCTCTCTGGTGCCCGCTAACAGGCATAACCAAAATAAAAAAAAACGACCTGTTTGTAAAGCCTTAGTTAAATGCATCTGTCCAGGCCTGTAGAGGTTTGTAGAGAGGAGCAGCTACATAATGGGTTTGGCAGATGTGTCTTGAAGCTCCCTTGAGGTACGACCACCTCAAGGGGGCGTGTGGTAAGCGTATCGTGAAATATCTGTACGGTTATGATGCTGTCATACGGTGGCCTCACACCACACTCTAGTTGTTGGTAAAGTCAGAGTACTGGTTCCTTACTGACAATGCGTAAATGCTGTAACATGTCCACACAAAATGCACTCTGATTGTCTAATTTCCTAAATTCTAACAGTCGGGGTGCAGGTATTACTTGAACCGTACTAATGGGACCCTTGTACTGTAAATTTGCTTCAACTTCCAATTTTCTGCGTTACTTGTAACTATCAGTCATCAGACAGGTTATGGTTTAATTGTTGAAGTCAGGGAGCCTTTGTGATGCATCTTCTCTGCTATAATCTTTACCAACTGCAGAAGAGCAGCACAGCATGAACCCAGCACCACCACATCTTTAAGGACGAGGCAAGTGTTTGATGATCACATCAGAGTGAAAGCAGTCTGTCATGCATAGAACTTTTCATTTAACTTTAGCAGTCCCAGCAATGTTAGTTTTTGTGACATAAGTTAAAGCTGCAAAGCAAATTGTTAGCGCGCCTTTATTTTTAGTTCTCAACTCCAACTCTGTCTGTTGCCATCTCAGCTGTTAACTTATCTCTAGACTAAGTTGTCAGCATTACATTAAACTTAGTACTAAACGAAGCTGTTATATCAGTAGTATTTTAAATAATCGCCTCTATTATTTAAAAAGTTGTGAATTAACTCAGTTGCTAGCTAAGACGTTAACTCGGCTTTTAACTTGCATATAGAAGTTGTTTAAATCATGTTCACTCACCTCCTCCTCCAGACTTCCGGTTAGCAGTCATTAGCTCGTGCTGCTGCAGCAGGTTAGCAGCCGCGGTTTCAGTTTCTCCCGCTCTTCGAGTGTTTCCGGTTAACAAACTCCCGCTAATAAAATGTTTTTAGCGATTTTCTTCTCGAAAAGCGAAGCACTGACATACCATTTTAACCATTTTAACAAAAGAAAGCGACTTCAAACGCACTGTTTTGATTCCAGAAGCTGACGTGATCACTTCCGGTCTATACGTCATGTCACAGTCGACCAATCAGATTAGTTTATTTCGAATCTCAAATAAAGTCAAATTTCCGGCTGATTCCTTGTTTGTTTTATTTATTTAGTTTTTCATGAGGTGTAAATGTGCATTTGATCTTTCGCATGAGAAAAATCTGCTTGTTGTGTAAAATTCTTCAACAGATGTGTTATCAGGTAAATAAAATAAAAGTCAGATCTTTAGGCTTCCATGCAGATGCTCCCTGTTAGAAGAATATTCATAGAAAAAGTGTGTTTTAGCACAAAACTCTTATCTATATTTTATTTTTTCCATAAGTTCACATTGTTTCCCTGTTTTAAATCTCATCCATTCCTCTGCACAATTGCTGCCTCCATATAAAATAAAACACAACTAAATTACTTCCTATACAGTGTCTGCAATTTAATTTCCTTAGCCTTAAACACATAGCCCATTAAAAAAACTATATGTATGTAGAGCTACAATCATATGTAATACACACTCACACACGCTTGTTCACTCACATGCACATTTAGGGGCAATTTTAAAGACACAAGTTTACCTAAGAGGCATGTTTTTGGACTGTGGGAGGAAACCAAGGTGCCTGGGAAGAAGCAATGCATGTACAGGGAGAACATGCAAACTCCACACATGAAAGCCCCAGCTGGGATTTGAACCAGGGCCACTACACCACAAACAAAAATCTACCTAATAAATCCAACAAAAAAATGCAGTTTTTAACTAAACACCTTAGTAGTTAATAAATAATAAAAGGTTTTACTTTTCTTTTTGGACTTAAACTGAAGCCTTGTCAATAACAGACACACACAACCAGGGAGGGGAGTGAACCGTGCAGGTGAAACCACAGTTGATAAAGGGTTAGGGTTAGGGATGGAGAGTGGATGGAGTACGCATGGTTGCACTTGAAAACATGACTTTAAAGATGTATTAGAATGAGATTGTCAATGTTGGAAATAAGTAAAGGACCAATGAACTGGAAAGCTCATTTTTAATGACCCATTTAGAGGATAGGAACCATAACTTCTGACCTACCGGTACTTTATTGTGAGGGGAGAGGGCAGTGTCTTGCATCAACAGGCGTTAACAGAAAGTAGCTGCACCACGCTGGCCCTCCACCAAGCATTATGGAAACTTAAGCTCAAGATGACGGCACAGGGACCACGTCTTCCTGCGAGGCTAAGAACAAGTGGGAGGATTCCACAAACACCTCCTTTAAAAAGAAGAACTACTAGTAGAAGTGTTAAGGGCATATAGGGGCCAAACCATGTCTGGGGACAAAGTGGAGAAATTTCTAGAACTCAGAAGCCAAAGGTTGGCCTTCAACTGTTGATTAGAATGTTCTAATAGTATTTTGGACACAGAGGTTCTAAGTAAAATAATTTAGCCAAATACTGGCACAACAGGATCTATTCTGTTTCTCTGGAAAAGAAAACTTAGGAAAGAGATCAAAAGTGACCACTTTGAAAAAGATGATACACAATGATGTGGATTGAAGAATGTCTGTTAGAATTGGGAAGACCTGTGATAAAATCCATAATAATGTGATAAAACTGATTCTTGAGAGTCGTAAGGGAGTGTTGTAACCCACCTAATTTTTAAGCTTAGCTCCCTCTGGGTGAGTGAAAACGGAGTCATTAAATAACTCGCAGTAGTAAACCACCAAAATCCACTGCCTGATGGCGGCTAAAGCAGTCTTTTGTCCTGGATAAAAATACAATCGAGAAGCACGAGAACAGTTTGTGTCTTGGAATCTGAGATGTTGAGGAACAAACAAAGGTGTGATGGGCTTTCAGGAGGCCCAGATGACTTATGAGAGAATTTAATTCTCAATGCCCATTGCCCACCAGGGGGGTGGCTAGTTGAGCTGACTTCAGCAAATTCAAGCCGTGAGTCTTGTGTCTTGGTAGGGCTGCACGATATGAGGAAAACTTGCGACATGCGATATTAGTGATCAATATTGCGACGATATAATTTGCGGTAATTAAACAAATATAAACAAAAACATCATTCCCATTTCATTGCAACAGCTAAAAAAATTATACTCCAAATGACCCTCATTGACATGGGGGACAAACAACATAATAGGCCTCCATCTGATTGGTCAACAATGGGAAAGCGTCCATCTGATTGGTCAAAGCATAAAGGGATTTATTTGATTCGTTAAATGCTTCAAGCTGCTAGAAGATTGTTTTAACACATTTTGGGTTTGCGATTTATTGCGATATTCGCCGTCTTTTGCGATATGCATATTGCAGAGCTGGATATTGCGATAACGATAAATTTGCGGTATATTGTGCAGGCCTATGTCTTGGTATCAAAGTTTATTGCTATTCTGCTTAGACATAGCATCAGCTTTGTGAATGTGCAAAATGGAAACTCATGAAAAACAAAGACTTGACAAGCATTCAATTGTTTAGCCAACATGAGGATCTCCAAGTTTCTATGTGTCATGGCGTCGTAGCAGACCCACATGCTGAAACCCGGAAGAAAACTCACAGCAAGGATGACTTTAAATGGATTTATTTTACCAGAGGTAAATAAGTTTCTGAGGGGATGTGGACGTATTTCCTCCGTGGATTGGACTTGGTGTTTCCTTTGAGCTGATGCAGATGAAGGGGAGGGGGCGACACGAGGACGCGTCGAACCGTGGATCCAGGGGGAGCGAGCCTTGGGCGCTGAGGATAGCGGGACCGGCTTGAGGTGAGGCGTGGACGCCGAGACCAGCTTGGAACAAGGCGTGGATGCCGAGGACGGCAGGACCAGCGTGGAGGGGAGGAACCAGCGTGACCAAGGTAGGAACCTGAAGGTGAGCACAAGACATGGTAAGTATGGAGACAAGATAAACTTTAGCTGAGCCTAAAAGGCCAGGCATAAGCACCGGAGTGAGTATAACAAACTGGCATTGAATTCTGGTGAGAGCTCCCTTATGAAGACCGGCAGGATGATGAGAAGATGAGGAACAGCTGGTTCCAATCAGCAAGGTGGTGAGAGCTGAAGGAGGGGGGAGGTGAACTGACAGGCACCGTGACACTATGATGTATAAAAACATTTAAATGAGCACAGAGCACAACATAAATTCTGACCTACTCTATTATGAGGGGAGAGGGCAGTGTCTTACATTGCCCTCTTGTTGCACCCACACCAGTCAATGACATCATTCCTTCAAAGCCTGCTAGAATATGGAAATCCATTTGTGCCATAAAAGCGTTGTCAAGGTCCATTGTCCATGTCCATATTTTTCATCCATGTTCTTGTGCACCAAATGCATAGACAGTGGACCAAAAACATATAGACTTGTTTTTAGCACTAAAGGAATGCTATACTTGATAGCAAAAAGTTCCTGGGCTCAAAGATCATAATTGTATATTAGCAGGGAATAATAGTTTTTGTTATCTTTAACTGACCTCTGAGACAACTCCTTGGTCTGAAGCCCCAACTTCCAGTAGGACTGGCTATCATTTGGAGAGGGATGTAATAGAAATTGATGTAAATCAATAGATAGTGTCTGTACTCCAATTGCTTAATAATCCGCACAAAGTCCCGACAAACAGTTAAATAAAAGTTCTACCCATAAGGCAGTGATTTAATTTAGTTAGGCAAGTTCAAATTGAACATTTTAGTCCAGGTGCATGCTTCAGTGACTGACTCCACCCCGGGGAGTCAGTCACTGAGTCAGGGAGTTGTCCGTGAGAAGGGGGATGTTACAATGATCTTCCAGAGTTTAGCAGTCTTACAGCTTCTGGGAAGAAACTGTTCCTCTGTCTCGTGGTCCTGCTCAATGGGATTCATGTCACCAAGTACACAAAATTAAGGGAGGCCGTGACTGAAACGTTCAGCCATATTGATAGATTTGCACATACCTGCACCCGGAGAACTTGAACAGGGGGGTATTCCAGAAAGCAGGTTATGCTAGCTCCCACGGTAAGTTTGAGGCTAAGGAAGTTGATAACCTCAGCTTTCGGTTCCAAAAACAGAGGTATGTTTCAGGGGATGTCAAGTTGCCATAGCAACTCATGCTCTGAACATAACCTGGTCTGGAGCAGGTTTAGTTGAAGGTTAGTTTGTTTACAGAGAGGTGAAGCAGCGTGGCGTGTCCATTTGAAGATGATTTAGTGGATGAAGAAGCTCAGATAATACTCTTTACACCATGAGAGGGTGATAAGACCACATATGGATGTTGGAAAGATAAACTTTTTTACATTCATCCAACTTAATTACTTGCTTTAGTTAAGATAAATCAATTCTTTTTAGTTAAGTCAGCTTAAAAATAACATGTAGTTTTCAGACAGTTATTTTACTTTCATTCAAATTAATTCAATTAAGTAGGTATAACTTTGGTGCTGCTGTTAGATCCGCACCGCAAGGAATTGTGGGATATCATTCCCTTTGCCTGTCTGGACGGATTTGATTTTAAGTGTGGGTTTTTGACCAAATGTGTTTAGCTATTTAGCTGTTTTACTGTGTTTTGCCGAGTTATTTGTCCTGTTACTCTTTCTGCACCATGAGTGAGAGGGAGGGAGAGAAGGATGAGTTTATATAGCACGCCTACTGTGAGGTGACACTAAGTCAAAGTCAAAGAGATGGTATATGAAACCATTCCTTATTGCATATCCATTTTGTTTCATACATTTTATTGTTATAAAAATGAGAATATCTGCAGGCTCAAACTTAGACATATGAGAGTTCAAGAAATACAATACATTCAGATTAAACATTTAATTGAATTGGAGTAATATTACATTTAGTTAGATATATATGTAAATTTGAGTTGTGAAAAAATATTGAGTTGTTACCAATTGAATTAATTCATTTAAGTTGGATAAGTTATAAATATATATATGCGTCACAAGGAATAGAAATGAAATAAAACTCTTGCGTTTACTTTGTCCATTCTTTTTCTCCAAGCAGAAACTCTTTCTTGCTGAAGCAGCCGTGTTACTTTTTTGATGGACGTGTAATCTTCATACAGCATCATTATAATCTCAGACTCCGTCTCACTGAAGTATAGCGCTCTCTTTTTTTCTCCACATGTTTCCATGGTGACTCCAGAAATCTGCGATCCATTGAGAATGTCTTTATGTACCTGCTGTGTACGTGCAGTAACCCAGGGTTACCAAGTGGAGCGTAATTACACTAACTCATATCCGGTCTTTTGGAACCGACATACCCAGAGTAAGCAAGTTCAGGAGGATTTCAACCAGAGTTCAGGCTTAAAGTCAGGCTAGTTTAAACAGGCCTTCTGGAATACCCTCCAGTTGAGTTCAATTAAAGTGAAAACAACTGAAGGATGTTCCACATTATTAAGCAGACTAACATTTAGAAGCAACAAAGGAAAGAAAAAGGGTCTCTTTGCTGTTGAAAAGTGTGAAATAATTAAATGCCTGAGTTGGACAAGGTATAAAAACCTTGGATATTTCATGGAAACTTAAGTGTGATTCTTGTTCTAATTGAAAATGTTTGGCTTATTCACAAAACACATCGGATTAGAAAAAAATGACTTCTATAATAAATTTTATAAAATGCCTTTGGAGAACATGTTGAAAGTGCATTTCTATCTAAATGTAGCAGTATAATTTTTAAGGTCTGTAAAATGAGGGCATTTGAAAAAATAATTTCTAAATGTCAGCACAAGATATTTATGATGTGACCAAATAAAATCTTTTTTTTTAAGTATTAAGTAGGTGGCAGTCGTGGTGCAGAGGTAGAGCGGTTGACCTCTGATTAGCAAATTCCTATTTTGGCCACTCAGGAGTGAAAGTGTCTTTGGAAAAACCCTAAATTGCTCCTGGTGGTTGTAGGTTGGTGCCAGTGTTGGCAGCCAGTGCGTGAATGTGTGTGCGCGTGGGGGAATGGGAATGTGACCGGAGAGCACTTTGGGCCTTCAAGGAAGGTAGAAAAGCTCTAAATAAGTATATTTTATTTCCCATTTAAGTATACCTATTCAGTGGGTTCTGAACATGGATGGAACTGTTTTCATGTGGTCATACTTAGTGAATTCATATAGAAGGGCTTCATATGAAGTGTTTGAAAAGCTCACTTTGTGCAAATAGAACCATCCAGATTCACCACAGGCTGGTGATGTAAACCTCCAGCCCCTTTAATTTACAACAATTTGAACTGCAGCTGCATTTTTTTCTGTCTGTACATTATTTTAGACTACCACAGCAAGCATCGTCCTTTCAATGTTCTTCTAAAAACAACAGACTAAAACAAAAAACCAGGGAAGAATAAAAAGGAAATCTCAAAATAGAGGAGTCATGTCCAAAAATATCTGGTGCTAAATTCTTTAGGGGGAGGCAAAGACTCACTTGAGGCCCTCCAATCAGCTTCATTCTTTTTTTTAAACAAGAATCTAATCTAACTTCAGGACCTCCAGGAGCCTCTGGACAATATGTTTTAAACATATTTAGTTGTAAAGCTGCAGAAATTCTCATTTTACCCTGCCCACAAATCTCTGCCTGTAGGGGGAGCTCTTGTTCTGCTGCTATTTGAGAGATGGGGGCGGAGCCAGGCTATGTTTTTTGTAAACCTCTTTTACCAATTTAACACTTGCTTTAAATCTTTAAACTTTTTTATTTAATTTGATCCTAGACATAATTTTGTTGCTTTTGTAATTTTTATGAGAAAGCTGAAGAAGATTGAACTGGTCAGCTGTTATTTGGTCGGATCATTTTTTAGATCTTTGCTCACATTTAAAAAAAAGATAGTGAAATTTATGCCAAATTTGAAATTACGTGATCATTTACATCTTGAAGAAAAACATAGAGAGATGTGTAATTAGACAACTTTGTATAATATTAAGAACACCTTTCAAATGTTTTCCTTTACCTACCGCTAAAGTTTGAAGTCAACACAAAATCTAACAGCAAAACTATGCTTACAGATAATATTCACAGCCCCCCACCACACCTCCCCTCTCTGGTATTCTACTAGGCTCCGTTTCACAGTGAGGTGGGGGCAGAAGGAGATCCTAAGCAGACCAGGATCAGGATCAGGATGGAGAAGTGCTCACTGCTGCTGACTGCTCCTCCTCTCGTGGTCCTCCTCGTCACTGCCCTCAACCCCGGGGATGCAGACCCTCAGAGACTCCCTTCAAACCTCACCACCTCACCAGCACTGAAGACTGCTGAGGCCGCAGCTGGAGCCCATCCAACAGCAGGAGGACGGGCCGAGGAAAAGAAGGAGGAACATCTAGGTTTGGAGAAAAAAGATCTTTAACTACTTTAACTAGTCTTTAACCAGAACTAAAGTTTGGTGGGTCAGAGGGACTTGAACTGAACTGTGACTTCGCTAAAGGAATTCCAACTATGATGCTTTCAGGAACACACTGGACATCTGACTTACCGCTCATGTGTCTTTGATACAAATGAGTCAAACATCTGGTTCTGATTTAGAGGAAACTATCAGTGGCAATGCAAACGGACCAGTTTAACTATTCCGCTGCTGTCTGTCTGATGTTCAAGTCATCTGTTTTATTTTCAGAAGATCAGATTCAAAAACGCATTTATGACCACAAAAACAGGAAACATTGAAGTTCAGCCTCTACAAGGATAGTCCATTTGTTACAATTTTATGTTTGTACCGTCAGTGCAAACCCCACAGGACACACAGAACCACAAACCACTTCTCATCCTGAGCTGGAACCTTGAATGTCAGTCTGAGTCCAACTGAGTGTTTAAACCAACAACTGATGCTTATCTTGAAGCTAAACTTGGTCTTTTGTATGATGCTGAGTTTTAGCATTTATTTAAAACTGACTTTAATCTGGATTTTATCCCAACTTTGATTCTGGGTTTTATTTTTTTTAATCCCATGTTTGCTACTAAATTTCTTTAAAGTTGACTTTGATCTTGTGTTGATCTAATATTTTTTGAGTTTCATTCCGACTTTGATCCCGTATTTGATTGTGAATTTAATATAAGTTAGACCCTGAATGTGTTTTTTAATTTAATTCTGATTTTAATCCTGAGTTGGACACTGAATTTGATCCTTTGATCCAGACTTTGATCAAAGTTTTATTCTGGTTTTGATAGTGTTTAGTTGTGACTTTGATACTAAATCTGTTCCTGAATTTGACTTCGATCCTGTATTTAATCCTTGCTTTTACTATAATCCTGTATTTGGATCATAAACTTGATTCTGATCAATTTTTCTGTCTTTTGATTCTAACTTGATCCTAATTTTGCTTAGCTTAACTCAACTCAACTTAACTTAACTTAATCTTAACTTAACTTTTAACTTAACTTAACTTAAACTTAACTAAACTAAACTAAACTAAACTCAACTCCAACTCAACTCAACTCAACTCAACTCAACTCAACTCAACTCAACTCAACTCAACTCAACCCAACTCAACTCAACTCAACTCAACTCACTTTAACTTAACTTAACTTAACTTAATGGTGTACATTTTCTACTGTGCTTTATGGCCCAAAGTAATTCTGATTCTGACTTTGAGGCAAAATCGTCTGAAATGATCAGAACTGTGAATGAAACCATAAACTAACAGCAGCTCCAAAACTGAACGCTTAACTTCAGCTTAGATTACATCCCAGCCTCCAAAGCCCACACAGATAAAAGGGCTAAGCCAGCGTATCTAGGATCGTTCCTTAAGACATTTACTCCTTTAGCCCTAAATGTTTCTGGTCTGGCTGACCTGTTCACGCCGCTCTTCCTCTTCCTGCTCTCTCAGATTGTCCTCCTCTTGGTTTGGAGTCCCTGCGGGTTGATGACAGCCAGATCCGAGCTTCCTCGTCTCAGCGCTCCGGATTGGGTCCACAGAGAGGGAGGCTGAACATCCAGGTTAGTCCTTCACTGCAGTGTTTTAAACTAGTGTGCCGCGGCACACTAGTTTGGTCAGATGTCCGTAGAAAATTGTCCTCATTAACTGATCTAAAAACATTTTCCATGTCCAGGATTTCAGCTCTGTGTTCATCCAAACAGGTACTGATAAAACACTGAGGAGTTAGGATTATGAAAGATCATAAAATACTATTTTCTTTGTGTTTATTTGATTCTATTAAAGACATTTTGATAAGAATGACGGTACCGCGATTCAGCTGCAGCTAAAGCTGTATTAGGAAAAGTCCCGCCCCTTTAACTGTCTCCACCATCATTCTTGGAGGCTTAATCACATGTCATCAGTCTGACCAATCAGAAGGGGTTAAAGTCTTCACTTCCTTGTTCTGATTCTGCTCATAAAGTCTCTCAGTTCCAACAGAAATACCAGCTAAAGCTCGTCTTTAGCGGTGTAGCTTTCCACAGAATCCAGTGTCAGACCGTGGAACAAGTGAAAAAAACAATGAAGCTCAGAGACGTGAGTCTGTCTGCGTTTGGTGGCTGTTTTCACTACATCTCCCATGAGGCATTGGGTTAAAGTGACAGCGTCTCAGCGTACAACGAGTCTCTCCTCTTAATGTCTTGAAACCACAACGAACACACATCAAACAGTTTTTAAATCTTCTAACTTAACTTTTATTACATCTTTTAGAAAAAACAGCTGCAGCTTCCAGCTTTTTCTGCCACAATTATCACTAAAATGCACGTGAGATCATGGAGGGACTGAAGATCAATGCAGACTATAAGTTTCTCCTTTTTTTTTTGTTTTTTTTTGGATGCTGGTGTGCCGCGGGATTTTTATCGAGGTTAAAATGTGCCATGGCTCAAAAAAGGTTGAAAAACACTGCTTTACTGTGTAAATGCTTTGAAGCTAAATAGTTTTAAATGCATCAACCTAAAATAAATAGGATAAAATAAAATAAAATGATTATCTCACACAACATTTCTGTTCTGTAGCTGCTCCAGCTCCTGTGAGATGAGTCTGAAATATGTTTTTTTATTCTAAATGCTGTTTAGTTTTTGAAGAGACTTTGACAAATGCTTCATTAAATGGTAGATGCCATCCAGAAACAGCAGCAACTATAAAAGGTAAACTATTAAATACCTACTTCAGTCATTTTTTGACATATTTTCCCAGTTCCCAATTAATTATTATTATGCCTTTATAGCTAAAATCAATAAACCTGTGTCGTTTTCTTGGACATAGTTTCTGCAGAGCGGCAGGAGTTCACCAAAATGTCACCTCTGAGTTGTGCCCAGCTATTTTCTAGGTCAGAAATATGATTGTTTAGAAATGACATTTATCATCTGCTCCTGATTCACATCAATTTGAATAAAGAAATACTCAGAAATGTAATTTTAAGATTACATTTCTTTATCTAAGTCCTCCATCATCAGAGAAATGCCATCACCCCAGATTGTTTGTCCAATGACCACGTTTCTGTTTCTTGTCTTCACATTTCTGGGAAACTGCATGCAGAAGGAGGTCTCTGTCCTGGATTCTGTGACAGAGTCTGTGACTGTCTTTGTGTTTGTCGTCAGTCTGGCATTCAGGATGGAGATCTGTACGACGGAGCCTGGTGTGCCCAGTTCAAGGACCGGCAGCAATGGCTGGAGGTGGACGCAGTCCATCCCACCCTGTTCACTGGGGTCATCCTTCAGGGTCGAAACTCCATCTGGAGGTCAGGTATTGTGATGAAGACCCCCCCAGGAATGAGCAGGAGTCTGTTTGACCTCTGTGTTTATGCTTTGTTGCAGCTGGGACTGGGTGGAAACGTACAAAGTTCAGCTGAGCAACGACTCTGTGGGTTGGCAGACCTGCATGAACGGGACCACAGAGACGGTAAGAACTGCTCCAGACCAAAGTGTGGGTGTGAATGGGTGTTGTAAACGTCTACATGATGGACAAGTTCTCACATTTCTGTTGACGGGTCAGTTTCTCATTTAAAACACACGTGCCAGCAGGTCGGGCCCCCAGCCTGACGGTTTTGGTACCTTAGAACCTGTAAGGACTCCGCTTCAGAGCATCTTTACACGTCAGGAGAATCTTTCTTTTTCAGAAAATAATGACTGCATCAGCTTTATGCAAAGACCAACAGATCATTATCAGAGCTAGAGACATGTGGGGGCCCTGACCTGTGATGGCTACCACCTTGGATTTTTGATGTGGAGATGTGTTGTGAATGGTTAATTTTTGTCTTCTCACTATTATTCATCTTAAGATGTTCTTAAAGTCCCACACTGATAATCTTTTGATCTGTTGTAAAAGCATTCCAAGAGGTCTTTTAATTACAATTATGACATTTTTAACCAAAATCCAAAAACGTGTGTCGCTTTCTAGGACATAGTTTCTGCAGAGCGGCAGGAGTTCATCAGAAAGTCGCCTCTGAGTTGCGGGCAGGTCTGCTGGCATGGAGCATTGACTGGACAAATCGCTTGTGATGTCACTCATATAAAAAAAGGCCTTGCTTCTGGTTTCAACCAATTGAAGTCAATTCAGTCGCCATTTTTCCACAGCATGTCTGTTGCCATGTTGGAACCAGACATCCTCCGTAAGCAGTGATTGGTCCGTCTACATTTCTATGGCAACCACTCTCTCCAATTAGAGATGAGCATGTTAGAAGGCCACAGCCCTACCACTCAAAGTGGGTTCGGGAGAATCTGTCAATCAAACGCTTCCATTGTTCGACGTGAGTCCATCTTTCATCGAGGCATCTGATTTGTCAGTTTATAATTTGAGTAACTTGCTCTACAGAAAAAAGATAATGAAAGAAAATGGAATCAGTATCAGAGCAGGAATAGTTATTCTGACAAACATAATGATGGAGCAAAAGCTGTTTAATTCTCAATAGAAGTCTGCCTCTAGCTTAAGCCCCTCATACCTTCAACCTAACAATGGCGGGGCAACAAAAACGGTGAGCAGTATTGGGGCTATCCACTTGAACAGTTTAGAGCTGGATTCTAGCTCGGACGGGGAAAACAAAGACGTTCATGGGTCAGGTCGTCGACAATTTTTAACTTCTCAATTACGATCTTATTTAATCAGCATTTTTCATCCTCCTGATTCAAAACAATTAGAATGAAGAAAAATTCAGAAATGTAATTTTAAACTTCATTTTCTTTAATCATGTCCTCCATCATCAGATAAATGTGACAAGAATATGCAAACAAACACCGCTCTTGTATGAAAGCTCTTCAGCACCTCTGTTATTCAGGGTTTAAAGACGTATTTCTGGTTGTGCTTCATGTTTTTGTTGGTGTTCTAGCCGGCACATGATGAAAATTTGCCACCTGTGAGTGAAGTTTTTGATGAGTAAACTCTTAAACACCCACTCATTTAGGATCTCCCTGCAAATAATCCAAATAGGCCAAAAATAAAATGTACTACTAACAAGTATTTTTTCTGTTCAGCAAGTAAAAGTTAAAAGGATGAGTAAATGTTAGCGCTAAATTAGCCATGTCCATTTTTGGTGACCCCCCTGAATGCGCTACTCTGCAGACACGAGGTACACAATCGCACGCAATACGAGAAGGCGCCCCCCCCCCATGATGCTGTCATGCCATGATTCTATGAAGCCATGATGTTGTGACGCTATCATGCTATGAAGCTATTACATTATGACGCTATGATGACATGCTACTTGACCTGTTCCGTTGTTTTGCTAGTATGTGACCAAAAACTGCTTTAGACTATATTTTCACAGACTAAACTTTAAGATATGGAGAGTAAATACAACAATAATTTTCCAAACATAATATCAAACATGAATTCACTTTGTGTGGAACTCTATTAGCATCTTCCTAACATGACAGAGTAGGTGTTGTGCTGAAAAAAGCCTCACATAATGACAAGAATCCAAACCGGTTTCATTTTTGTAAAGAATTTAAGAACATAAGCCTCTTTAGCTGCTTCAGACTACAGATGACTACTGCTTGCTTTCAAAACAGCTGAAAAAGGCCCCAAATACCTAGGAAATACATATAAAGGGCCCTAATTTTCTAAATACTCAGCACTCAGGTGTTGGCCTCCTAAATTCTCCTCAGTAGCCTCCTACTCTGAAAACTTTTAAGAAACCTTCTGGTAAAAAAGGTGAAAACCGTGAATATGTGCAGATATTCAAGGGGAACCAGGATCCAGAGACTCCGGTTCTCGGGCTTCTTCCAACTCCCACTGTGGCCCGGTTCATCCGCATCAATCCCCAGAGCTGGTTCTCCAACGGCAGCATTTGCTTAAGGGCAGAGGTCCTCGGCTGTGGGCTTCAGGGTAGGTACAGATGGGAGTTTTTGAAGCATGTCTGCAGCGACTTCTGCTTTCTGAAACTTGTTCCCGCAGACCCGGCTGACAGATCTGAGCATGACCCACTTTCAAAGGATGATCTGGACTTCAGACACCACAGCTACATGGAAATGAGAAAGGTCAGTCCAGGTCAACTCTTCCTCACACCCTGAAGAAGCTGCAGACTGGTGCAGAGCTTTCTTCTTCTGGAGTGTCTACAGTGTGTCTGTTTGATCCTGCAGCTCATGAAGTCTGTGAGGGAGGAGTGTCCAAACATCACCCGCATCTACACCATTGGAAGGAGCTACATGGGGCTCAAACTCTACGTCATGGAGTTTTCAGACAACCCTGGCAAGCACGAGCTCGGTGAGAGAACCTGATTTGAGGAACAAAGAGAGTGACTGACCTGCACCCCGATTCTTCTAACAGTTGGATGCATTGGTGGATGAAAGGAAGGTGATGGTTGATCAATAGGATGGGTTTGGGCAAACCGAGCCACGGATGCAGTAATGGTAATGTCTGAGGTCATAACAGAGCCTTTTAGGTCTGCTGAAAGATTTTCACTCCACACATCAGGGCGGTTGGTAAGGAAAGCTTTGTTCTTCGTTCCCATACTCACCTATGGTCATGAGCTTTTTGTTCCTTATTGTTGGAGGACAGGACATTAATATCCTGTTAATATGTTAGAAACATTGTTTCTTATTTTCAAGATAAGTACAATTGTGTGTTGTTTAAAAGTAAAACGATCAAAAACCCAAATAAAGATAGAAAAGATAGATGAAATTCAAAGATTTTCTGAGATAAAGTCAAGTAAATAAAACAAAAGATGTACTATTTTAAAGGGAAAATATCTAAAACAATTGCAGTCTGAAAAAAATAACTCCCAAATGTGTTTGATTTGATATTTCTTCTGATCTGGTTTATTTCAAGCATTAATTATAGGATAATACGATGCAAAAAAAAAAAACACAGATGTATCAAACCCATTTCAGATATTAAATAATTCATTATTAAGATTTTTTTTAAATGAAGATGTCAATTAATGATGCTACTCATAGTCGTAATTAGACACTTTAGCAGTTATGCATACAGCGCACACACACGTCACATTACTTTGAAAAAATGTAAATATTCTTAATTGAATTTATGTAGATTTGTTGCTTGAAAGGCAGTGAGAAGTAGTAAGCATACATAATAAAATAATTTATTATTTATTGTTCCTGACTTCTCCTATTGTCAAAAATTGAGGAGAGCAACATTTAAAATAGTTATGAATTCAATAATTTTGTTGTAAAAAGTGAGCAAAACATTCTATTTAATGATAACGCTGGGTATTATAATCACAAAAATCCATTCTTAGAATGTCTTGTTTTTAGTTTTTCTTAAAATATCTCATTAGAGTCCAAAAACACATTTAGCTCTGAATTTACAAATATTGTTTGAGTTCTTTATGGAAATAATATCTTTGCTGTCTTTTTTGTTGCTTTTTGGTGGTGATCTAAGTTCAGTTTTTTCATTTTTCATTCTTCATTTTCAGCCTATATCAGCTCCATCTGCTTAAGAAAGTAATTGGGGATCAAACTTTATTGACATATTTCCTGGTGTTATTTCAGCAAACCTTTGGTGGACAGCTTCATTTGAAAGACTGTTCCAGGATTGGCAGATGCTTCTTCCGATACTTTTCTCTAATTTTCTGAAGTACAGTTCAGCGCGTGGGCGGTTTCCTGAGCCAAAGGCCCAGTCTGGAGCTCCTTAATGTTTACACAGGCCTTTTTGCAGGGAGGAGGGGTCAGCTAAAACCCCCCTGGAGGGCCCTTTCCAATGCAAACAAACTTTTGTCAGAAATTCTGGCTTTTGCTCCAAAGTGAGGAGATCCTGCAAAGAGTCACGATGACCCAGCTGCAGGAAAAACAAGAGATATCGAACATCTAAAGAGAAACGGATCAGGGGCTCCAACAGGGACCATGAGGAACAGTTTCTCTGCCTTCAGAATTCAGGAAAGATTCCTGAATTTTTGTGAATACTGTTCTTCTCAGATAAGCTAGTATGGTGCAGATCTTGGGCCATTGCAGCTGCAGGAATGGCTTATCTGATTGTGGACGCTTCTGGACTTTTAACCCTCTGAGTTGCTGAAAATGTGAACGTCTGATCCTCCGCGTGCTTCGTTAAAACTGAAAATGTTTTCTCTTAGGTGAACCGGAATTTCGATATGTGGCGGGCATGCACGGGAACGAGGCCCTCGGGCGAGAACTTCTGCTGAACCTTATGCAGTTTCTGTGCAAAGAGTACCTGAAGGGGAACCAGCGTGTGGTGCGCCTGGTCACAGAGACTCGGATCCACCTCCTTCCCTCCATGAACCCAGACGGATACGAAGCCGCTTATGAGAAGGTGCAAGACCAAACCGACTTCTACCAAAACGATCTGTCTGATTTAGGTCAGATTGAGAAAAACGCTTTCTAAAACAGAAGGAATATTTTAGTGAAAGTGTTTTTAACAGTAACCAGCAGATCAGTCTCCAACCCAAACAAAGGAAAAAGTGTTTCAGAAATATTTTTCTGTTTCAGATAAAAGGTTTCCTCTTCATCATTGTGTCCTGGTTAACCCTTGTTCTATCTTATATGACACCCCCCCCCCCTTCCATTGAGGTGTTCCCCCTACCATGACAAAGGAGGATAAAGGTGGAAAGATTTCATGTAATCCATGGACACCAGTGAAGATCACAAATCATTGAAGAAAAAAGGTTCAGAGCACTGTCTAGTGGGTCTAGATGACCCACCTCCCAACGTTAAAGTGCCTAGGATAGCACAAGGTTTAAAGTCTAAAAGATTAATCTGACTACAAGAGGTGTCAGAATCCGGGCCTCGAGGGCTGGAGTCCAACTTTTCCAAACAAATTTACCACTGAAGCTCCCATCAGCAGCAGATAGACAGGAGGATAGACAGGAGGCCGGCCCTTGAGGCCTGGATTTGACACCCCTCTACTACAGATCAGAAAAGTGCTTTTGGTTCTGTTTTTTTTCCAAAGTTTGTCTTGGTTCTGACTCCTCCCTCATCTGGACCCTGACCCCCTGCAGGGTTCAGAGCTGGCTGGCTGGGCAGACGGACGCTACAACTTTGAAGGAATCGACCTCAATCATAACTTTCCTGACCTGAACAACATCCTGTGGGACGCTCAGGAGAAGGCCGCCGACGCCTCCAAAGTCCCCAACCACTACATCCCCATCCCTGAGTACTACACCCGCGAGGACGCCACGGTAAGACTCCGCCTCCATTCACTGTTGCAATCTGCAGCGGAACGCCAAAAACGAGCATCTGTTAGTCCTAACGATGCCTTCTGATGGGTGTGCCCCCCACTCCTACTGCCTGCGCTCAGGTGGCTCCGGAGACCCGCGCCGTCATCAGCTGGATGCAGGACATCCCTTTTGTCCTCAGCGCAAACCTCCACGGAGGGGAACTGGTCGTCACCTATCCGTTCGATTGCACCCGTGATTGGGCCCCCCAGGAGAACACCCCCACTGCAGATGACACCTTCTTCCGCTGGCTGGCCTCCGTCTACGCTTCCACCCACCTGGTGCTGTCCAACCCTGACCGCCGCGTCTGTCACTACGAGGACTTCCAGTCCCACAACAACATCATCAATGGGGGGGCCTGGCACACCGTCCCTGGCAGTAAGTCAGACTCATTCGAAGCTTTTGGAGAGAAACTGAGCTGTTGAATCTTCTGATACAATGACGCCGGCGGCATGGATGCCTGGGGGGGGGGCAGTTCTTCAAGTTCTGGCTCTTGTCTTCAGGCATGAACGACTTCAGCTACCTGCACACCAACTGTCTGGAGGTGACGGTGGAACTGTCCTGTGACAAGTTCCCCCACGCCAGCGAGCTCCCCGCAGAGTGGGAGAACAACAAAGAGTCCCTGCTGGTTTACCTGGAGCAGGTGGGTGGGTGTTGCCACAGATTGTGTCCACTGACGGCCTCAGCTTAGCTTGTCCTGCAACTGTAGGTTCACAGAGGGATCAAAGGCGTGGTCAGGGACAAAGTCAGCAGACACGGAATCGCAGACGCCATCATCAAAGTGGACGGGCACGCCCACGACATTCGCTCAGGTGAGACACTGCTGCTCGCCACTCCATTAGTTTTAATGTGGACGGAAGTCACTCTTGATACTTAAGAACTTCTGTCAATTCTAAGAAACATTAAATACTGTATATATGAATATATTATTTATATTAAATATTTTTATAATCAGATTAGGGAGGTCCTTCCTTACAGGCACACCCCTCCAGGTGCCACTGTTTTCGGCCACGTGGGCATCTAAGTCCCTCATCACGTGGCAGTCAGGAAGTGTACCACTGGACCGCCAGACAGGAGTGGTGGTGGTTCCCTTGTGTTCCTACAGGGGAATCCCACTCCTCAGCATTCCTGGGACAATCCAGGCCAGATCCAGGAACACAGTGCGGTGTCCGTCCTGGTTGTGGAACAGTGGACCAGCTCCACACCCTCTTTAGGGTGCTGGAGGGTTCGTTGGAGTTCGCTCATCCAGTATATGTGTGTTTCACGGATTTGGAGAAGGCATTTGATTGGATCCCCCATGGTGACCTGTGGAGTTGGCTCTGTGATTGTGGGGTCCGGGGGGTCTTACTGGGGGCTGTCCGGTCTCTGTATGACCGGAGCAGGAGATGGTTCACATAGGTGGCAGCAAGTCGGACCTGTTCCCTGTGCAAGCTGGACTCTTTAACACCAGTTCTGTTCATCGTTTTTATGGAAAAGAAAAAACTGAAGTACTCCTTAATGTAAATATTAAGGAACTCCAAAATCCAAAAGTGGTTTGGGGACCACAGGATTTTTTCTCTGCTCTTTGCAGATGATGTTGTCCTGTTGGCTTCATCGAGCCAGGATGTCCACCGTGCATTGAGGCGGTTTGTGGCCGAGTGGGAAAGGGCTGGGAAGGGGGTCAGCAGCGCTAAGTCTGAGGCCATGGTTCTTGACCGGAGAAAGGTAGTTTGCCTTCTCTCGGTGGGTGGAGTGTCCCTGCCCCAGGTGGAGGAGTTTAAATATCTTTAGTTCTTGCTTACGAGTGAAAAAGGATCAGAGCACAGGATCCACAGGTGGATCTGGCAGCGTCCACAGATAAGCGGTTGATGTATTGGTCCATTGTGGGGAAGAGCCAGACAGCAAAGTTCTCAAGTTACCAGTCAACCTTCGTTCCAGTACTTACCTATAGTCATGTCCGCTGGGTCATGACCAAAAAAACGAGGTCCCGAATGCAAGTGGATGAAATGAGCTTCCTCTGTAGGGTGGCTGGGCACTCCCTTAGAGACGCTGTGAGAAGCTCGTTTACCCGCGGGACCAGTTGTGGGGGCTTGAGCATCTAGTCTGGATGCCCCCTGGAGGGCTCCCAGGTTTTTTTTATGTGCATGTCCCACTGGGAGGAGGACCCGGGGAAGACCCAGGACACACTGGAGAGACTATGTCTCTTCAGTCTGGGCATCTTTGCTTAGACTTCAGACCCTACAACACAGTTATGGTTACAATCATTTATTGTAATTTATGTTGTTGTTTATTGTTTTATGCCTGTCTAAAATGGTTCCACAATAAGAACATTTTAAATATCACTTTATTGTGTTTTTACAAATCAGAACATGTTTTTCTAAAAATCTGTATCTAAAAAAAATCTAAGTTTGCCTTAAGTGAGTTTGAATCCATAGCCGGGAGCCGGACCTGATCTCCTGGGTGACAGCTTCAGATTTGACCGGAGTCAAGACATAAAATCTGCTTTTAGGATGTTCTACTGTGGTCACGACTTTAATTACAAACGAGTAAAAGCACCTCAGAGTTTCTCAGAATTCTTACCTTTGGCTGGTGTGACATCTGAACACGAAAGCTGTTTCCAGGAGCATCAGGTTTGGATCATTCAACTTAATGATTTTGATCCACTTTGTTCTTTTTTAACTAACTTCAAAATCTTTTTTTATTAACTTGAATAAATCTGTCAGCCGCTGATGGGGACTTCTGGCGCCTGTTGAACCCTGGCGAGTACAAGGTGGTGGTTTGGGCCAAAGGTTACTTCCCATCCATGCGTCGCTGCCGCGTTGGCTTGGAGCCTCGTCCCACAATCTGTGACTTCACTCTCACCGAGATTCCTGCCCAGCGGCTGAAAGAGATCCACGCCAAAGGTGGGAGGGTCCCACAGGACCACCAGCTGCGAGTGCGAGCTCTGAGGCTGCGGAAGCTGCGGGCCAGCACCAAAGCCATCAACCGGCGCAGGCAGAAGCAGCAGCTGCAGCCCCGGGGGGGGTCTATGAAGAACTGATGATGACTACCTGACCACAAAGATGTCTGGGTCCACTAGAGACTGTGAAACCATCCGTGTACCATCCGTGTACCGGCCCTTTAAAGGAGACGTCGCTAAGGTCAAATCAGAATTATTTTAAAGTGAACAAAAAACCAAATTATAAATCTAGAAAAAGAAAATTAAACTTGAAAGAAATATTGAAAATTCCAAAACATATCGATTAAAAAATTCCAACATACTATACACCTAAAACTTTTTACCAAATGAAAAATCCTGTCTATTTTTAACAGCTGCTGTTTTGTTCTTTCGTTTCTCTTTTCACTTTCAATCCTCAGTTTCTATTCAGAATTTTTAGTTGAGCATAATTGTATGGGGGGGGGGACTAAATTGATATTGGGTGAGAAAGGTTATGGTGGCGTTATTTCTGCTCCAAAACAGCATCTGTGGTTGGCGCCGCCTGTGTCTGATGTACCAAACTCACTACTGTTCACCACATCAGAGAAGGAATGACACATTATTTTTCATTTAATAGGTTTAAAGTTTTTAAATTCAAGTTTCAAATTTACTATTTTAACCGCCAAATTTTCATTACTTCTTTCAAGTTTCCAATGTGTACTTTCGAGTTTATTGTTTACAATCTGTTTTCTTCTTCTCTCTAAGCTGATTTTTCGTATAAAAGCCCTCAAACCCCAGAAAAAGGACTTTACTTTTAAGGACATTAAGCAGCTTTTTGGTCAGCTGGTCTGATGCTTTTTCACACCTTGTTGTGTCTATAAAGAGATTTGTATTTTCTGCTGTCATAAAACATTTTCATCCTGAAGGACAAGGCTGAGAGGTCTTCTAAACTTCAGCGTGTTTTCTGTTTCCATGGCTGATGTCATTTCCTGATTGTCTCATTGAATAAAAGAACTTCAGAAACACAAACCTCTCCCTGGAATGTCCCAATGTAATCAACCACAGTGTCTATTCAAGTACCTGGTGATTCGTTTTGTCAGCAGGACACACTGACCCAGAATCTGTAGCTCAGAGGTCAACTTCTGGTTCCCACTCTGCCCTCCCATGTCTATCAAAGTGTCCTCAGATAAAACACTAAAGCCCACTTTGCCCCCACTGGCCTGTTTTGCACCTTGTATGGCAGCTCTACAACAATCATTGACTGTATAGAGAACTGGACTGAGTGACTCGTCCCCCCTGGCGGGGGGCAGGATTGACTATTAGAATAACTTTCAGTGTTAGGGGTGTGAACAATAAGCTCATTCCTGATTAGAAAGAGTGGTTGCCATAGAAACCACAGACTCAGACCAATCACTACTGATGCTGTCTGGTTTGAACATGATGGCGTCCATCTTCTTCCTCTTCTCCCATCAGGGGTCGCCACAGCGAAACAACCTCTCCTTCGAGGACGAGTCGCATGGTTAACTTGGCAATGTTTTACGCCGGATGCCCTTCCTGACGCAACCCTCTCAATTGATCCGGGCTTGGGACCGGCACAGAAGTAGAGAAGGAAACAGGGAGCAGCCCGGATTTGAACCCTGGAGTCACAGACGGAAGGCGGGGCAAACCAGCACGAGCTGAACCGGCTCCAACATGAAGGCGTCCATACCTCAAAAAAAAGGCGAGTGAATTGCCTATTGGAGCTGGAAGTAAGTCATTCTCTATGGGGGTCGTTACTCACTCGGTCCAGAGCTCATCTACAGTCAACGGCCACTACTGTGTTATGATGTAACACAATATGTAGGACCACATTTGAGGTCAGAGGTCCAGAAAACAGCACAGTGGTGGCTGGGGGGCAGATTTACCTGCAGCACATGATGAAGGGGTGACCTCTCATTGGTTCTCAGCATTTCTTGGTCCTTCTTTTGGAACAAACACATGGGGCTGATTTCCTTCAGTCACTAGATCCATGAACGTCTGGCCTAAAACTGTACGGCTGGACTGCTCCAATATTGCTCGCCATCTGTGTTGCACCAGTGATGTGAGGTTGGGGAGGTGGGGGTTGTGAGCTAGAGGGGGTGCATGTAAGCAGATGGATGACGGATTGAAAATAATCATACGCTGGCCTTTAAAGCAGAACGTTTGCATGTGTGATTCAACATCACGACAATGTTTTTGTGCCTTTCAGGGTTGAGTTTGTCTGCAGCAGCTGCATCAAACATCAGCCTGTCAATCAAAAAGAAGCTGAGCATTTATTCCTGTGATGGGGAGGAGTCCCCCTGCTGGGGGGGTCCTCATCAGTGCACACACCAAAACACAGCCCACTCATTACACCCACAGAGAACATGTAGAAAACAGCACCACAAAAATAAAAGCATGATGATGAACATTACAGCCCCCCCCCCCCCCCCCCCAACTGTGAGATCAATGAAAAAAGCAGCAGCTTCCTTTAAAACACAGCTGCTGATGCAGAAAGCTGCAGCCACGGTGACCAACAAAGACAGGACATGCCAGCTCCAGGAGCATCATGGGAACTACAAAATCATGGCCGACAGTCTCCGGCCTCCAGGAAAGTTAGCTTTGAACCTGTAGTCCCCCCCCCCCCCACACACACTTAAAAGCATGCTTCCCAAAGTTTTTCCAAAGAAGCAGCAGTCCTCTTCAGCGTAGGAGTGTAAGCAGGTCTGGCATCAGACAGAACCACAGCAGTCTGTGCTCCACCAGAGACACGTGGTTATGACACCTCCTGGGGGGGGGGGCTAACCTGTCGAGATCTGATGCAGTCACTTCCTGCACCTCCGGACTCTCCCGCCTTAAAAATGTCCCCGGTGGGGGGGGGTCCTGAATGCAGGTGCAAACGGGTGTCCCTGCTGCAGATGTGAAAGTGGGCGGGGCTGAGATTCAGTCTGAGCAGCACCTGTGCAGAGGACTGTGGAGCCCGTCAGAACCGGCATCGTTTCCTCCAGCGACCCTCGGGGAAAAAGGCAGGACGACGCTGCATCCCTTTCCTGGAGTTTGTGGTTCTGCAGACTAATGCTGATGAAGGCTATGGCGGCCTGCACACGGAACGGGTCCAGTCTGACGTCTAGTCGGAAGGCGTGACTGACGGAACTCCAGTCCGGGCCTGCAGAGCTCCGCCTCCTAAAACTTTGGCTGGTAAAGGGCCACGCGTCCGCTCAGGCAGCCCGAGGCCAGCTGGCAGTGCGTCGGGGAGAACTTGGTGGTGAGCACCACGTCGCTGTGCGAGTAGATGGAGCGCACCTCCCTGAGGCAGCTGGTCTGCACGGGCAGGCAGTCGGCCAGCTCGCTGCAGCGCTCGTCGAAGGCCAGCAGCCGCACGCCGTAGCCGTAGGGCGAGCAGATCAGCCGCCCGTCCGGGCTGAAGCACAGCTCTTTGATGTAGCCCCGCCCCACGTTGGCCTCCTCGATGTAGTGGGTGAGGCGGAGGGAGCAACGGGGGGAAACCAGCGGCCGGGTGGGGGCTCCCTCCTGGAACTCGTACACACAGGTCCACTGCAGGCAAAAGAGGAGAGTCACCACAGTGGAGCGACCCCCCCCATAGTCTAAAGCTTATCCTCAGCCTGATTACCATGACTCTCCCACCACCATGTCTGCTGCCATTGATGGCTTTTATTCTTTTAGGCCCAACAGGAAGTAGACCCCCAAACCAACTCGAGTGTTTCTGGTTCATCAGCCTGAACTTTCCCAGCCAAAAAATAAGAAAAGCAGACAAGAGCTGCAGGCCACAAGTGTTTGACTTCCAGACTGAAACCCCTTCTATAAACAAACGTCACTGCGGGTGGGTCCAATAATCACTAGCAGGCTATCTGCTCTACATTGTCCCACTGAATGAGGATCTGGGTTCAGCGACATCACTTCCTGCTAAGAGGGAAGCTGATGGGTCGTGTTTTTGAGTATCTGTGGTTCCAAACATGGACCTTAGGGACCAACAGTTGGTCCAGCACTACAACAGATGCATCTCAGTGGCTTCAAATGCAGACGTGAAAATCCAAACAGAGAGAAGGGTTCCTCGGTTACATCTTTTGAGCAGTTTGTGTAGTTCTAGCAGCGGCTCTGACGGGAGTCTTCAGCAGGAATTTCTGCTTATGATTGACAGCCGCTAACAGGCTGCTCTGCTTTTAGGAATCAATCAATTGCAGTATTTGTATAGCAGCTTCAAAAGCAGGAGCAACCAAAGTGCTGAACATCAAATCAAATGTAAGTAAAATCCTCAAACAATAAAAGCAGAGACGAGCTGGTTGCTCACCTCCTGGTCATCCATGTTGCTGGAGCAGCGGATGAGCGTGGCCCAGCCTTTAGGATGCAGCTGCAGGGAAGTGATGCAGTTCCCTCGGTCCCGTTCTCCAGGGATTTCTGGAGTTAGAACCTCCAGGCTGTTCCTGGGAGAAAGGCCTGCGAGGAAGAAGAGCAGAGCAGGTGAACACCCCCCTCAGGAGCCACCGTCACTGCATCTCAGGAGGACGCTGGGTGACCTTCTCGGTGAGGGTGAATCTTGCTCGAGTCGTTTCCCTGGCGTGGAGCGGCTGACCTGGAGGCCGATGTCCCTCCGTCTGCAAAACCACAAATTAGAGGATCATGGTTCTCCACCAGCAGAGAATTTATGATGAGACATCACTTCATGAGAGAGTCTAGTAACGTGGAATGAAAAAAGTTTACTGCAGATCTGACTGAGGAGAAATAAAACAGAAAGGAGGTCAGATGTTTGCAAAAAGAGGCTGCAGAGTGTTTGTTGGTGATAGAAGTGGGCTGGGGCTCTGATCACCTTTGCTTATAAGGCTTAAAGTCCCCCTCCAATTACCGTAGATGTTTTGTAAAAGCGTTTGCCAGTGCTATTTTAACTAGGATTGGGCTGCTTTTCTGAATTCATCATCACCTCTCTGCTGTGGCCCGCCCTCCCCTCCCCAGTAGTGAGAGCTTTCTGTTTACATACTCTCTGATAACACAGCCTCTCCACAACACCCAAACTACATAAAACAGTGTGAAAAAAAAGGGAGGCCATATTGGAGCTGTCCAGTCCTAAAGTTCTGATCCAGATTCCAGCTCAGGCGAGAAACAAAGCGGACGGATCAAAAGAGCGTCGGGAGTTCGTCTTATCACGCATCTGCTCCTCTTTCAGTGTAGCGTTGCTAAAATAGTTCTGCGCCTACGTCTTAAAGACCGGTCCGTGAAACTTAGTGTGACGTCACACCGGTCTGTGGCGCTAAAAGGTTGGAGACCACTGGATTAGATCAGAGTCGCTTCCTGCTAAGTTTAAAGCTGCGTTCACACTGAACGCCGTTCACGCCTCGAGGGCATCCAGTTACAGTGTCAAGTCGACGCACACACGCAGTCTGAGGTCCTGTGGGGCGCTTTGAGCATCTGTCTACCAACAGCTCATTCTGGGCGTGGCTGAGGTTTTTCAGAGCTCAAATGTGTTTGGCGAGGGCGACTCGTGACCGATGACGTGGTGGCGTGATGGAGGTGAGTCAAAATCCAACATGAAAGAATTTGATCAATCTCCTCTTGAACCTGTAAATATCTTTTCTTATTTGTATGAAAACAATAATAAACTTCTTTTTATTTTTCCCTCCTCCGGCTAATGCCAGACTAGGAGAGACGGAAGTACTGCTGAAGCCGTCATTTAAAGACACAGCTCCTGCTGTGGATGGATAACCCTTTAATCCTATGACCCCACTTTACTTGTAAAGGTGGATAAAGGTGGAAAAGATTTCGCATGTAATCCATGGACACCAGTGAAGATCACAAATCATTGAAAAAAAAGGTTCAGAGCTCTGTCTGAGTAGGTCTTGATGACCCTACTGTCTGAGTGGGTCTAGATGACCCTACTGTCTGAGTGGTGGAGTGGCCCCTGTCTGAGTGGTCTAGATGAACCTGCTGTCTAGTGAATCTGGAATGGCCTACTGTCTAGTATAGGTCCTAGCTATTTACTCATGGTAAAGTGCAGGATAGACCAAGGGTTAAGCTCAGCGTACTGGAAGAGTCTGCATGATGTGATGAATGAACCCAGACATGGAGACGTGATCACTGATGCTTTTGTGGAGCCCTTCAAAATAAATCCTTTGATCTCTAAACATCAGCTGTTTGTTATTATACTTTGTAAATGAATGCAGCAGAAAAGTTGACGTCTGAATCCTGTTGGCAGCATTACATGTGATGTGTGCTTTTCAGAAAACAAAGTATTTAACCCAAATCATCACCAAATACCAGCCTCCGCCAGAATCTGCGTGCTCGACAGGAAAAAACAAAGACTTTTCTGCAGAAAAGTCTCCAATCGCTGCTGTGACATTGTTTGATGATTGACGCAGTTGTGTAATTAAATTGCACATTCACATAAAAGTATTAACAAATCTAATCTGAAGTTTTTAGCTAAACAGGCGTACCAACCTTGGTGAGAAGTTCGCCAGGCTCGCAGCATCTGTAGCTGCCCACCTCTAGGGACTGCGTGAGGTCCAGGTCATGGAGGATCAGCAGGTACCCTGAGGACGTGGAGATGAGCATCTTGGAGCAGTCAGGCGTCAGGCGCATCCTCATCAGGTAGCGGGTGTGGAAGAACTTTTTATGGGGGCAGCCGTCCTCTGTGAACCTGCAGAGGAGGGGGATGGTGGTCTGACCCAAGTCTGGCCCAAAACAGCTGCTGTGTTGGCTCAATGAATGAAAACACGGGCCCCACCTGTTGGTGTCCCACGTGATGACGTTGCCATCGAAGCCGGAGGTGACCAGCAGGCGCGTGTTCGTGTCGTACTCGATGTTCTTCACCCAGCTGGCGTGTCCGTGCAGCGAGCACACCTTGGAGTTCAGCTTCCGCAGGTCCCACAGCGCGATGGTGGTGTCGTCAGAGCAGGTGGCAAACAAACGATTGTCCAGGAACCTTCAGAAACGCACGTTAGCCAACATCTGGATCCACAGCCGAGTCCGACAAACGGAGGAGGCGGTTTCAACAAGCCGCTTCAAGAACCTGATGTTGTTGACGCAGTCCTCGTGGGCCTCTGCCAGCGTTTTGATGTGCCGCGATGAGATGGGGTCGAACAGCAGCACCTCTGTCTGCTCGCAGGCCACCGTGAGCACAGAGCTGGGGGGGCAATAGCAGACACTGCATCAACACGGAGGGGGCAGAGGAACCACGCCCCCTCCACCATCGTCAGAGTCTGAAGCAGGAACTTCCACTCTTACGCAGACGACAGTCTTCACCCAACAGATCACCAACCAGTTCTCAGAACAGGGGGGCTCTTTTATGTGGAGGTCTGCAACCTTCCAGGGGGGGTGGGCATGACTAACCCCAAGGACCAACATCTCTGAAGGCAACAGACATCGAGGTCTTCAGAGAAAATACCTGGGGAGTACAGCTGACCAGGAACAGCTTCCACATCGCAAATGTCTAAAACCAGGAGCAGCCAGAACCCAAAGCAGCCCCCCCTCCAGCACAGAAACCTCCTCATAACCCCCCACCCTTGTTTCATGACACGGTTGCCGCCATGTTGGAACCACGCGGCAGTGATTGGTTCAAGTCTGTATTACCATGGCAACCACACTCTCCAATCAGGAGTGAGCGTGTGTTTAGTTCTCCATAGACGTCTATGGGATGTTGTCTTCCTGGAACCAGCAGGTACTTCCTGTTTAGAAGGCCAGTGCGGATTGGTCACTCTGTCCAGTTCCCATATACAGCCAAGGAGTTTCATGTTTTTAGTCTGCAGAGCAGCTTGATCGGAAACTCTGCCTGTTTGAAGTGAAGTTACATTGATAAAGAAGAACAAATGAGAAACTGAAATAGACGGAGGGAAACTTCTCTACAGCTGTTCTAACCCAGAAACCAGAAGAATCCGCATTCAGGTCAGTCACGACAGCGACCAACGGAGGCGGTTTGAAATCAGTTGGATGTAAATAAAAACGCAAAAAGTTCAGATTTATTGTTGACTGGAGAGCTGCAGTGTGCTTAGGTAGCCACTCCAATGAAAATTCTGTTTTTAACACGTTTTCAGGACATTTGTCTCATGATGGATGCAGAAAATTCTGCCTGAACCTCCGTTTCTGCGTTTCTCTATAGTCAAATTGTTGAGAATCAGGAAAAGACAGAAAACGCTGTTTGAAAGAGATTGAACTTGTGATGTCACAGATACGCTGGGCGCGCCACAAATATATAAATAGATGCTAATACGTCTTTGTTTTCCCCGTCTGGGCTGGGATCTGGATCAAAACTGTACCGCTGGACAGTTGCTCGCCATTTTTGTTGCACGGCTAATGTTAGGTTGGGGGTGTGAGGGACTGTCAGCCAGAGGGGGAGCGTGTCAACCGTTGACCGTCTATAAGAACTGGACCGAGTGTGACTTCACCCATAAAGATCGCTTACTTACGGTTCCAACTAGAAGTTAGAAGCGGTGTGAACGTAGCCGCATACAGGCACTGGTGGAAAAGGCGACCTCTAAGTAAAGGGGAGCAGAAGGGGGCGGGGTTACTCCGCACCAGCAGCCCCGCCCACAACCCGGACGTGAATTTCTAACGAACTCCCTCTGCTCTGCAGAAATCGTCTTTTTTTAACGTTTTTTTTTTTTATAACTTTAGGCTAAATAAGGCATCATCATAACTGGGAACAATGTGAAAATGAATCAAAACATGGACAAGGACTTCAAGAAAGAAAAACAATGGGCGCCATGATGACAAGCAGCCCCCTCCAGGTATTCAGTACAACAGCAGCTCCCGCGCGCGGACAGACAGGTAGCCACGGCCCCTCCCGCAAACAAAGATGACCCAGACTGCTCAGCCTGACCTGCTTTGGTTGCAGGATTTCCCTCCTGATCAGCTGACCTCTGGCCGCGCGCGCCTGCGCGTCGACTCAACAGACCTGTTAGTATTCGAGCTCAGACCAGCACCTGCACTTCACACAAACAGCCGTGAAATATGAGACACGTAAACCCCTTAAGAAAATAGTTTAAAGGCTCCCCCAGGCCTGAAACGGCAGCTAGCTGGTTCTGGTCTTACCCGTCCGGGGAGTACTCCAGGTTGAACACGGCTCCGTGGGTCTGGGTGCTCAGGTTAACAGACTCAGCTGCCGGATTCATGGAGCAGTACAGGCTGGTCATTGTCCTGAAATTGTCCCTGGCGGGGTCCACAAAGAGCCCCCGCCTCGCACTCCTTCTCTGCAGCCAGGAAAACAGGCTGCCGCCACTCGCACCCGCGCTCGGGCCGCTCGCCGTCTGCGACGGGGCCGAAGGCGTGCCGCGTGCCTCCCGCTCCCCGAGCCCCGGAGACCTGCCTGCGCGCCCCGGACGCTCTTCGCTGCTGCGCCTCGCGGGGGGACAAACGCTGCTGGCAGTGTCCCGCTCCTCGTGCGGGGCGTCGACGCGCGGGTCTTCGTCTTTGTTGGAGCTGTTCCCGGGCCTGTCCTGCGGCGCGCCGGCGTCCTCTCCGCCGGGCTCCGAGCTCATTGTGGCGGCCGCTGCTACCCTGAGTCAACAGCGAGAAACGAACCGAGCCCAGTCACCCACCGAACATGGATCCGCCTCCGCGCCCTCAGGCTGCTCGGACTGACGGTTTCATCTGGGTCGGAACCGCTGTCTAAAGGTCCGGTTTCACAGACTCCCGCTGCGCCGGGCACGAGCCTAGCGATTGTGACCGGAACACAAAAAACGGCCCTTCAAAATAAAGGCCAAGTGTTAGCGCAAAACATCGGGAGAAAAATAACAGTGCTTACAAACTCAAAACCTTAAAGATGTTGTTTCCAATCTGAGTCAATCAGTCAGGTAAAGGAAAATGTGCTTGTAATTCGAACACTATTGCATGAGGATTTTAAAAAAGGGAAAAAAAGATCTGTCTACTTTTTTGTACCAGCGCACAACATTCTCAACATGTTTAAAAACTCTTGAAATTTTAAAATAACTTGTCTGGCGGTCATAACTGCACTTTGTTTTTCAGACAAAGAAATAAATAAATAAGTTGCAGTGGTTTCCGCTTCCGCGTTTGTTGTTTACTCAAAACTTTATTTAAAAAGCGAGCCAAGACAGTGAGCAAAACAAAAATGCTTCTGTTTGAACAAACCACTGACCCATGAAGTGAAGTACCTAGAAATGTTGTATTCCTAGAGAAAATATTTCAAATACCTACAAGAATTGAAAATTATTTAACAAACATGATCCGTTTTTTTCAATTAAATGCAATACGCTTGTATATAAAATAAAAGAAATATGAATTTTAATTATTTTGGTTGTATATTTAAACAGGTTTCGGGCTTGTGGTCTTTTGAACTATTAATTAGTTTCTTTTCATATCCAATGAACAAAAACAGACAGAAATTGCTCTTATTAATTTATTTTCATCTATAGATAAACGATTCGACACAAATTATTTTAATTCAGTAATACGATCACGTGTCGTTTGTCGATAATAAAAATTGAACTACAAAGCATGATAGAAAAAAAAATTTTAAAGAGGAATTTCAGGATTTCCAGTCAAATAAATGTGGGTCACAGTCTCGTGTAACAGGATTTGTCCGTCTCGGCTGCTTACTGCCACCTGCTGTTCAAATAGCGGTATTGCACCAATCGGCTGAGATCAGTTTTGTTGTGTCAGTAACACAATTTCACAGCACAACACCACAAAACGTAGGTGGTTTCATTTCATTTAGTAGCTCCTAATTTCTTTTTCTATAATTAAGAATTGGTCATCTGTTCAAAATGCCAGTTAGAGATTAAAATTAACAGGAAAAAAGTTTTAAAAGGTTATCTGATTTAATCTTTTAAATTGAAAATGTTTTCATATTATGTCTTCAAATAAAAAAAGTTCAAATAAACTTTTCATGCTTGCAACCATCTGGATAAAGTAAAGTCTTCATGGGCAATGTGGCAAATGTTGCACTTTTTTATATGGATAATTTTAGCTAAAATAAATTGTGGAATCAAGTTTAAGAGGACATTTAAGGCTGCAATAATTGAACAAAGGAGAAAAACAACACCTTGGGTGTAGTGATGGTTACAGACCTACATTATGATGAATCCATGAAGGCAGTCACAATATCAGCCTACTATAATCTTAAAAATATTTCAAAGATTAAAGATCTTATGTCTAATGCAGGACCTGTAAAAACGAGTTCATGACCAAAAAAATCTATCAGGGAACTGCAGCTTTTTCAGAACTCTGCTGCTTGGGTTCTCACAAGTACCAAAAGATTAGACCACATCAGTCCAGTTCTGAGGTCTTTACACTGACTGCATGTCTGTCAGGGGATAGATTTTGAAGACGCTCCCCAATGAAAACTGTGGTTTTGGTGTTTTAACGTGTTCTTCTGGCATTTTCTACAAAGGAGGGCATATATAGAATAATTTAAGAGTGAAACTGCATTTCTGAGTATGCATTTATTCAAATTGTGGTGAAGCAGCAGCAGATTAAAAGATGTAGTAAAAAAAAATCATACATGTGACACTGCAACTGAAAGTCAAAGTCTCCCTGCTCCGCTCCATTCTGATGCATCCACTTGGAGACAAATAGATTCATTAACGTCTTTGTTTTCCTCGGCTGAGCTGGAATCTGGACCAAAGCTGTACTATGATCAGACTGGGTCTTTCTGTCGCACTCTGAAAGTCATGGTCTACAAAGCTTTGGATGTTTAGCACCAAAATACATGATTGACCTCCTGACCCTGCATGTTACAACCCTCTCCAGTCATCTGGATCCGGTCTTTTGTCAGTTCCTAGAGTTCAAACCAAACAAAGTGCATTCAGCTTCTATGCTCCACAGATCTGGAACAAACTTCCAGAAAAGCTTCAGATCAGCTGAAACATTCAGTTCCTTTACATCCAGGTTCAACACCCACCTGTTCTCAGCGGCATTTGATCTGGTTTTTAAAGTTTACATCCACAAAGTTATTTTACGCTTACATTAAAATTCAGTTATTTTTAAGGTACTTCTCAAAAGTTTCATGATCAATCATTGGAAGTTTGTTTGATATGTTTTTTCATTGTTTTATGTAAAGCGTTTTGAATTGTCTGTGCACAAACTGTGCTACACAAAGGAGGCCAGGACCCCCCCAAAAAAAGAAAAAATGAGGCCAGGACCCCCCAATTCTTCCCCCATCACAGCAAATAATGTTGGTAAAAACCCCACCCCACTTTGAAGGTGAGAGGATTACGTGATCAACAAGGATGT
Organism: Oryzias sinensis; assembly: GCA_037389245.1. Lineage (NCBI taxonomy): Eukaryota > Metazoa > Chordata > Actinopteri > Beloniformes > Adrianichthyidae > Oryzias > Oryzias sinensis. The sequence continues at coordinate 446,268 of CM074503.1, read as the reverse complement.
TTTTCACATGTGTCACGAGTGTCTAAAGACAGGGTGTCCAAACATGGCAGCAACCTGACAGAAATACATCAAGTTGCGTTGGGAAGAGGAAATAGTTTATGCCCAGACTTGCCCTTCTTGCCCTCTGAGCTCTGAAATTCTTCAAGTTTCTTGAAATTATATAATAGGCTGTGGATGCTGTTATTGTCTCTGATGGTCCCGCCGCAGCAAAACCACAAAAATAACATTCATGGTGTCTTAGTAACAAAGGACTGAAGGTAATATTCAAATTTGGGCTGTCATGATGTTGAAACAATTTGTGCGCAGCTGCAACACGCTCGTGCACAAAGAGCGCTGCCTGCAGGCACGTGGATGTGGGGCATAATTACAGTTTAGGCTGTTGTGACCTCTCTGGATGCATGCCTCGACACTTTGCGGGTTTTCTCCCGTGCGTGTGCTGGAGAGGGGGGTAATAATCATCCAACGTGCTTGCGCAGGAGCACGGAAAGGCGCAGTGAGGGACCGGGAAAAGCCCGGATAACCTTCAGATTTAGAAGTTTCATGAACACCGTCACCAGTCGCCTTTATTACAGAGGCCGCTGCGACGCATCTTGTTTCCAAAAAGGGGCGAGACGCAAACACACGATGGGCTGCACCTCCACCAGCATGCTTGGAGTTACGCGGGCACACGAGTGCACGCGCACAGTTGCCGGTATAAAGCAGAGCAAACACGGAGGTCCTCAACATGACACGCGGAAATGATGAGAGAGTGGAACTCTGCTCCACGCCAGAGAAGCGCGCGCTGCGCGTCTTTACGCGCAGCTGCACCACCCAGGTCGGCCCAGAGGACGCAGACGCTGCCTGAGGTGAAGCTGAGCGCGTCAGTCGTGCTGCTCCTTCAGGTCTTCGCGGCTTCCGCGCATCCGCAATGCCTGGACTTCCAGCCGCCGTTCAAGCCGCAGTGGCACCTGGAGTTCTGCGCGCAGTACGAGCAGTTTGGATGCTGCGACCAAAGAACCGACAACACGATCGCAGAGAGATACTGGAACATCATCGAGCTGCTGGAAGCGGCGGGGCAGGATCTCTGCGAAGACATGCTGAAGGAAGTCATGTGTCAGGTGAGCCTGCAGGTCCAAACAAACCACTGCAGCTCCGGACAGCCACAGTCAGGACAACACTATATCACATTTAAACGATGTTTTTGTAATGCAGAAAACGTTTTTTTAATAATGGATAAAAGTGCGTTACACAGTTGGTAATACAATTGTTTAATTTGTCCCACTGTAACTCTTGTGCTATCCTAGGCACTTTAACATTGGGAGTTGGGTCATCTAGACCCACTAGACAGTTGGGTCATCTAGACCCACTAGACAGTGGGGTCATCTAGACCCACTAGACAGTGCTCTGAACCTTTTTTCTTCAGTGATTTGTGATCTTCACTGGTGTCCATGGATTACATGAAATCTTTCCACCTTTATCCACCTTTGTCATGGTAGGGAGAACACGTCAATGGAAGGGGGGGGGGGGTCATCTAAGATAGCACGCGGGTTTTAAAAAGACCAAAGGAGAGGCACGCGCGTTGTTGGCAGTAGGTCAGCACAAAAGTGAGTCCTGACAATTAGGGATTAATGGATGTTTAATGCATCATCTGATCTTTTTTAGTAACATTTCACTCCCTGGAGTAAATAAGTAAATTTTAACATTTTATTAAAGTTTAAAGAAAACAACCTCAATTAACAGTATCGATTCAGAAACAAATACTCTGCTCATTTTTTTAGGCTTTTTTAAATTTGACTTTAATGACAGATCCATGATTCCCTTCAGGCGCAGTTTCATTTCATTTATTCATTGTTGTGTTATTAAATATGGTTTCTTCAATAATTCTGAAGATCAAACAAATGCACATGAACATGTACGTTCATGTATGAACATGTTCAAGACAAAAGAAGGAGCTTAATTTTTTATGCTCCTTGGCTCCACTCCCATGAAAATGTTGTGTTTGGTGTTTTTAAGATTTTCCAAACTAATCATTTTCTGATAATGGAGGACATAAACAAACAAAAAAAAAATAAGGTTAAAAATGCGTTTACAAGTCAGGACAGATATAAAAAATGTGTTTTCAAATAGATTTTTGATGTGATGTAAAATCTACCATCAGCAGACCACACGCTCCCTGCTCTGCTCCATTCTGATGCATCCACATGTTAACAACTATGCACATTATCGTCTTTGTTTTCTTCATCTGAGCTGGAATCTGGCTAAAAACCTGGACAGCTCGATAGCTTCGATATTGGTCGCCATTGTTGTCGCACCGTTAATTTTAGGTTGGGGGTGTGAGGGGCTTTAAACTGCCAAGAGAGCGTGTAAACAGATGGATGATGGGAAATTGAGAAGGGCTTGCTACACTCTAACAGTCCCGCCCACAACTCAGAGGGGAATTTCTAATGAACACAGAAACTATGTCCTGGAAAATGACACAGGTTTTTGGATTTAGGCTAAAAACGGCATAATCATCAGTAAAGGACCACTGGGAACGCTTTGAAAATCGATCAAAAGACGATCGGACGGGTCTTTAAGCTTGCTTTGAATATCATACGCACCCGGCTGCTGTTGGTCTGAATCATCTGCAGCAGTCTGATGTGATGACCAAGCCGCTCACGGGTCCTTTGAGACCCACACAAAGAGAGTGAATGACTCTGCTGTTATATTTTGAGGAGTTCCTGTTCATTTCAGTGGCTATGTGTGAATAAATCATAACTCCAGAGCCTTATGTTTCAGACCGGCTCTTTACATGTGAACTTTTCTTGCAGGAGTGCTCCCCTTATGCCGCCCACCTGTACGATGCGGAGGACCCCCACACGCCCGTCAGAGAGCTGCCGGGTCTGTGCTTCGGCTTCTGCTCGGAGCTCCATGGCAAGTGCCGGCATGTGCTGAAATATTTGACTGCAAACCGGCTGCTGCTGGACACGGGTGAGCGGGACGTGTCCACATTTTGCAGTATGGTTGACCTGCCCGACCAGGATTATTGCTACCCCAATGTTCTCAGCAGCCCTGACCTCAACAGCAACCTGGGGCAGGTGCTGGAGGATCCGCGGGGCTGTCTCCAGGTGTGTTTGACCGAGGTTGCCAACGGTCTGAGGAACCCGGTGCTGATGCTGCACAGCGGGGATGACACACACCGAATGTTCATCGCAGAGCAGGTGGGCTTCGTGTGGGTTTACCTGCGGGACGGCAGCCGGCTGGAGCAGCCCTTCCTGGACTTGAGCGGGGAGGTGCTGACCACCCCGTGGCTGGGGGATGAGAGAGGCTTCCTGGGCATGGCCTTCCATCCAAAGTACCGGGACAACGGACGCTTTTTCATCTACTACTCCATCCAGGTTCACAGCAAGGTGGAGAAGATAAGGATCAGCGAGATGAAGGTGTCTGCGTCGGACATGAACATGGCTGACCCTCACTCAGAGAGGTGAGGCTGCATCTGTCCCTGTCAGGAGTCGGGGAGGGGGGTGCGCTTTAGGAATGTGCCTGTGGGGCTCGCAGAGTTCTGATCTTCTGCCAGGTGAGCGCCTGCGCAGACAGAAGCCTCTGTTGTCTGCGAGCAGACGTGTGCTGTTTTATGGGCGGAACTTTCCCCTGCACGTACCCTGACTGACAGACCACTTTCACCTATTGATCCTGGAAATTCTGACGTCCCAAATTAGCCAGGTGGTGGTTAACTGCTGCCTGTGTTTGCTGAAACCAAAAAGGCGCTGGACTTTGGGCACGTTCACATTTTACTTTCAGGCTGAAAGATGGGATCCAATCATTATGTTTAGGTCTTTAACTTGAGGTGTGAGGTGTGCACCCCACCCTCATTCTGTGGTAGTTTTATCTGTTCATTTTTTGAGTTTGCATGTTCTCCTTGTCCATGTGTGGGTTCTCTCCGAGCCCCCAGCTTCCTCCCACCGTCCAAAAACATGCTTCATGGTTAATTGGCATCTCTAAATAACCCCAGGTGGGTGGGTGGCTGTATGACCCTGGGACAGACTGGCAACCTGTCGCGGGTGTACCCCACCATCAAACCGTAGCTGAGTTGGTTGCATCACTCCCAAGACCATGAAAGGGATTCAGCGGGTTTTGAAAATGGACGGATGGAGGATGGGGTTATGTTGAGCACTGTTACCTCGCAGCATGAAGACCCTGGTTCACATTGAATCTAAATTCATCCTCTTTTGCATGCATGCATGGATTGTCTGCCTGCCTGCCTGCCTGCCTGCCTGCCTGCCTGCCTGCCTGCCTGCCTGCCTGCCTGCCTGCCTGCCTGCCTGCCTGCCTGCCTGCCTGTCTGTCTGCGTGAGTCTATGTTGTGACGTCTGCAGTGTTGGTGTGTTTGTGTGTGGGGGGGTTAGGAAGGTGCGTTTAGACAGGAATCTGAACGGTGGTCCCGTGACCGTCCATCAGCGCCCTCAGCACCACTGAAGCTGATCTCAGACTGAGTGAGCCGATCTGAGAGCCCAGCTCTGATGTTCTGTGTTCCTCTGAGGCCGACCACACGTCTGTCATGAGTCCAGAAACACTCCGAAAACTCTGTATCTCGTAAAAGTGCAGATTAGAGGCTTATAGGTAAATTAGGATTATTGTTGGTAAAATCAGGAAACTACTGATTAGATTGGTTGCAAAGTTCTTTTTTTAGTGCATAATTACACAGTAGCTGACGGACATAAAACCAAACTATTTGGATCCAACATTCATTTTTGGAATTTCTTTTATAAACCTGTTTGTTGTTTTTTTCATGATTGATTTGAATTTTTTGAACAGCTGTTTTTTAACCCCAAAATTAGCTATAAAATTCTTTAAATAAAATGAATAGTTAAATAATAGTTTTTGAAAAGGCCTGCATGAGGCTGATGACCTGGTCAGGGCGAACTGCAGTGGGGATAAGCTCCAGCAACCCAGTGACCCCCGAAAGGAGTTCAGTCCGTTTAGAAGATTGATGGATGGCTTTGTGAAAATTACTTGAAGACGTGCAAATAAGGGAAGTAAAACTAGTCAAGAAGTTTCCAAATTCTAGAAATATGGAGCATAAATTATGTTTGGTTGCTCCAGGAATGATATTCATCAACATGCTTCCCTTTGGAGCAGTGCAAGTCATATTTTTAAAAGTGTCCTTTGGGAAAATGTGACCAGTCGAGACAAGCCAGCTTCTCCAGCCCTTACGTGGAAGAGCCTTTCGTAGAAGTCTTACTTTTTTCACAGTTTTTGACACAAACAAATGTTTCTGCTCGTTATGCAATTACAGACGTAATGTCTTTAAATTAAACCTGATTTTGCAGCTGACAGCGTTCTGCTGCTTAATGAGACCTGTCAAGTGTTTGGTTCAAACTGTTCCTCACAGCTGGGAAACATCAGTGTCCTGTCATCCGGGTTTCACACCAGCCAGTCATACGATATTACTTCAGGATTATCCATAAGAACAGACGCCAACACATCAAGATCAAATCTCTAAACCCCTGGAACTGGCTTGTCACAGCTGGCTGAATGCAGCAAACTGCAGACAAAAAAGTCCTAGTTTTTCCATTGAGGGACAAATAAAGTATGACTCAAAACTAGTATCTCAAGGAAACTATAAAGAAATAATTCAGCATCTGCACAGCACAACCAAAACAAACCAGTACCAGGGTGTCTGCATTCAGAAAGCTTAAACCAAAGCTGCCTTCCCCTTTGTGACCCCTTTACTGTTATTTTCACCTCCAGAGTCATTTTAGAAATCGACGAACCTGCTGCAAACCACAACGGGGGCCAGCTGTTGTTTGGTCTGGACGGATATTTGTACATCTTCACTGGAGACGGAGGGAAGGCCGGAGATCCGTTTGGGAAGTTCGGAAACTCACAGAACAAGTAAGAGTCTTCGGTTTCTTCCTGCAGATAAATGTGAGGAAAGGAGCTGACGAATGTGAAGACATCTTTTCATTAGTGCTCATGGATTACTCTTGACAGTCTTCAAAGAAAACATGAGAGATAGATCACAGATGACCGTCTGGAGGTCAACCATCACTGAGAGCTTTAGTCACATGCACACATCAGATTGTAACGGTGACCAGGAGAGAAGAAAGGTAAACTATCGTTCTACCTGCAAAATCCTTTTTTGAACTTTTAAGTGTATCATAATGTTTATTCCTCACAAAAAGAAACCCCAAAGCGGTATTTTGATCCGTTCTAGCATTTCTGAGTATTCCTCTAAAAACCTGCTCTCTGCGAAACAGCCCCTCCCAACCCACAAAAACGAGTGGGCTTTCACATTGTGATGAAGATAAGTGAGAACCGGCCCTTCCAGGAAGAGTCTGCACTGCCAGCACCGCAAGAAATGCTCATCCATTTCTGGAAAAGTTTGGATGGTTTTTTTTAGTTGGTGAGATGCAGACACGCTGCTGAGTCCTCTTACTTCGGGAGAAAATAACTAATTTTTCATAAAAAATGTGTTCTTTTGTGTGCCAAAGCGTAATATTTGATCAAACTTGGATATTGTTTATTATAATAGGCTTAAAAATAGTATGGAATAGGCCAGGGATGCTCACACTTTTTTGCAATGTGACCTACTTTTGAGTCAACAATGTTTTGAAGATCTACCTGTGTACATACATACATGCATACATACATACATACATACATACATACATACATGCATACATACATACATACATACATGCATACATACATACATACATGCATACATACATACATACATACATGCATACATACATACATACATACACACACACACACACACACATACATACATACATACATACATACATATATATATGTGTGTGTATATATATAGATATATACATATATATATCTATATATACACACACACACACACTATTAGTAAATGTTGTTTATATACTGATGATTAAAAACGACACAGTAAGATTACGCAAAAATACTTTTGTATTAACAGATATGGCGTTTTATTACAAAGAGAGAAAGCAGTGACAATCGAATGTCATGCTCTGTTGTAAACCGTGCAATGCGGGGAGCGTGGCATTTGAGCATGGCATGACCTCGTATTTATCCGGGGAGAACCGCAAAGCTGATAGCAGGAAGAGACACGCGGGGCGGCTCAAAATAAACACTCTGGTTGTCCGTAGTGAATCTTCTCCCGGGGAATTGACGTGCTGCGGTCAGAAAACGACTTTCTGATGTCAGACAGAATTTGTGCTCAGTGAATTTAAACAACACGCGTCTGCAGTGACGTATATATTAGAAGATGTCCGATTGGCTGTTCTGCATGTTAATCAAGTCCTGTACTTCTTGGTGAGGATTTTGATTGGCTGATGGATTGTTTAGAAGAACTTTTTTTGTTGTTATATAACTTTGCTGGCCTGCGATCTACCCTCATGTCATGAAGATCGACCGGTCGATCGCGATCAACACAATGAGAATGGTATAGGCTATTTAAGCCACCATCTTTTTGTGATGTGGACACTGTTGTGTTGGAGCGATACAAAGAAGTGACTGATCCAAATCAAAATGAGTCAACATTTCAAACACACCTGGGGCCTGTTTCACAAAGGAGGTTCAACCAACTCTGAGGTCAAACCTGAACTCTGAGTTGGTCAATCGAGAGATTGACAACTCTGAGTTTTCAGTTTCAGAGCAGCTGATCCGCGTTAGATCAATCAACTCTGAGTGGACTGATTCGGAGGTGAGCGTGCGCACCGCGTCTATAAGAAGCCATTATCAATGGAGCGCAGATATCACGAGTCACCATGGCAACCGTGAAAAAAAGAGGTCTGCGTATTTTTCGCCAGCTGAACTTGACGTGCTGCTGCAGAGTTACAGTGAATATGAGCAGATATTCCAGAAGAAAAGCAACACCGCTGCATCTGCAAAACAGAGACAGTTAGCGTGGGAAACATAGCTGCTCAAGTTAATGCCTAAGTTTGCATTTAAATCATTGTTATAAAATATTGGCTGTAATAACTTTTTAAATAGAGTAAGGAGTGAAATAAAAAATGGTGATTTTTAGGTGTTCTTTTGAAGTGTTATTCCTGGTGTAAATGCATGAAATGCTGCATAGTGTACAGAACCAATCTGGGGAAAATGCATTTAACGTCGGTAATGTTTAGAGGACTTTTTTGTTAACCTTCCCCTCTTGCAAACGTTGGTCATTTTAATATTAATACATGCAATTGTGTTTTTAAAGGTGAACTTTTGTCTACTGTTGAACCTTTCGCTGCGCAAAGACTTCCTTCTTTTCTCTCGTCTTTCCGACCGTGGTCAGAAGCGCAGGGGAGATTTCCTTCAGGGCCGAAGGGAATTCTCCTTCGGGGTTCACTTCCCGTTCGAAACCCTCAAACTCCAGAGCGGAATAAGAATGACTCCAAAACAGTTATTCTGGGAATGACGCCTTCTCCGTCCTCCTCATCCGTGCTCACCCCCCCCCCCCATCTGCACCTGCACTCGCCCCTCCCCTTGTCTCTCGTGGATCGCACCCCGCTCAGCACACACACGCTGCAACACTACCCTTGTATTGATCAAGTGGTATAGGTTTATATGGGATTAAGAAAGTAAGCAGTGCTAGAAAATTGTGTTTCCAAAAAGTAATTGTCACATTAATCTAATTCAATGTCCCTGATTTTAATTTCATGTAGATGCAATCATGCAGGAATTAAAAGAACATGGCAGCAGCTAAAAATGAAGTATAAATATATTTGACATATGAAACATCTACATAGCAAGACCTAATGTTGTTTTCATTTTATATATGTGATTGACTGCAACGAAAAACGGTAACGCTCAAACAAAAACGTATGGGGAAATGACAAAACATCGAGTCGAGGTCTCAAAATCCTCGCACGACGTAAATGTAATTCTCTACGAATTAATGCAGCCTCCTCGTCTATTGGGTCCTCCAAAAAAGGACAAGGCATTCTTGTCACTTAGATCGTGTGACGGAAATGTGGGCAATGAAGGTTGAAGCGAAATATACCGCTTCGTCTTTAAAAAGGGGAGGGGACCGGCAAAAACTTCGAGTTTGGAGAATAAAACCTGCTCCCGACCAGGTTAGGTTCACAGCATAAGTAACCATGGATACTGACTCCGAGTCAAAGTTACCTTTCTTTCAGAAACGGGTTTGACTTACTCTGCTTTCTCTGGTTTGACAAACCTCCGATTCTGAAACGGAAAACCCAGGGTTTCCCTGATTTCCGGGTTTATGAACTCAGAGTTTACACTTAACCTCCTTTGTGAAACAGGCCCCTGAACCACTGTTGCCAATCAGAAGTGAGGTTTCTGGAAGGCCACACCCCTACCACTGAAAGAGGGCTACATGAAATTTGTCAATCAAACGTTTTGAACAATCGATGGAAGACCACATACTTTTGTTGAAGCATCTGATTGGTCACTTAATAACTAGAATAAGTTGAACAACACAAATAAAAAATCATGAAAAAAAGAGAATGATCAAGAACATGTTTAAAAAAGGTATCAGAGCATGAACGGTTATTCTGACCAATAGAAGGACTCAGTAGTAGCTTTTTTTTATCTCTATAGAAGTCTGTGGGATTTTGGCTTCTTGAAACCAGTGGGTACTTCCTGTTTGGAATTGCGACAGGGGAGAAGTCACCTAGTCCAGTTCTTCTATGGTCGATGATTTCCACTCATCTCAACTGACTTCACAAGACTATCTTAGGGGGGAAAGAAGCTTATGCTCCAGGAAAGGACCCCCCAGCCTTAGCAGAGCAACCGCTCCTTTTGCTTCTCAACTTGTGTTTTTTTCTGCTCTGGCTTTTGTGACATCATATGTTTTTGTTTACAGTACTGCAGGTTCGCTTGTTTTACTCCGGTTTTCCTTAATCAGATGGTTAACAGATGAAGCTTGACGGTTCGGTTTCTTTTTGCTTCCCAGAAGTGCACTGCTGGGAAAAGTTCTCCGTGTGGATGTGGACAGAAGAACCCCCGCTGGAAGGCAGTATGAAATCCCCCCCGACAACCCCTTTCTTGACGACCCAACTGCCCGGCCAGAGGTGTTTGCTTTTGGGGTCCGGAACATGTGGCGCTGCTCGGTGGACAGAGGGGATCCAGTGAGCCAGTACGGCAGGGGTCGGATCTTCTGCGGAGACGTCGGTCAAAACCGTTACGAGGAGATCGACATCATTGTGAACGGGGGGAACTACGGATGGAGGGCCAAAGAGGGTTTTGAGTGCTATGATATCAAACTGTGCCACAACTCCTCCCTGAGTAAGTGTTTCTTTTTCTTTTCATGCCCCCCATGATCCTCCCACCAACTATCCTCAGTACCGACTGTCATGGTTCTGTTGCTTTCAGATGACATCCCACCTATATTTGCCTACAGTCATCATATCGGGAAGTCAGTGACAGGGGGGTATGTGTACAGAGGCTGTGAATCCCCCAACCTCAATGCCCTGTACTTTTTTGGAGACTTTATGAGTGGGTATGTTGATTTTCCCTCAGCCTCTTATTTATTCATTTATGTGTGCCCCCTACCCTTCTGTTCTTACCAGATGAATATTAAAATGTTGTGGATAAGGTAAAGTTCTGAACTGCTCTCAGGCGAATCATGGCACTGGAAGAAGATAAACCCTCTGGGATATGGAAGGAGAGGAGGGTCTGCATGGGCGACACCATCACCTGCTCCTTTCCTGGACTCATCAATCACTACCACAAGTACATCATCTCCTTTGCTGAGGATGAAGCAGGTAACGTTTGACGCCCTCCGCCTCTGCCCCCTCCCCTCTGTGTGTGAGGGGAGAACAGTAAGGTTTTTCTGGTTTTCAGGAGAGCTGTACTTTTTGGCCACATCGTACCCTAGCGCCATGTCCCCCACAGGAACTGTGTTCAAGTTTGTGGACCCCTCCAGGTAAAGAGCCACAGCACATGCATTTAAGACTCAGAAACTCAGAAGGAGGCACAGATAGTTCAAGAAAATAATTAACTGGATGTCAGGTAAAGAAGCCTGAAGCATGACCGTAACCTCCTCAACAACCAGCAGCACACAGTCTGCCAGGATAGTTACAGTGGAACTCTGTGATGAGAACAGAATCCAGAACAAAAATTAGTAGGAATCCACAAAAACCCTCCCTATGTCCACACCAATGTCTCTGGGTTGACCATGGAGCTTGAACACACGCTGAAAAAGATACTCTGTTGGTTCCTTAGCCAAAGCTGGTTTGGAAAAAACATTTAAGCAAAACAACAAGAGGAAAACAACCCAGAGAACCTGATAAGTCTATGTCAAAGTTTATGGAAACGTGTGTCCACATGTGTTAATTCACAGTTTTGATGCCTTCAGTGTGAATCTACAATTTTCATAGTCATGAAAAGAAATAAAACTCCTTGAAAGAGAAGGTGTGTCCAAACCTTTGGTCTGTACTGTAGGAGGCGAGCATCTGACTTAAAAGGGTTCCATCCAATTGGTCAATGATGTAAAGGGATTTGTTTGTTTTGTTACATACTTCAATCTGCCATTAGATTTTTTAGGCACATTTAAGGTTACCATTTATTGCAATTTTTGCCGACTTTTGCGATATGCGTATTGCGCAGCTTGATATTGCGATGACAATAAATTTGCGATTTATTGTGCAGGCCTAAAGGCTACCATCAGTACAGTAACACACTACGCTGCTAGACCCTGCAGTGCCAGACGTGTCCCTCTGCTAAAACCAGTACATGTGCAAGCATGTCTAAAGTTTGCTAGAGAGCGTTTGGATGATCCAAAAGAGGATTTGTTGTGTTTGGAGGAGAAAGAGGGCCTAGTTGCATCCAAAGAACACCAAACCTACTGTAAAGCATGGGGGTGGAAACATCATGCGTTGTGGCTGTTTTTCAGCAAAGCGACCAGGACGACTGATCAGTGTAAAAGAAAGAATGAATGGGGCCATGTATGGTCAGATTTTTAGTGAATACCTCCTTCCATCAGCAAGGGCACTGAAAATGAAACGTATCTGGGTCTTTCAGCGTGACAACCATCCCAAACACACTGCCCAGGTAACAAAAGAGTGGCTTTGTTAGAAGCATTTCAAGGTTCTGGAGTGGCCTAGCCAGTCTCCAGGTCCCAACGCCATAGAAAATCTATAGAGGGAGTTGAAAGTCTGTGTTGCCCAGCGACAGCCCCAAAACATAACTGCTCTAGAGGAGATCTGCATGGAAGAATGGGCCAAAATACCAGCAAAAGTTTGCGAAAATCTTGTGAATACTTACAAAAAACATTTGACTGCTGCTCATTGCTAACAAAGGCTATATAACAAAGTATTCAGTTGAACTTTTGATTTTGACCAAATACTTATTTTCCCACCATAATGGGCAAACAAACTCTATAAAAATTAGACAATGGGATTTTCTGAAATTTTTTCTCTCATTTTGTCTCTCTTGAGGTAAACCTATGATAAAAATTACAGGTCTCTCTCATTTTTTTAAGTGGGAGAACTTGCACAATTGGTGGCTGACTAAATACTTTTTGCCCCACTGTACATAGCACCTATCTACCTTGCCTTAAGGCCCATAGTGCTTTACAGTCACAGTGCTATTTACCTATTCCCACAAACATTCACACACCGAACTGCTGCCGAACTGGGGCCAACCCATGACCACCAGGAGCATTGCTCGATCTTGCCCTGGGACAATTTGACACATGGGTGGCCAAGGTGGGAACCGAACCTTCAATACTTTAATCAGAGGTCGACCACTTTACCTCTGCAGCATGGATGCCTCCCAACCATAACCACAACCACACTGCCTTGTATTGTAAGATAGGATTGGAAACGAGAAAGACAAGACCAAGTAGGAACCTTATATGAAAGCCTCATTGGAATGTAGTACATAGACTTTCTGGAGGACAGCTGGAATAAACAGTACTGTTAGTAAGAAACCATGACTTCACCCTGAATATTGACAAATGCAGCTGTCTGCCAAGTTCCAATTAATAAAATAAACTCTGGTATGGGGTTACAGGGGTCATCTCCATCCTGAAGATACAGGGCAGCCACCTTATTTCCTGGATGATATTGAAAAGGAAAAACCAGAAAACGTTGTCAAAGGGTTACAGGGCCTATATCATGCTATTCTTAGGCACTTCACAGTAAACTATATCCATATACGTGTATTACCTTACACTAAAGACACTTTTTTAATTGAAATATTAGTTATTTTGGTAGTTAATTTTTCTACCTGGAAGTAAAGCGGCATTCACACCGAACACGATTCACACGTCAAGTTCGCGTTGGAAGCCCCTCTTTCTTTTGTCAAGCTATGTTCTAGGCTTGATGATGAATACCACCAACCTCGTGTAAAACTGGTTCCAGTATTAAATCAACAGTGCTATCAGACAGTTTGTAGGGGGTAAAGAGGTAGTTTTGAGTCTATTTGAAACCCAAAACTACCTGGGACATGCTTCTTCAACTTTAGAGATTGTAATTTGTGAGGTCTTCAGAGAGCTTTGAGAAGATAACAACCCAAAAAATAAAAATCCCCATCTTTTGCCAGTCTATTTGAAGCATATGATTTCAGGGCCGCGGCATGTCTTCATGTCTGGGGTCATGAGACTTTTCTTTATTGTCGTGATGGAAAAAAGATAAATATAAAGTTCCTGAGGAGAACGGTCAGATTCTCCTCAATGTTAACTTTGAACTCCACCCATTTATCGCATCATCAACACGTCACCAACTACAGCAGAGTCCCTGATTGGTTTGATCCAATGATGTTGTGTTTTGTACTTTAATGTTCAATAAAGCAGAGAAAGAACAAAAAGAAGAAAAAAAAGAGAGTCATCTGAAAAATCATTGACTTGGTATCAAAACTGGATGCCCTGACGAATGCAAATCATGTTTGGTGTCAACGCAGCTTAAAAATGCATAGTTTGCCTCACACATAACTTTCTTATGGGTGTTGAACCTCCCCCTTAACTCTTCTATCTTAATGTCAGATGAACAAGCGTTTAAGGAGCCTCAGAGGACCAGCTGCATAGAAGCAGCTTCTCATAAATGCATCATTTTAGACTATAACTCATCTGCAACCATCTGACTCGGATTTAGATGAAACAGCACAAAACACACGTGCAGACACAAGCTGCTGGCCTGAATCCAGTAACTATCTATGCATGCGGCTGTCGTTCAGTGGTTTGTTCTGTTCAGGGTATTCTCTCTGTGGTTCTGATGGACACTAACACAGCCCTATGGGCCGGTAGCTCTAGCTGTAGATGGAAACAACGCACTCGACTTGTTTTTTAGATTGAACAGCTTTTGTCCCGGTTGAGATGTGGACCATCAAGTTGAACATATGGGGCTTTATATGATCGGTCCTTTGTACAGCTGACAACACTGACTGTTTGATGATTTCTGTGTCTCCTTCACAATCAACAATGAGCTCGAGGAAATCCCAACTCTAAATGTTTACAACCTTATTATTCCGGTCAAGCTCTGATCGGAGGTTTGGTTCCCACCTTGCCCACCAATGTGTCAAAATGTCTCTGGGCAAGACACTGAAGCCCTCATTGGTGGTTACAGGTTGGCGTCATTGTAGTGCCTTAATCACATGCACATGTTTGGACGTTGACCCGTACAGTGCTGCAGGTTTTTGGGTTGTCCAGCCCGTAGAAGGTTGTAAAGTGGTGCGGTCGCATCTTTATGGAAGTGCAGGTGTGTCTTGCAGCTCCCTTGAGGCTCGTGATACCACCTTAAGGGACGTCATGAAAATGGAACTTACCATTGTGATGCGTGTGATGCGTGTGTGGTTAAGTATTTGTAAGGGTAATGGAAATTGCACACATGATGTGCAGGTGATGCTGTCGTACAGTTCCCTATCCCCCTCTAGTAATTTGTAAAGTGTGAATACTAGCTCCTTACTGACACTTACTGACACATCACGTGTGCAAGTGATGTCCACAGAAACTACACTCTAATTGTCTAATTTCTTAAATTCTATAGTCAGTACTACACCCTTAATGACCCCCGCATGTTGTTTAGGTGTTTTCTACAACCTGTCGCCTGCAGCATACTGGTAGAAAAAATGTTCATGAACATTTTGGCTCTATGGGCTCACAGACGGGTCTATGACCTTGATATTTCGTGCGACTTAAGGTAGCAGTGGATTTCTTTCAGTGTGTAAATGTGTGTGTGGGTGAATGTGACTGTAAAATGCTTTGGGAAAAGGGCTATATAAATATACACCTCTGTCATTTACCATTCCTCTGGATCATTATTTTATGTACTTATTTGGACCTGGATCTGATCAGCCTTTCTAAAACGCCCTTTGTAAACCTTCAGATGTTTCTTATAAGGAGAGTGGGATGGAAAGAGGGCTCCTAAACAACCCCCAGATGCCACTGTAGCACCCTTGAACACAATCATAAAGAAGTGCACAACACTTCAGAACGACTGTGACATTTTCTGGTACTGTGTTTGTATTTCTGACAGGAAAACAGAAATATCTCATTACACTGGGGGATTTTTCGACCTTTGAATACTTTTGCTGAAAATTTGTTCTTTTACTGTTTCACAGCAGACACAGGTATCTCTGCAGATTAACTGCACGTCACCGCGATGCATTCATGCGCTCAAACTGATCCTGAAGACAGCTTTCACATTATTAACTGTTATAGGAGTTAAGCCTCAGTTTAGAAACAACATTTTTAGCGCCTCAAGAAAATAAGGACTGACAGATCAACTGACAGCTGGCTCAGCTCCAGCTCAGGTTGTTACGTTTTTAAGTCTCCTTCCAATTCCCAGAAAGAATATGGAAAAATCTGTGTCAATTATGTTTTTTACAACTTATTATGAAACAAGAAACTTAACTTTTCATCTTCTTTAGGAGAGCCCCTCCAGGGAAATGCAAGCAGAAGCCTCTGCCGGTCAAAGTGAGGGGCAAGAAGTTTCCTTTTTCCCCCAAGGAAGGTGAGGCCCCCTCCATTCTGTTTTCACACATTTGACATGAACATTTTGAGTTGTCTATGAACATGAAGTGTCAGTAAAGCCATTTCGTACTAACTGGTGGAAACTTGTACTGAACACTAAAGCTACCTTCACACCGCCTTTGGCAACACACCTTCTCAATGAAAAGTCGATGTAAACATGCATATATGCGCCTTACGCATTCAATACTCTCACGTTCGTAAATTACGCAAGTTCAACACACAGCCATTGATCGCGCGTTGAAAGTTAAACCAGTTGAGCTTTGACCAATCAGGGACTTGGTATTGACAAATGAATGGCTTCCCTTTTAACTCACGGATGTGCCAACTGTTGACAATTGATCCTGATGGAGAAATTAAAAACTGTAGTTTGTTCCTGGATGGAATTATTAAACGTACATTCAAGACTGTGCATCACATGATCAGTGTGAGTGTAGCACGAGACTGACGTCTGGTTCTGAAAAGGTTTTTTCTGTAAAACAGAAAAAACAGCAAGTTTAGATGAATAATAAATCTTCTTCTTCTTACAAGACAAAAACATCAGGAACATATGTTCTTGTATGTTCCTCTGATTTACTTAAAATATTGTTTATTTTCTTAAACCGTTATTATTTTCCCATAATAAAGTTTAAGTTTTGGATCAAATCTGTGGTTTTAAACCTGTTTGAAGCAGCTGTGAATTCTTGACATCTGTGCTATTTTCAGTGACCGTGCTGAAGACGAATGAAAAGCCCACACGACCCCCACCCAGACACTTCAAACTGACCACCAAACCCCCAGCTACAAGGGGCCAGCTAGAGCCCAAGCTCAAGCCCACCACAGCCGGCACCACAGTGGGGGACACCAAGCCCGTAAGCAACGCACCAAAGGTGGAGGACAAGAAGAAGAAAGCAGCCAAACCATGGAGCAGGGACAAGCCCCCGAAAAAGAAACTGAAGAACACACAGAGGAAGACCGACCCTGTGAAGAAGAGCCTCAAGGAAGCCCTGAAGTTGGATTCTGGGGGGGTCACAGCCCCAAACCAAGCTGTTACACGGAGTTCAAACAGCACCAATGGGCCTAACACCCAAACAAAACACTCCACAGGTAATCACCCGCGGAAGAAGGCGACAAAAAGGCCAACCAGTCAAAAGATTAGGAAGGAAAAGAGTGACACAGCCCCCCAGGAGAAAAACAAGGACAACAGGAAGAGAAGTAAACCAGCTCAAGTAAAAATCCAGAAAACTAGAGGAACTCTTTAACCTTTGTCTTTCTGATTTCACGGGGACTGAACTGTGTGTTTTAAAAGTCAGCGGGCAGAACCAGCTACCCCTGATGCCCCGTTTCCAAGTTCAGCTGTGAAAGCTTTGACCTCCTCATCAGATTTCAGCTGCAGGAAAAAAAAATCTCTTTATTGGGCATCTCCCAAAATACTGAGCTGGTCTTCTATAAAACAAAGCATGCATGTGCTGCATGCACTTATGCATCTAATTACACACTTTCCTCTGTGTTTATTCCTGTCATAAAGTCAATTGCTGCATGTCTGTATTTAGCTGTGAGGTCTATCTTTGGCCGTGCTCACAGAGCCCTGGAGATGGTTAACTGCTCTAATTTTACAGTCCATCAAAGTGTTCAAAATAAACATCCAAAGTGTCTGAGCTGCTCTGTAATTACGCAGCCCCGACCTTAGCCCCCCCCCTCTGACTACGATCTGCGGTGCACGTCCACCTGCAATCACCCAGTTCTGTTGTGTTTTTAAGCCTGGAAAGCCCAAAACATCCAAGAATGGAGAGAAAAACTCAACATGCTTTTGAACTTTTTTTAAAAACCTTTTTAAAAATTCCTCAACAAAATGTTGCCATCATTTATGTATTAAATAGAATATATTAAATTAAAATCAATATGATTTAGTTAAATATTTAGGTAATGTGGTAAGTTCGGTATCAATAAAATACCGGTAATAGTTTTAAATGCAAAAACACCGTTGTCCACAACATTTGAGCCTGTAGAGCATTTATGGCAGATTTTCTTAAAATGAACTTTTTTTTTCACAGCTTGTTTCTTTCACAAAATGAGTTTCTGTTTTTGTTCAAACAAAGATGCACTTTACACGTCTCATAGTTGACATGAGAAGAGTCCAGGGGCCTGTTTCACAAAGGAGGTTAAGTGTAAACTCTGAGTGCGTTAACCCTCAAATCAGGGAAACCCTGGGTTTTCCGTTTCAGAATGGGAGGTTTGTCAAACCAGAGAAAGCAGAGTAAGTCAAACCCGTTTCTGAAAGAGAGGTAATTTCTACTCGGAGTCAGTGTCCATGGTTACTTATGCTGTGAACCTAACCTGGTCGGGAGCAGGTTTTATCCTCCAAACTCAAAGTTTCTGCCGGTCCCCTCCCCCTTTTAAAGACGAAGCGGTATATTTCGCTTTAACCTTCATTGCCCACATTTCCGTCACACAGAGACGGTCTAAGTGACAAGAATGGCTTGTTCTTTTTTGGAGGACCCAATAGACGAGGAGGCTGCATTAATTCATAGAGAATTACATTTACATCGTACGAGGATTTTGAGACCTCGACTCGATGTTTTGTCATTTCCCCAGACGTTTTTGTTTGAGCGTTACCGTTTTTCGTTGCAGTCAATTACATATATACAATGAAAACAACATTAGATATTGCTATGTAGATGTTTCATATGTCAAATATTGTCAACAAAGCCTACATCCATGACATGCTCACATTTGACCTGATTGAATTATGTTTTTATACTTCATTTTTAGCTGCTGCCATGTTCTTTTAATTCCTGCAGGATTGCATCTACATGAAAATGAAATCAGGGACATTGAATTAGATTAATGTAACAATTACTTTTTGGAAACACAATTTGCTAGTTTCTTAATCCCATATAAACCTATACAACTTGATCAATACAAGTGTAGACAGAAGTTCCCTTTTAAAAACACAATTGCATGTATTAATATTAAACTGACCAACGTTTGCTAGAGGGGAAGGTTAACAAAAAAGTCCTCTAAACATTATCAACGTTAAATGCATTTTCCCCAGATTGGTTCTGTACGCTATGCAGCATTTCATGCATTTACACCAGGAATAACACTTCAAAAGTAGACCTAAATATCCCCATTTTTTATTTCACTCCTTACACTATTTAAAAAGGTATTACAGTCAATATTTTATAACAATGATTTAAATGCAAACTTACGCATTAACTTGAGCAGCTATGTTCTCCCACGCTAACGTCTCTGTTTTGCAGACGAAAAATATGCAGACCTCTTTTTTTCATGGTTGCCATGGTGACTCGTAATATCTGCGCTCCATTGATAATGGCTTCTTATAGTCGCGGTGCGCACGCTCACCTCCGAATCAGTCCACTCAGAGTTGATTGACCTAACTCCGACCAACTCAGAAAACTCAGAGTTGTTAATCTCTCGATTGACCAACTCAGAGTTCAAGTTTAACCTCAGAGTTGGGTGAACCTCCTTTCTGAAACAGGCCCCAGGTGCCGTGCTTGCGTCTTTGTTGGGTTTGTTCGGTCTCTTGCGTCTTTGTTGGGTCACTCTGCAGCCTAGCCTTTACCAGACGGTTTTGGAAACGCTTCCTGATCGTTCATTATCAATCCACCTCTAGTTGATTGAAAATCTGTTAGAGGGCAGAAAACATGTAGCAAATTATATCCAACAGGGTTTCGAGGAGGCTGGTGTAGTGGTTAGTGGTCTCAGCTCACAGTGAGAAGGCCCTGGGTGGAGTTTTATCCTCGTGAATGTGTGGATCTTTTTCAGGAACCAGTCCAAAAACATTATTTATAGGTTAATTATGACTCTAAATTGCCCTTAGGTGTGTGTGTCTGTGTGTGTGTTGCCCTCCAACACACTGGCGAGGGGTGAAGTCGAGTTCATGCTTTTGAGAAAAGAGTCTCAGAAATGCATCTATCAAATAGAATAGGGGATAGGATAGGATAGGATTGGTTATATATGGTTACATTTCCAAAGGCTCAGTTTTTGCTGATAGATGGGGGGGGGGGGGTGTAGTATGGAAGCGATTGTGTAGCATAATTAAAAATAAAAGACAAAACCAGAAACGCTTTTTCATTTTCAAAATGAAGCTGCGTTTTTGACTCAAAATTAAAATGAAAAAGCAATCCACCAAAATGCTTTCACATTTTCTTCCTCAACACTGCTTATTCTGTCACTTAATTAAAATGATAATGAAAATGGTATTTGACATTTCATTTTCAAAAAGTTCTCTGGTAAATGTGTAGCAAAATTCAATTAGAAATGTCTAATTTGACAAATGAAAATGGATTAACAGAAATGCTTTTACATTTTCAAAATTTAACTGCATCAATGACTCAAAATAAAAATGAAAATTCAATACTTCAAAATGCTTTATCATTTTCTACTTAAAAACTGCTTATTCTGAATGAACGAAAATGCAAAGAGGGGATTGCTTTTAATTTTAACATCCACCCTGTGAATACTGTCGCATTATTCAATTCAATTTAGCATTTAAACAGAGGGGAGGCGGGGCGATGACGTCAGTGCTATCTCCATGTGTCCGGTGTGGGTACCGGATGTTCTCGGGTTGCCGTATGTTCTCGGGTCCTTCGGGGTCCTTCCAATGAGTTATATCACTAGAGGAGACATCACGAGGAGAGCACCGCCATGTTGGTGAGGTCAAGTTTTGAAGACCAAACCACTTTTTATAACATTTAATAAAGAGCTCTGTTTTTACTTTCAATCACTTCATTATATGAAAAAGAAGAATGGCTTGAAATTGCTTAGTTTTGTTCAGAAATACAAACTTGACGAGTACCCATAACTTAACTAGTATTAGACTATTTAGATTTTTTCTATGTTCCTTTATTTTATTTTACTTATGTTTTTATTTATTTGTGTGTTATGTTCATTGTTTCTTTTTTTCCCCTCTATTCTTTATTTTCTATGTTAATATGTTATGTTTGGCAATGGTGACTGATCTTCGAGGCAATATTGATTACATTGTTATTGTTCGTTGTTAACGTTAATGTCATTGTTAATGTATGATACCGCAATTATCAATAAAGTTTTTTAAAAAAACGTAGCGACGTTAACTCATTGGTCGTGGCAACTTACAGCCAATCAAATAGTGTGACGTCATCATTGGTCGAAGGACCCCGAAGGACCCCGAGAACATACGGCAACCCGAGAACATCCGGTACCCACACCGGCTGCCAACAGACACTAGGAGCAGTGCGGCCAGGCTTGTAGCTTTGTGTTAGCGTCAGAGGAGATGGCTTTGTGACAGTTTTGCACTCCTGGTGATTGTACACAGCTTCTCAGGACGACGTAGCAGCATTTGCACCTTATGCGGTCCGGAGTTTGGGACCACAGCCTCCTTCGGAAGCTCCGCTGTCCACACGGTTCGAAGCTTCTCCCTCGGACTTGCTCTTTGAGCTAAACCCGGCCCGCTAGCCCGAAGAGAAAGCTTGTCCGGAGAATCTTCGAAGCGCAGGAGGAGGAAATGCTCTCAAAGACCTGAGAAACTCTAAACCATCATATGAAATTGTGTTTCCAGTGGTGTCCAGAAAAAAAATAAAGGCTGATGTTTTTCCCATATTTAAATCCAAGTTGCTCATTGCTGGGTTGGCCGCCTGGAGTTAAGTTTTTCCATGGCTAATGTTTTTAGCACGCATTAGCCTAATGCTAACGCTTCTTTTGGGTCTTTGATGCCAAAATAAAAAGCACTGACCGTACGGATTTCAAACATTATGAGCGAGCAGACCCTTAATAATAATCATAACAGCAATAACAGCACATTTAGAAGATAGTCTCCTGCAGCGTGGCGCTGATTTTGCTGTTCTAAGACAGCTGGAGCCCCATCAACAGCTATAGAAGATTTCGCCATGCTAAACGTTTGCTGGTTGGACCAACACACATCTTTTGGAGCAACACACAGCCACAGATCTGTCCTTTTATTACTGTATTACTATCATGGATGTAAATATGTGGGAATTACATCAGCCTTTATTTTGTCTGGACACCACTGGAAACTCAAATTCATCTGATGGTTTAGTCCTCAGATCTGCGTAGCACTAGCAGCACTTCCGCCTTCGGCGATCTGGCTGCCGGTCTGAAGGTAAAGCTAGTCGTCCGGGGGGAAAGTTTCGACGAACCGCGGACCACATAAGGCGGAAATGCTGCTACGTACAATCATCAGGAGAGCACAACCATCACAAAGCCCTCTCCTCTACCGCTAACACAAAGCCACACTGCTCCTAGCATGTGTGTGTCTGTTAGCATCCGGACACACGGAGATAGCACTGACGTCATCGCCCCGCCTCCCCTCTGGAAATGCTAAGTGGAATTGAAATATGCGACAATGTTCGCAGGGTGGATGTTAAAATGAAAATGCAATCCCCTCTTTGCATTTTATTTTAATTATGACACAGAATAAGCGGTTATAAAGTAGAAAATGAAAAAGCATTTTGAAGTATTGATTTTGAATTTTATCATTTTGAGTCATTTGATGCAGTTACATTTTAAAAATGAAAAAGCATTTCTGTTAATCCATTTTAATTGTCAAATTAGACATTTCTAAATGAATTTTGCCACAAATTTACCAGGGAACTTTTTGAAAATGAAATGTCAAATACCATTTTCTTTTCTTTTTTTTTAACTTGTCCTGTCCAACAGCTGGGCAGACAGATGAGAGCTGAGGGCCTCTTGTGTTGGACATATTTTACTTTAACAAGAGGGGTTATTAATCTTCAGACAAACCAAAGGTATGTCTGAATAAACCCCTTTTGGAATTGAGGCCAAACTTTATTCATTTTAATCATATTTGAAACTTTTTTGTGTTGGACCGGACGGAAGAGGAAAGGGGAGAAGAAGAGAGAGGGATGTTAGAGGCGGCGGATAGGAGGGTGATTATGGGGGGGGGGTAAATCCATGAATCAGCGTAAAGCAGCAAGTTTTTGGATGGTTATACTCATTACAGTGAGGTTCAGATGTAATACAAGTTTTAAGGGCGGGGCCTGTCCACACACACACTCAAATGTTATAAACACACCTGTTGGCTCAAAAAATGTTCAAATGTCAAAATGTACATAATACAAATAATGTTCACACACGCATACTTATGCCTTCAAACCAACTAGTGTGAAAAATTTCATTCAATCACACAAAATATTTATGTAGAGGTGAGCTAACACCTGTGCTTAAGTGAGTCTTTATGTTCTTGTAAAATGGATGATGGAATGTGAAAGGAAGGAGGGAGAGTGCCCAGACCCCCGCCGCAGTGGTAGCGGCAGCCAGAACCCCCCAACACCCGCACGGCAGTAGATGGAGAACAACCGCCCCATCCAGATCCCATCCATCACCCAGGCCAGGGCCAGCCGGACCCCCACGAGGCCCCCGGAGACAGATAGCAGGGAAGCATGGGGGGACAGAGAGCGCAGCCCCGGCCCAACCAGGAGAGCAGCCCCCCCACCGTGCCGGGAGGGCCCAATGGAAGGCCCCGCCCGAGAGGAGCACCCACAACCCCAGACGAGCACCTCATCACCACCCAGGAGTTCTGGGCATCCCCCCGCCCCAACCCCAGGTATGAGCCAGGACCCCCCAAGAGAGACCCGCTCCGCGCTTCAGGCAGCCATCCCATCTGGCCAGCCGCCCCCGCCCAGGAGGAGGGCACCCAGGAGAGAAGGGGGTCCACAAGAGGTGTTGTAATTATGGCCCGACCAGGCTCAGCCACAAATACCATTTTCTTTATCATTTCAATTAAGTGACAGAATAAGCAGTGTTGAAGAAGAAAATGAAAAAGCATTTTGGTGGATTGCTTTTGCTTTTTCTTTTTAATGTTGAGTCAAAAATGCAGCTTCATTTTGAAAATGAAGCTGCATTTCTGGTTTTGACTTTTATTTTTAATTATGCTACAGAATCGCTTCCATAGGGTAGACTTTCATGAGACAGAAAGTGACTGCAGAGATGATGAAGCATTTCCACCTGGAGCACTGGAAACCCCCGGTGTGCCCCCCCCCAAGATTTACAGCCGTATACGGCTCCACCCACATCTGAAGCCGACTGCAGACTAGACCAGACCCGGGTCTGATGCCCCCTAGCCCTCAGACTCCAGTAGAACTCAGAATGAATGCTCGTGGGTTTACTGCCGCCTTCAGGACTCTCTGGAGGTTCACTCAGGTGTCTTTCTTTACACCTCATAGAAGAAGTTCCTCCTGAAGCTCAGCTGTTCACATCTGGACATGCATCCTCCTTAGAAACACGACAGAGCATCAAATGACTCCTGACATCAGGAGCAGAGAAAACAATGAGGGTTTTCTTCATTCAGAGTAATCTTACTGTCAGGAGGAATCTGGGTTTACTCAAAAGTAGCAAGACCTTTCAGGATTCAACCACTTCTACATGAACTGATGATTCATGATCATGATTCACCCCAAGAAACTGCATATCCTGAACAAGCTAGGAAGGGGAGCATTAACTTTCTGTTTGTTCACAGTTTTTTAAAACAAACTTTCCCTCTGAAAAATGTAGCTCAGGGCTAAACGATGAACTTGCACCCGTTGCTTTGCACCTTCAGTCGCTGTTTTCAGTATTTGCTGTTGCTGAGGTCCATCACTTCCACGTGACACTGCAGATTTTAGGAAAATGTTAGAGCTTCTGATTTTCTAAATCATAGGAGAGACACAAAAATGGGCGTGTGTCTGAAAAAGTAGGAGAGGAGGAGAAGAGTTCTTTAGATTCTGAGAGCCGGATGATCTTTGAAGCTGGAAGCACATAGATGTTTCTCAGCTGTGTAAGAAATGTGGCACCAAAACACGAATATTCTCAGAGCAACAACGTTTGGCTGAAGCCGTCTGTTCAGGCCCAAAAACAAACCACAACAAGCACACTTTGTGAGGAAACAGACGGAAATGAGTCACTGGTAAAGCTGGCACAGAAATGTTACCAACATCAATCAGCAACAGGTGTCAATAGGTTTCAGAGCTGCTCTGTTCTCAGGAGAAACGAACACGCTCAAATCTTGGTGTTTTCCCAGCAATGTGGGAATGTTAAATGTCTTTGCAACTGTGGAGCTTCTGCTTGTCATCATAATTACAAAAAAAAGAGAGAAATTGAAAAGAAAGTTGGGACAATGTCCTAAAGGCAGTTTTGTTGTTCAGAATAATCCTTTGACACACCTTGAACACCTCATCTGGTTCCTGAAAACATTTCCCACTAGGTTTCTTCAAATCTCACACCTCAACAGAAAATGTTTCAGTGTAGCATACAGACTCAAAACAATGAAAAAGCAGGTAATAGACAGCAATTCCTCTCAATTTAAACAAGCTACATCTCTGCTGGTTTCTATCCATTACCTTTACCGGGTTATGAGGGGTTACAGTGCCCCCTAGTGGAGGTTTGTCACTAAAACGGATCTGCTTTGAGCACAACCATTGACTGAATATGAGAACTGGACTGAGTGACCCCAGCTATTAGATCCTTATTTTTTCATATATTATCTTCGTTGCAATTAATTCAAACTGATCAATCAGATGCTTCAATCATGTGATTTCACGTCCAACATTCCAAAAGCTTGCTTGACAGATTCTCCAGAGCTCACTTTCAAATAGAGAGCTCACTACTGATTGGAGTGGTTGCCATAGAAACAATGACTCAGACCATTTATATTTTACACGGTGGTAACCACATAGCAGAAAAATGGCGACTGCACCTTCTACCCCCTGCCCCCCTGTTCTTTGGCGTTGGGGGCCGCTGTGGCGGTCCCGCTGGCCCTGCCCGGGGTGGTGGGTGTGGTTGCCCGGCAGGCGGTCTTTCTTAATCTGCTGTACTTTACGGGCCTTGGGGGTCCCGGCTGCCGCTGCTGGTGCAGTGGGGGCCTGGGTGGGGGGGCGGCTGGGTTCTCTCCCTCTTTTTACATTCCATCACCCACCCCAGAAGAACAAACACTCACTCCAGCACAGGTGCTGTCTCACCTTTGCACAAACAGTTTGCGTGACTGAATGAAATGTTTCACGTGTCAGTCTGAATTCATAAGTATGCATGTGTGAATGTTAGTGGTATTATGTCCAGGTAGACTTGTGTGAACACTTTTGGAGCCAACAGGTGTGTTTGTAACTTTTGAGTGTGTATGTGGACAGGCCCCGCCCATTTTAGATTTTTCATGCATCTTAACCTGTCAGTTGTGATTATAAAGCTCCAGCAACTAGTTGCTTTCTGAGATTTCATGATCTTACCCTCACTACTATAATCACCCCTCTACCCCCCCCCTTATCTGTCATCCCTCTCTTCTTTCCTCCTTTTCTTTTCTGTCCGGTCCACAACAAATATTTACAAAAATAAAATAAAATAATTAACATGAATAAAGTTTAGCTAAAATTACAAAAGGGGTTTATTTAAATAAACATCTGGTGTATCATAAGATTCATAACCCCTGTTGTAAAAGTCAAATATGTCCAACACAAAAGCTTTCAGCTCTCATCTGTTTGCTTAGCTGCTCGACAGGACAAGTTAAAAAGAAAAAAGAAAAGAAAAAACAAAGAAAATGGCGACTGAATTGACTTCTTTAGCTGGAGCCAGATGAAGGCCAGTTTCTATCAGTTCTCAGCTACAGTCAGTGGTTCAGATCAAAGATGCTCGGTTGGACATTAAAGATGCATCATCAACTTTGGAATAATCAAAGTTTTATTTTGAAATTGTGCAAACACAGACTCATCTGAGATCTTAAGAATCACATTTAAGGACTTATCTTCTAACTCTGGAGCACATCTGCACAGATTTGTGCTCCACTCCCGTCTTCCTCCTCACACACTCAACGGCTGATTTTGTAAACGGGGTCGCCGACCTGGAGCACCCCGGCCCTCTTCACGGTGTGCAGCTGTCCAAACAGGGGAGACTTTTTGTAGATGTGCTGCTCCTCTGGCTGACACAGGCGATAGCTGTGGAAGAGTTTCACAGGAGGCGTCAGGCGACCATCAAAACATCCTCCCTACAGTTCAGACCCCCCCCCTTTTTACAGGAGAGTCCCCGCATTCAGAGGCAGAGGACTTCACATCACAAAGATGAAACATCTTCAGACAGGTTTTTGACAAAGCAGCGCTGCAGATGATCAAATGACGACCTGAGAGCAGAGACTCCATTCCTGCTTTCTGAACAAACCTAACGTCTGGGAGAAGCTGAGTGAAAACTAAGCCAG
This sequence comes from Oryzias sinensis, assembly GCA_037389245.1. Classification (NCBI taxonomy): domain Eukaryota; kingdom Metazoa; phylum Chordata; class Actinopteri; order Beloniformes; family Adrianichthyidae; genus Oryzias; species Oryzias sinensis. The sequence goes on along the minus strand of CM074503.1, from coordinate 419,209 downwards.
CTTCCAGAAGAAGAAGCGGCTACAGCCACCATTTTGGGAGAGCTGAGTGAGCAGTTCAACCGTCGTCTTCACACAAAAACTTTATTTAGATCTTTGATTTGAATTTTTTTAATTATCAGAAGATGATATGGCCAAGTTTAGCAGGGCTTCCAAAATACTTTTCTTTACCAAACAGACAGTGTAATGTGCAGCCACGGTTGATTTAAACATCTGACTGTATATAAGAACTGGAGTGAGTGGGACATCACCATAGAATACAACTTTCTTCCGACTTCAACCAAACAAGTTGCCATTTTTTCTTCACTATGGATGTCATCATGTTGAAGCCAAACGACAGCAGTGAGCAGTGATTCGTCCAAATTGGTCTGAGTCATCGTTTCTATGGCAACCATTCTCGCTAATCAAGACTGAGCTTATTGGAAGGCCACACCACTTAAAGGGGGCGACACAAAAATCTGTCAAACGTTTGGAACGTGAGACCACCTCCTCTCACTAAGGCATCTGATTGGTGCGTTCTTAACTTGAATAACAGACAGAAAAAATATAATGAAAAATTAGGATTATCAAGAATATGTAAAAAAAAATAGTAATAGCTGTTTTTCTTCTCAATAGAAGTCTTTGACTTTTTGGAGCCAGCGTGGATTTCCTGTTTGGAACGCCAGGTGGGAGTGGGCACTCACTCCAGTTGTCATACACAATCAATGTTTATGGTTTATAGAAAAGAAAAAAACGTTTGTAAAAAAGAAAGACTCCTTCACCAACGGTTTCAAAAACCCTGGCCTGGGCTCAGTCTGCGGGGTCAGCGTGACCCTTCTCTGGGGTCAAAGGTTACTACCTCTTCAGTGTTTCCAGAGGCTCCTTCTTGTTGATCACACCTGTTTCCGGATCAACTGTGGTGAAGAGGCACCTAGCAGCCATTAAACACACACGGTCATCTGCTCACATTCGCAAACATCCGAATTTCGTTTGCGTTCAGACTTCAGCTCACCTTCCACATGACATCACCCGCTGCAGCCGCACACTACCAACCTGGATCTCTTCCCACGAATCCTGAAGGGAGAAGCAGTCAGAGGCAGAAGAGATCAGGGATTACTTAAAAGTAGCAAAAACAGAGGGGAAAGTCAAACCCAACCTTGTCTGTTTAGAGGTGACCTGGTTCTGGTCTCATTTCTACATCATGGACCAAAAGTGATTCAATTTCCCACTCCAATTATCTATTGATCTGTTGTAAAAGTGTTCCCCGGGTGTTTTAATCATGTTTATGCCATTTTTGACCAAAATAAAAAAACCTGTCATTTTCTAGGACATAGTTTCTGCAGAGCGGCAGGAGTTCATCAAAGATTCACCTCTGAGTTATGGCTGAATAAGCCCATCCCACTTCCTGTCATCGTCGCCTGTTCTCACTCTCTCCCGCTAGCTTAAAGTCCCTCAAACCCAAAACAACAAGAATGGTGATTAATATCAGAGCTATCCAGCTGTAAAGTTCTGATCCAGATTCCAGTCAGACCAGGAAAACAAAGACGTTCATGGATCAGTTTGTCTGTAGGTGGATGCATCAGAATAGAGCAGAGCAGGGAGCTTGTGACCCAGCCAGCATGTTTTCTACGTATCAAATATGATCCAGTGACGTGTGGTCAGGTGAGGCAAGTGAGGCACAGCCTCACCTGCCATAATCCTGATAAAATAGAAAAAGGTAAATTAAGTAAATATTATTTTCCACTCATCTGTGTTAAATATACATTTTCAGTTAACTCAACACAGTTTCCACAGTTTCTGAGGTTAAAATCGCTGAATTTGAGTGTTGCACGATCACAGACAGAGCTGAATCTCCGGTCGAGGCTCTGAAGCGCTGTGCCTCACGTCTGACGGCAGGACTCAATGTTACAGAGACGTGCGCTGAAAACACTGCTGTAGGCCCGCAGAAAAGGCTGCAGGTGAGGCTGGCCTCACCAGCAGGGGGCAGACGTGAGCTGCTTTGTAGCTACACTGGTGCCGTAGAAACAGACTAAGGACGTCTGAGAAACTCACAACCTAAAGGAAAATAAAGAAGACTTTTCCAACAGATCATAGAGCTTTTTGTGGAGAAGGATCAACACATGGACCTAAAAAGTAAAGCCAAACATGTTTTTCAATGTTTGTATTTTTTTTTAAATGGGAGTAAGTGGAAAACAATGTAAGTAAAATCATTTATTTTATTTATGTGATCATTTTCACAGACAACCTTTGACAACATGGATTAGCACCAGAATTTGAAGTTGGAAAAATACCAGAAATAGTTACTGAGGGTCAAATGTGTGCTGAACACATCTGTATACTTTCATTTGTTTACAGTACATATGAATAATTTACACACAAGAAGACTGTTCTATCCATGTCTATAAAAGAAATATTCTCTGCAGGACAAATATGTTCTTGTGTGTATTTTATAAGCTGTTAGCTGCCATTGGATGAATGGTGAAATATTCAGTTCTTTCATTGTAAACCTGATATTTTCAAACAGCATTTTTTCGTCTGCTGCTGATTCAGAATGTTTTGAATAAAGAAATCCTCAGAAATGCAATTTTAAGCTTAATTTTCTTTAAATATACCCTCCATCATGAGGAAAATGCAACAAGAACATGTTAAAAACACCCAAAACATCACTTTTATCATAGTGAGTCTTTAAAAAATAAGAGTCTGACAGAAATCTCCTTTCTGTTACCTCATCGAAGGCCTTGCAGCCGCTGATCACGATGTTCGGGCGGAACTGCTCCGGCTTTATCTCCTTGCCCAACCTGCTGTTCAGATCCTGAATGGAGGCCTCAGACAGCAGCATCATAGGTCCGTAATCTGGGTACGCCACCACCTGGATGAAGGTTTCAGACGACAGGCGCGTGACCATCTGCATGAATCACAGAAATGACTCTGGAGACGGCCCAACAGCAGCACCTCGCTTTTAGGGAAGAGAGGCTCCTTCTCAGCTGGTCTCCTGGCCTTCAGCTGAGGCTCAAAATGGACCAAGCGAAAGCGTTTCTCCCCCGTTAAAAAACGTCCAAGCCAGTCGGATGCCAGGTCACCGCAGTCCCTGCCCTGAACGTCCGCGCCGAACAACCTGCAACAGCAAAACGCTTCAAAAGATGAAGCTGAAGACAGACAACACACAGCAGGTCTACTCCAAACTTTAGTTAAATACATGATTATGTGACACAAACTCACACCAACCTTTGATACCATATTATTTGACAGGGAAGAGAAGAGCAATTATTCTGTAACTCCTGCAGTACAGTCTGGATTTTCCTTCTGCGTACTCCTGACCTCCCCAAGAACTACAGAGTTCTCTCATTTATCCCAGAAAAACAACGTGCCATAGGTGAAATCCCCAAACTAGGATTCTAGTCTGTAAAACTCCTCACTAGACACTTTATCCACTTTTCTCAGACAGACATCAACATTTTCACACTTTTCTCTCTTCCTTATACTTTCAAAGTTCAAATCTTTATAGACAGATAAATCCAGTATCACAAAATGCAATCAAAGATCCAAGATTTACGTAGCTGAGGCAAACTGAACGCATTCTGCAAAACAAGACGCTGGCCGTGACTTAGGGGACAAGGTCAACAGCCAATCAGGATGCAGTGGTGCATCAGGTGCGCTGTTTAAAGAAAAAATTCAACATTAAACTTAAACCATACAAAACAGCGAGACCACAAAAAGAGAGCCGCAATATATAGAAGGACCACTGCACTGTTAAGAAAATATTCATCACATCTACTAAATATTTTACTATAGAATCCTGAATGTTTACAGCATCTCAGAAGCTTTTAGTGAAGATCTTTGACTTTTTTTCTTTCAGTATATCAAAAAAGTGAAAGTCGATTCTAAAGATTTACAAAAAAAATGTAAATCTTTTAAGGCTTTAGTTCTTGCAATATAGATGTTTTGGGTTTTAGCTAATATTAATAATAGCGAATATCTCAAATTTAGGGTTTGGGACAAAGACGATCACATCAGACTAAAGAAAAGAGGAAGTTCTCAGCACAAAGGTCAGGCTTCTGAAAACCATGTTGGTTTCTTTACATTCAACAGTTGGTTGGGCATCCCTTAGGATGAATGACTGCTTCAGTGCTTTGTGGCATGAAGCCAATCAGCCTGAAGCTCTGCATAGGTGTGCAGCGACAGCATTAACCTAACCGTTTTGCTGTCAATGCATTTAGTTGGAAGGTCATTAGTGAAAATTAAAAAATAAAGCGGACTAAGTTAGGAGCCATGTGGAACACCTTTGTCTATGCTTAGAAAATTGGAATAGCAGCCTTAAAAAAACTAACCCTGCTGACAATGAAGAAGGTATGAGTCGAACCAAAGGAGAGACGTCAGCTGCAACACTTCACCACTATAAATGCTTTTCTTCAGAATCCACTGGAATTGCGTCAACGACAGAAGAGTTACGGTAGATGAAAGAATGGAGTGAAAGCTCAAAGGCTTAAGCTTGGGTAGTGGCTTTCAGGTCATTTGCATCGTTGAGTTGGTCACATCTTTTGTTCCTCATGCCATCAGGCAACACAACTCTCTGGCAGAGCATCTAAGAAGCAATTGCTTTTAATTCATTTAACCCACTGATTTTTAAATTATTGTGTCTATCTATCTATCTATCTATCTATCTATCTATCTATCTATCTATCTATCTATCTATCTATCTATCTCCTTCTGATGGACAACAACCATTGACTTTTCTATCAGGTTCAGGTCAGACAGATTTGTTGAACAATCAGGCACAGTAACACCATGGTCACTGAACCAGCTTTGGGTCCCCTTTGGCAGTGTGGGCAGATGCCAAGTCCCGCACAAAAATTCAAATAAATACAGCTTGTCAGCAAAGGGCAGCATAAAGCGTTTGAGAATTTCCCAGTGGACGTCTGCTTTGACTGAACTTGAGAGCACATTGTGGACGGTCAGCAGATGACAGAGCAGCCCAAACCAACCCTGACTTCACACTGGATGAACTTCAAGCTATTTGGATCCCGTGCATCTCTGCTCTCCTTCCAGACTCTGGGACTTCAACCATTTCCTCTCTCCCATCACAGATAACTGCAGCTACACTGAGGAGCAATCAAATTTGGACATTAAATCTAAAGATAGATTTCAATGGATCATTTCAATAGTAGAAGGATGTATACAAATTCTAACAATAATACACGTCATTTTTCACAAAGACTAAGTGTGATAGTCTCAGAAACATGGTTTGCTGCAGAAAACCTTAATTTGGAAGGTTGTGAATTCAGCATCAACATAGTAAACAAAGGTGGTGGAGGATTTGCCCTACATGTGGATACAACTCTGCATTTCAGAGAAGCCAATAGCATGATGACTGTAATTGACAGTATGTTTGAATGTTTAACAAGTGAAATCTCTAAGAAAAATAAAAAAATATTTCTGTTATTAGTCGTATTGACAGAACACTGCTGTGGATCAAGCAGAAATAACATCAATTATTACGTCCTCCAAATCCTCAACGTGTCTGTTAGACCCAATTCCCACTAGACCTTTTAAAGAAACCTTCCCCTAATTAATGATCCCATATTAACAATGATAAATGCCTCTCTGGAAACGGGTTACGTGCCACAGTCTTTTAAATATGCAGTTGTTAAACCTCTTCTGAAAAAGCCCAGTTTGGATCCTAGCGTGTTGGCCAACTATAGACCGATATCAAAGCTGCCCTTTATTTCTAAAATCTGTGTATGGAGAGCAGTGGTATGGGGTGAAATTAGGATCAGCTCAAAATGAATGAAAAAACAGATTGTAAATTAAAAAGAAAAAAAGGTTGAAAATTGAAAAGAAGACCTTGAGATGTCTGATGTTAATGACATTGACATGGCTTTGGGGAAAGTTGGAATCGATGGCATTCTGAAAGCATTAGAATATATTTGTAATTCATGATTCCAAACGGGTTCATTTCCAAATCAAATGAAAATAGCAAAAGTAATACCATTGTGTAAAACCGGGAACAAGCATCACTTGACAAACTGTAGCCCCGTTTCTGTGTTACCACAGTTCCCAAAAATACTGGAAAAATGCTGATAACTAGATTGGACTCTTTCATTGAAGCAGAAGCTAATTAACGAAGGACAATATGGGTTCAGACCAAATCGATTAACGTCACTGGCCCTTATGAATGTAATAAAAAATATATAACAAGTGCAATAGCTAACAAAAACACGTAACTGGAGTATTTATTGATTTAAAAACCCTTTCAACACACTTAGTCACCGCTTATTCATAAATAAATTGGAACTGAATGGCATTAGGAGGATAGTGTTAGACTAGATTAGTTGTTATTTAAGCAACAGAAAGCAGTTTGTAAAGATTGAAGGGCTTGTTCACGAAGTTTTGACATGGTTTGTGGTGTCCCTCAGGGGTCGGTTCTGGGACCTATATTATTTATCTTGTATATAAATTAATTATTTATTTAAGGTTTTCATAGAGATGGGCGATATGGCCAAAAAATAAAATGTCAGAGTTTTTCATTCCAAATTCGATTTTCAGTTTCAATTGATTTTTTTCCTCCCTGCTTTCTTTGTACACGGCGTGTTTACATGACGCATTTTTCTTCCAATCAGGCATTTTTTCCGATTACTTTTTTCCATGTAAACGCAGCTAGTGTAAATAATCTGATTCTGTCACTAAAACAAGCATCTTTAAGCCACTTTTCTCTGCCACATAATAGGCTGATTCTGGTTGATCGCATTAATAGTCAAAGATTTCCAGGATTTCAAAGAGCGTGTGTCGGCGGTGACAGCTCCGGTGTTAAAGAGTTCATATTTGTTGCTTCCCCTCCTCATAAAGGGTGTGGATGACTATTTTCTTCAGGTCATGTCAGCACTCCTCTCTATGGCTACTGACTAAAGGCTGGGAGGCCATTTAAAGCAGGGTTTCCCAACCCCAGTCCTCCAAATCTACCGCCATACCCAATTTCTGCTACTTAACTGCGGCTGGTGTCTGCTCATGGTGACTGAACACACCTGAGCCAGGTAATGAGCAGCAAAAAGGGCCGGTTCCTCATGAAGGACACTAGTTAAACAGCAACAAAAAGAAGAATCAGAGACGTTCAAAGTCCAGAGTTTCTTCACAGCCAGCATGATGCAACAGAACAATAACTTTGACCGGGTTCAATTTCCTTTCTAAAGATGCAGACTAAATAATTAAAGTTATGGCTGCTAACTCAAGCTCTGACTTTCACGCTTATGTAGGTTGAGTTTAAACAACCTTTAAATGGACTTCCAAATCACTGATTTTGGAGCTGAAGATGTTTTTCCACCAAGCGTATGTAAAGAGGGGTTATGTCATTGAAAGCAAAGGAGAACCTGCAGTCCATGACAGGATTGTCCGGCTGATGGACGGGGAACTTCAGCTCTTCCATGTTCGGCCCATTCAGACTCACTTGGCCTCCTTCACAGGTCAGGGACACCAGAACCAGGCGAGGCTCCTGTCGGCCCGTGACCATGTGACCATCCTCAGTCACCACCATCCAGTGTCTACAGAGAGGGGCAAACATCAGTCTGGAACTCAACAACACCAGCAAACGCTCTGGAACTGATGCTATCCCAGGTTTGCATAAATATGGCGGCCATTGGCCAGAAATCCCAGATTTGGTCACAATTCATTAGCCTGATCAAATCGAGCTGATCTGTAGAACAAACCTACACCGAAGACTTTAAGTCACTTTTTAGGTGTTTATGCATTTATATTGTATTCCAGCACAATTAATACTTTATAACACATATTGTTTTCATTTGTCGCACCGATTAAGGCTGTTTGGGAAACAATGCCTTTTATTACAGATTCAGCTGTTGTCAACTTCATGGATGTATATATATATAAATATATACATTTAGATTGATTGATTTAAGTGTCATGCACTATTGTACCCAGCACGCATGGGCTTATATGACACTGGAAGACAAAATACAGAATAAATATAGAAACATGCCCATCACAAAAATACAATAACCACCTGATCATGTACAATTCACCGTGTACAATAATGTACAATTCATCAAAGATAATGTGAGAGAGCTGCACATAAACCATGCATGGCAAGCCAAAAGCACCTAAAAGTGCTAGAAAAAAACAAAAAACAAACATAAAGATGGACTGCATATGAAACGGAGTAATCCCTCCCCCCTTACGTTGCAAACAGGAAGTACCTGCTGGTTCCAAGCAGCCAAAATCCCATAGACTTCTATAGAAATAAGCTACTATTGCTCTGACACTGTGGTTCACAAATTATTTATGTATGTATTTGATTAAATACACGCTTTAAAGATTTTCAAAAATATACATTGTAGGTTTTCATCTTGTAAATTTTCTTAATGTTTTTTTTTAACTGATCGTAAAAATGATCCACACCATCGGTTTTGTGATCTCTTTATTTGGAAAGGATGTCATGTAAACGTTTGTCAAAACTATTTTATATTTAGAAAGGAAATTATATTTTCTTATTTGATTTATTTATTCAAAAATCTAACTATTTTTTCTATATTAATAACATGAATACAAGTCTTTTCTACTGCATTTTAGTCAGAGTTGAGCTGAATGGCCCTTTAAGAGTTGAATGTTAAACCCTCCACCCCAAAGAACTGATCATTGATTTAATTATGAAAATACATTTTTAAAGGACTTTTACACATTTGGCTGAATAGCTATTTCATTATTGTACATTCATTATTTTTGATAAAAGTATCATCATTTATTGTTCCAGAACGGATGGTTTTGAAGTTTTACTGGTCTGCTAATTGTCTTTGCGTAAAACCAGAACAAAGTTGGCTAAATAAAGAAACCTTCACATTCCTTTGTTTGTGAACCTCAGGTGTGAGTGAGTGACAGCAGCTGTCAGTCACTCTCACAGAGGGTAGGAACTCCACTGCCGGAGCGTTTTCATTTGTCTGACCCAGCTTCTGCGCCTTAAATGCGTCTCAACGCGCATTTTTGCGCCAAACTCACCGATCCAGCATCTCGCCGCTTTTCAGACACATTTTCTGACACTCCGCGCGCGCCACAGGCCGCGCTCTGCCGGACTTCAGGGGGTGGATGAAAATCTGCGACACTGCGCCCACGCGCACGCTTTTTTCTGTCTTCCGCGTGCGTTTGTACACGAGCACGAGTCCCAGGAGGAGCGCGGCTCCGGTTCCGAGCAGAAGAGCCGTTCTCCTGTTCTGGGCCAGCGCGCCCACAGCCAGATCCCGCAGGTCCATGAAGTTCAGCAGACTTCTTAAAAATGGAACCAGAACTTTTCTTTAAAGAGACAGCAGTACCGCGAGGCGTTCACAGACACTCGGAAAGCAGGTGCGCCGCATTTATGGCGCTGGGTAAACATGGTAAAGTCCAGTTTCATCTAAGACTCATGACATGGAATTGAATAGAATTAAATCATGCAGAAATATTTGGTCTAAGACTTTGAAATTATTTGACAAAAAAAGATTTATGGCAACTTAGCATGGTCATTAAGTAATGATTGAAGAGCCCAAATTACAGTGTTAATAGTTTGTTATTTTTCTTTCCTTCAGACACTAAATGTTTTTTTTTATTTGTCCTGATCAGCAGTAGGGCAAACAAACAGGGCCTTTTGCTTTGGCAAATTGGTGTTTATTTGTATAAACACCTTTTGTGTTCATTTTCATGATTTTGTATTTCAAATAAATCTTCATTTTCAGGATTATTTTTTAGTCTGAGTTACATTTTGGACTGGAAGATTTTCAACTTTAAAATGATTTAACCCTGACTAAAAAATAACCCGAATGACTTGTTTTCAGCTCTTGGCTTTGTCTTAAATAGAAAATTAGGCAGCTAGTTTCAAAAACCACAATTAAACAGCGATTCAATATTCCAGTGAGACCATACACTGCTTAAAGTTTTTTTATGATATCTTTCATTCTTTAACAATGCGCACACATCAGTCACACACGCTCTCTGACATAAATGGTAAATGGCGTATACTTATGTAGCGATTTCTACCTTCTTACGAAGACCCAAAGCGCTTTACAGTCACATTCACACACACATTCACACACTGATGGCGGCTCCGCTGCCAAACACTGGCGCCAACCTCCCACCAAGGACACTTCAACACATGGGTGTGCAAGGCGGGAATCAAACCTGCAATCTTGCGATCATGGGTCGACCGCCCTACCGCTGCACCACGGTACCCTACCATAGGACATACCATAAGTCTTCAAGGATTTACATGATTAACATAAATCAGTATTTTTCAACAGTATTTTTAGTAATGTATAGTGCTGCGTAACGCCACAAATAGATATCAAATAGAATCAGCTGCTTTGGTTGACTTGTGTAAGCACTGGACTGCTGTAAAGTGTTGCATATCAGCGCTAAGCTGCATTTCTAAGCGTCAGAATCCACTGAAATGCATAAATGGTTGAAGAGTTATGGTCGTCAAAAGGATGTCAACACTGGAGCTAAAGCTCCGGTGTTAAAGGGTTAACTTGTACTGTCTGGCAGCTGAGCAAACATATTAGAACTGATATTTTGTGTTGGATATATGTCACTTTTATGAAAGGAAATGAAATAGCTTCAGACACATGAGGAGCATGTTTGGATAAACTTCTTTTGTATTTAAGCTTAATCTTCACCTTGATTACATTTCTGTCCCTTTCCTTTTTTTGGTCGGCCAGTTGAAGCTTTAAAGTTGATGAGCTTCTTGTGTTTCTAGAGATAGAAGGACTGGTCTGTGAAGGAACATTTTAACATTTGGTTTCTTCAAGCTCCGTCTGAACAAACGGCTGAGTTGGAGACAAAATGACAGACTCAATGCAAATTGTCCGGCATGGTGGTGGAGGCATGATATTTCAGATCTCTTTGAATCACGGTGTCTGTGAGCCACATCCCTTTAATGCTGCTAACATTGCTGCCATAATTGTGTTTGCTGTAAATTACACCCTTTTCACCAGATGTCAGCAGCTGATTGATGAGGATGAGGATGAAGCTACGTTCACATTGCATTCAGCAATGCACCCTCAAGTGAAGATTTTCTATAAAAATCTGTGTAAACATGTGTAAACATGCGCATTCCGGGGCTTCTGCATTCAGAACTCTAACGTTCACATGTGGCTATACAGGTTTCTACGACCGTTTTCGACTTCTGCGTAAAAAATGCCTGGCCATTGAACGTGCCTCGAAAATGAAACCAGGTTAAACTTTATCAGGGACTGAGTTTTGGTAGTGACGTATGGATGGCGTCCCTATTCAGTCACTGTGGAGCAAACTGTGAGAAAATTAATTAAAAAGGAGAAATATGACACCACGTCTTTAACATATCAGAATAAAGCTGTAAAAGAAAAAGGGATTTGTACCGCTTTGACATTTCACACCAATCCACTTCCAACTGTGGGTGGCAGACATGCGTTAGTACAGCAGAAAAATCAAGGCCCTCCCTGCTCGTCCAGTGTGAACAACATGGGTTAAACGCACACTAAAAAATGTGTTTGCTGCGTTCTTGAACAAATGTCACATTACCGGTGTTAACAACAAAAAAGGAGACAATAGTCAGGAGACTGCATAAAATCTGTCAGAACATACATTGGTGTCTCTTCAGAAGACAAACATCTGTCAACATCTGCAGGAGATTTGGTTTGGAGGAATGCCACTTTGTGGTGCACTCGCAGACCCTTCAATGTGGAAATGTGAGTCTTCTGCCTGGAAGGGGGAGCTGTGGGGAAACTGGGTCATGGAAGAACAAGATGAACCAAAAAGAGACGTTGGAAGGAAATAATAAAATACTTTTTTAAATAATGTCAACTCCTTTCTGGAGGATGTGACGGATTTCACAGATTAGTTTAAGGTGGAGGTGTCAAACTGCAGTCCTGGAGAAGGACTGGTCTCCTGCTGGTTTTTCAGATGTCTCTGCCCGCCCTGATGCTATTCACCTGGATCAGGTGTGATTTGCCAATAGGAAGCTGAAGGGGCGGGGTTAGCTAGAAGACAGGCAGGACAGCAGCCCTGCAGTTCCACACCTTTGCTTTAACCCAGTGGTTCCCAAACTTTTTCTGCAGGGCCCCCCTTTCTGCAGATTAGAATATTTTCGAGCCCCCCCACACTGACACAAACATACAAATCCTTTGTTTCTAAACTCCACCGCGCCTTATAACATGTGGTTAATGAGAAATCTCTCTCTGAACGGTAGAATTCTGTTATCTAAAGCTGAAGGAATCTCTAGATCTGTCTATGTGTCTCTGTCTTTAGAAATGCCAAAACACATCTGGAACCTATTAAACAAAACATGATTTCATTTTATTTGGAGGAAAAAATGTCATTACTTAAGGAAAAATGTTTTGTGTAACACCAGAAAACATGGGGGCATGGATGTATTAACCTTTGAAACTTTAAACAACTCTTTTAAAATAAAGTGGTTAAGTAATTTATTGAAAGGGGAGGACAATATCTGGAATGCATTTCCCAAATATATATTTGCATTAAATTCTTGCTAAAATGTAATTATAAAATTGAAAAATTACCCACAAAACTGTCAAACTTTTACAAAGAAGCCCTGCTGGCCTGGAAACTCCTTTATAAACATAATTTTTCTCCAACAACTTGTTTTATTTGGAATAACAGTAATGTACAATACAAGAATAAATCACTTTTTTTCTAGATGGTATGAAAATGATATTGTTTTAATCAGACAACTTTTCAATTCTCATAGACATCTTCTGACGTCTGAAGAATTTCTTTTATAATTCGTTATTCCTGTTCCACCCAGAGAATATGCAATAGTGTTAGATGCCGTTCCAACCAGTCTACTTCAACTTAAAGGGATTTAAAACACAAGTCAATTAAGAACCCAGACAATGTTTTTGGCCAATGTGGATATTTGTGTTAATTCAGTTTCCAATAAACAAATAAGAAATCTTTTACAGACCACAACCTTACCTGCTGGGAGGTTTTATTGGGAATCCACATTTGTGGACATAAAATGGACTCATGCTTGGACTATTAGTAATACATACTGTCTAAATAACAAAATAAAAGAGGTGTCCTTCAAAATATTGCATTGTATATATCCTACCAAAAAACTTTGAGTAGATTTGTTGGGCATGGACCTGTTTTGTTCATTCTGTGGAACTTCTGTGGATTATTTATCATCTGTTTGTGGACTGCAGACATACAAATAAGGTTTGGATTGACGAGGGAAACTATATTGGAAATATAATTAAACAAACTGTTACATTTTTAGATAAAGACATCATTCTGGGTTACCTTAATGTCAAAGTAGACAAAGATAATATCTTCATTACACAATTGTTTTTATTATTGGCAAAATTCCATATCCATAAAGCCAAATGGTCAAACTCTAAACCTAAATTCCAGCAGTTTCTGAGTGACATCAATCAGTAATGTACCATTATCAAACAGCTGCAAAACCAAAAAGCGATTTGAACTAATTTCATTTTTGAAAGATTTAAAATTTATTAAACCCCAAAGATTTTTGAAGTAATAATTATTTTTGTCTTATGTTGTATATGTATGTGTATATATTTATATACTTTTTGTTTTATTTCTTATATTTTTCTGCAATATGTACACATTTCAATTCCCCCTGAGACATTCACATTGTTATTGTATTATGTTGTTTGTCAATAAAGTAGGAAAAAAAAACACTCCAACGCCCCCCCCCTGCAATACCTCCGCGCCCCCCCTAGGGGGCGCGCCCCCCAGTTTGGGAACCACTGCTTTAACTGTTTTTGAGAGTCTAAAATAGAAAACCTCAAAAGGTTAGTTTCAAAAAAAGTTCAAGACTTAAGTCAGATAATATTTTCTAAAGTATTTGAGTGAAAGTAAAGAAGCCAAGTCATAAAATGACAAACCCACAACCTCCCACGGGATCTGAAATGATGATTAAACTTGGGAGGAACCACCCTCCCGTCCCTTCAGAAGTCAGCAGCAGCTGACGTAATCTGACATTCACAGTGGAACTATTTTCGTCTCCGACTCAGATGATCAGGTCTGGGGCCAAAGCAAAAAACAGCAGATGCTCCAGCGATGGGGGGTCAGCTCAGGGATTCGTAGAATGGATGCTCCTTCTGGCGCTTTGTGACCACGTCTGAAGGCTGATGGAGACTCGTGGCCGGCATCAGTCTCACGGCAAGTGAGTCTGGATAATGATGCTCCCTGCACCTCCAGCTTAGATACCAACAATAGACGCATGGATCTGTCTAAAAGGCCATCTTTAAATCTGGAACCAGAATTCCCGTCCATCACTTAGACAGTCAGAGGTTTGATCACACCGGGTTCAAGTTAGTTAATTAACTTGTTCGTTAATTAGTTAGTAATCAGCCGACTGGCCCTCCCAACAGCTGCTTGTGGTTCTGTCCACGGCCTCAGTGTCAGAATCTGCTGCTTTGGGTTTTCCAGAAAAAGATGGAACATAGACAATGAGAGAAGATAACAATCCTGGCTTAATCTAGTTTGATCCATCCAGTTTTTTGGCGGTACTGATGCCGCCATGTTGGAGCCAGACAACATCAGTAAGCAGTGAAGTTGGTCTCAGTCATCATTTATATGGCAACCGCTCTCGCCAATCATGATTTATGCAGATCGGTGAAAGCCGGTTTGCTGTGGCGACCCCTGGGGGGACATGCCAAACGGTGAATATAGAATTAAAAAGCATTAAGACAAATAACCTAAAAACATAGAAGTGTTTCATCAAACAGCTGGGAAACTAAAACAGAATCATAAAATCATTATCAAATCAAAAACAGAACAAAGATTGTAGTTTTCAGCCTCAGAAAAAGATATAGATATAAACAGCCAGTTTCCCCGTGTACCCCATGAGTCGTTCTTTGATTGTCTGTGCATGTGTGTGAGTGTTGGGGGGCATCTGAAACCTCACAAAACATCCCAATTTAGAGGAAAATTCCTCTTTGATATATTATAAGGTCCTTTGTGAAAGTGTTCTTTCTGATGGAGGAGAAAGAAGCGAGTGTGTTGACCTTTCATATCCATCAGAACAAACATTTATTTTAGGCGCAGCTTTTCTGTGTTGCATTAAAAAGGGTGGATCTGGAAAACTGCCGAAGAGCTGCAGGACCCTCAGTCTGGTGACCACCCTGCTGTGGGCTGTCCGGAACTGGACTTCTGTCAGAGGTCCTCGGGGAAAACCATCTGGACCGTTTGAGTCCAGCAGCTTTCTCCGGCTGCCTGTGGTGGAACCCGGCATGGAGATGCTGACGTTCATAATCACTGATGGTGGCTGTATTTCTACAGTGAAGAAATCTGCATTGAATGAAAGCTTTTGTGGAGAATCTGTGATCAATGCATTAAAAGACACAGCAGAGAAACTGAGAACCTCTTTATTGGACCCCTTATCCAATCAAACATTATCTGACATCACTGTTGCAGATGAGAAGAGTTCAGGCCTTTTTCCTTTTTATTTGATGAACTCCTCTTTTACATCCATTGATGCAGAGCTGCAGATGAAGCTGTTGCTCCACCTTAGTCCCGGAGCTACAGTGCAAACCCCATCTATGCTTTGGGGTTTCATGGCAAACCTGCAGCTGCATACCACCAGGTTGGGTTTTTTTCCTGCAGACTCAGAAGCTTCTGGCTCCAGATGGATCGACTACATGAAGAACCTCTGCTGGTTTTGATGCAGAAGCTGCTGGTGTAGGTCCGGCTTGGTTCTGCCACCTAATTGTTCGACTGTAAAATGAGTCAACGAGTAGGTGGTCGAACGGCGGAATCTGACTTAAAAACCAACAGACTGGCTGGAGGAGTTGCAGCTCATGAGGTCAATTATTTTGTGCTGGGAATGAACGGATAATCTCTGAGGACACACAAAGGGAGCGCTCCATCGCCACCACACCCACAGCCTGTTGTGATGTTATTGCTTGTGAATGACAGCCGGCCTCTCTTACTGAACTCCCTGTTATCTGTTCCTGAAAAGACTTTAGACCAGATGCTGATCCAGAGGATTTGGCTGATGTTTGATTTCCACAAAAAAGCAGAAAAAGGGCCCGTGCACATGTGCACATGCGTGTTGAAGCACCACCTCTGAACACAACAGAGAACCCAGTGTGTCCCTCTCTGAGGGTGAAAGAGGAGTGAGCGGGTGGGGGTCCCTGAGACCCGCAGGCCTGCATTAGAGCATAGGCACTAAACGTCACTCCAGAACCAGCCTATCAGGACTGGAAATGTGGAGAATTGGGTCGCCTGGTTCTGTCCAGAGGGAAGGAAGCTGAAAACGAGTTGTGATTTGTGCCAAAATATCAAATCGGTTCTGTTCTGAACGTGTTTGTTGGCCTGAGGGATAAAGATTTGTTCCTGCCACTGATGAGGAGGACATTCAGAGGAAAGACAAGTCATCAGACTATTACGCATCAAGGTTCATTTGCCTTTACACGCCAGCAACAATCCTGTTTTAGAAACTGTTGTTGAGGAACTTCCGGTTTCAGTTGTTGGTTCTGCTGTTGAGAAAATAACTGTGGAACGAAAGAGCAGCACCAAAATTCTTCTCAGCCTAAAAACCTTAACATTTCACACAGTCTGAACACAGTCTGAATACAGTCTGAATACAGTCTGAACACAGTCTGAATACAGTCTGAACACAGTCTGAATACAGTCTACAGTCTGAATACAGTCTGAATACAGTCTGAACATATTCTGAACACAGTCTGAATACAGTCTGAACACAGTCTGAATACAGTCTGAACACAGTCTGAATACAGTCTACAGTCTGAATACAGTCTATAGTCTGAATACAGTCTGAACACAGTCTGAATACAGTCTGAACACAGTCTTTTTCACCTTTGACCTCTTTGTGTCAGAGCCATAGCTTCATCTAAAACAAGAATATCCCGGCTGGATTCCAGGATCTCCTTCCTGGTTCTTAAAGCCTTTAACAGCTTGTAATGAGTTCTGTTTCACATCTGAAAGCTTCAGTCAGGAGGGATCAGAACTGAACCGTTTGGAGTGGCTTCCGTTTTTGGTTCTGTTGTAACTTTGTGGAACAGACTCCCATAAAGATAGGATGACCAACAGAGACGAAGACATGAAGACCAGAAGACACGAGGCCACAAAGACTCCATGCCTTAGTCCCAACTGACCTTGAGGGTGAATGGGGGCTGTTTGTGGGCAAACCTGTACTGGACACAAGTGGCCAACTGGAAATAGCAAAGTCGTAAACCACTCTGTGAGCCCATGGAGCTAAAAAGTTCATGTATATTTCATAGTGGGCACCTAAACAACATGTAAGGGTACGTAAGGGTAAAGTAGGTGAGAGGCGTGTCGTACAGACTTTTTTAACCCCCCACCCCAAACCTGTGCACTGTGCAAGGAGCCCCTTAGTGGTGTTCATGTAAAAAGTGTGCATTTCATGCTTGCAGTCTTGATGGTACAAATGACAAAATCAGTCGTCCTGCAGCCTATTGCATTTTATCTGCACACCCCGTGTGTGCAGCGTTTGCACATGTTCAGTAAGGAGTCTGTACAACTAGACTGTGGCATAAGAACACCTGTACATCATAAGAGAGTGAAACTTACATTAACCTTACACATACTTCACCATACACTTGCACAACTATGGTGCGTTTCATTTTTGACATCCCTTAAGGTGACCGCAAGAGCCTGAAGGGAACTGCTGAACACACCTGCACTCACCTTAGGATGCAGCCGCTCCTGTCTACAACCGAAAAACCTGCAGCACCCGTATGAGTCAACCTCCGAATGTGTGCGTGTGACTTTGTGTGTCCTAAGAACACGACACGCAAAGACCAGAAGATATGACGATATGAAGACATGAATTTAAAAAGACAGAGTGACGACCAGAAGACAGGTGGACAGGAAGACAAGAGCTTTTGAAGACATGAATAAAAGACCAAACTTTGCTGCAGTCAGCGTGCCTGGAATTAGAGGATTACCTTGGATGATTTGCTACAGTGCCGCCGCCATTTCAAACATTCTAAGCGTTTTCTGACCAAAGATCTCACAGATATGGCCACACATCCAGAGATCGTGTCCAGAATTGTTAAAGGACCTGAAGATGTTTCTTCTGAGCAAGATGAGTCCTTTGTAGTTGAGTAGTATTTGACTCTAACCCACATCTGAGCTGATAAGGATGTATGGGAACTGATGTTGTAAGTGTTGAAGAAGCAGCTGTTGGATGATCCTTTGCAGTTAACCTCCTGACTTCTGAACCGAGGAGAGAAAGCAAAGAGCATCTGGCTGAAATGCACAGTCGCTGCTGTGAACGAGCTTCCATTGTTCTGGCATCTTTTTGTCTCATTACGTCTTTCTCTGTAGATGACAAGGGCGTGGGGGTTTGGACTGTATATGAGAACTGGACTGAGTGAGTGTGACATCCCTCATAGAAAATGACTTAGTTCCAGAAGTCTCTTCAGTTGCAGTTCTTTTTTACAATGCGGACGCTGCCATGTTGGAGACAGATGACCAGTAAGCAGTGATTGGTCTGAGACGGTCTGAGTTATGTTTCCATGTTGACCACTCTGGCCAATCAGGATCGAGTTTGATGGAAGTCTACACCACTACCACTTGAAAGTAGGCTGGGGAGAATCTGTCAATCAAACTATTGACCGTGAGACCACATGCTTTTATTGAGGCATCTGATTGCCCGAATAACTTGAATAACCTGCAATAAAGAAAAAATAATTAAAATTAAAACAGGATAAACAAGAACATGATAAAAAAATATAGGTATCAGATGAACAATGGTTATTCTGACCAATAGAATGACTGTTTATTTCTCTATCGAAGTCTATGGGATTTTGGGTTCTTGGAACCAGCTTTTTCTTCCTGTTTGGAACATGAGGGGGCGGGGTCATTCAGTCCAGCTCTCATATACAGTCAACGAGGGTTGGACCGGCCTGCAGTCATCTGCACCTTGGCAGATGGCACCATGTTCTATGTGAAGGACTTCACTGTAAAGAACACCTGAGAGACGCTCCTGCTTGTCGCTCCAGCACACGTGTGACTCCCAGCACACGGAGCTCACAGAGGAAAACACTGCAGGCCGCTCCATCTGACATTAAAGCGTGGAGGTCAGAGATCGTAGCACCACAATCATCAGCAACGTCTTGACTCCAACCCCCCAAGGGAGGACCACAGAGCTGCTGCTCTGCAAAGCTACACGGAGCTGCGCCTCCTGAACACCCTGAACGGAGACAGAAGCTGCAGGCCAGTGGTGATGGAGCGTATGCTACTGCATTGATGTGGACCGCAGACGCAGCCTGTGGATCCGGGGTCCCCGGGGTGAGGACTGCTCCTCTGCAGGTAAGCATCCGAGAACGCCAGCTCTTGAGGGTGGGCAGCCGAGCCCTGAAGCTTCTCGGTGCTCCTGTACCACAAACAGGAGCAAATAGTTTGGAAATGCAGCACCTCGGTGTAAGCACCTTTGGCATCTTTTGCCCTTGAGGTTTCATCTGCTACAGGTGTGGAGGAAGCCGATATGGGGAGGAGATAAGCCACCTCCCCTCTGGGCTTGCTGACTGACACCAAAGCCTTCTCCCTGGCGTCCCGCCTCTCGTCCTCTGCGTTCATGGTCAGGAAGCGAAGCACAACCAGGTTCAGGAAGGCTCCAATCACCGTCAGGCCCATGAGGATGTAGATGAAGCAGAAAGCCACGTAGCGAGGGTCGTTCTGCAGGGCATCGTCCCTCTGCAGCGCCACGTAATCCCCAAAGCCGATGGTGGTGAGCGTGATGAAGCAGTAGTAGAAGGCGTGGAGGAAGCTCCATCCCTCGCAGTGCGAGAAGGCTGCGGCGCCCACACACAGCGTGCTCAGGCAGAAGAAGAAGCCCACCGTCACCATGTTGGCCATGGACACCTGGGTCTGCCGCAGCCCCAGCCCCTTCTTGATTTGGTGCAGCAGGTACCTGACCAAGGTGTTGATGCGCTCTCCCAGGCTCTGGAACATGACCAGGGTGAGCGGGATCCCCAGCAGGGCGTAGAACATACAGAACACCTTCCCCGAGTCTGTGCTGGGCGCCGCGTGGCCATAACCTGCAGGGGGGGGGGAGGACAGCACCACCTGTGACTAAAGCATCCACACTAAAAGCAACAATCTTCTTACCTCAAATATTTATTTAATGAGCAGCTGCTCTGCTCAAACCCACCAGCCCCTCCCACGCGGAAAAGCGTTTATTTTTAACTGAGGCGTTCTTTTAGGGATCCGAATGCATCACTGGCCAAACGGGGGGGAAGAACCGAAGCATGTGCTGCGTGGGACAGTTTGCACTTCCACGAGCCGCACATGCTCCGCTCGTAGAAACACGTCTATTTATGCTTTATCTGGGTATGTGTGTGTGTGTGTGGGGGGGGGGGGTCCAATAATTTTCAACGATTTATTCTCCCATCAGGCAGAGGAAAAAAAATCTACCCCCACCCCCATAGTACAGTAGTACGGATGTAAAGGAGGAAGACATGTCTCAAAAAACAGTATTAAGTATTAAGAATAACAGCAGTATCGTTGAAAACCGCACATATGAACCAGAGTGTTGGTTCAAAAGGATCAAATCAATCAGAAAGTAAATCATCCGTTTCTGTCAGACTTTGTCAGTTTCTCTCCCTGTTTCTGTCTCTTACTGCCTTTGCCTTTTTCTGAACGTGTGATGCAAACATAAAGACGGCCAATCACAGGCTAGCTTCTACCAAGCCGGGTCCATTCCAAAAGACTGAAGTTAACCCTTGTTCTATCCTAGGCACTTTAACATTGGGAGGTGGGTCATCTAGACCCACTAGACAGAGCTCTGAACCTTTTTTCTTCAATGATCTTCACTGGTGTCCATGGATTACATGGAATCTTTCCACCTTTATCCACCTTTGTCATGGTAGGGAGAACACCTCAATGTAGGGGGGGGGGGGTCATCTAAGGTAGCACAAGGGTTAATCCACAGTGAGGGATGTGTTTTCTTTCATATTTCACATCACTTCAAACAATACCTGAATAAATGAATAAAGAACAAAACAGTCTAAAAGATCCCAAGTGGCAGGTGTGAAGCTGTAATTTCAAAGACATTTTGTTTTTAACAGCTTAAAGACCCACTCTGATGGCTTTGGTGCTTTTAACATGTTCTTGTAGCATTCTTCTGATGATGGAGGACGTTTAAAAAGAAAATAAGCTCAAATCGCATTTCTGACTATTTCTTTATTATAGTTATTGTGAATCAGGAGCAGAAGACTAAAGGTCCACAAGCTCCCTGCTCTGCTCTATTCTGATGCATCCACTGTCAGACAAATAGATCCATGAACGTCTTTGTTTTCCTCATCTGACCTGGAATCTGCATCTAAACTGGACGGCTGGATCGCTCTAATGTTCAGTGATGGGTGACAGGAAGGGGGGCGGTCCCGCCCACAGCTCAGAGGTGAATTTCTAATGACCCCCTGCCACTCTGCAGAAACTATGTCCTAGAAAACCACACTTTTGTGTGGCTAAAATGGCCTGATCATCAGTAACAGACCACTGGGAATGCTGGGAAAATGGGACTTTAAAAGAACCATTTTGGGAAAACAACTGGAGGGTAAAGTTGAATCTGTTTCAAATCCTCCACACCACAGTTGGATTAGATGCAGATAGAATCACGTGAGAGGAAAAGATATGAAACCAGCTTTTAGTCTAATGAGGCTCGGTTTTTCCCATAATAAATAAATATGTACAACCTGTAAACAATAAACAAACATCATCTGTCTCTAAACTATTATGAATGAAATATTTTTAGAGTGTTTTCATCTGACTTTCAGTCTTTCTGCCTCGATGCTGAGACGATAAAGGAAACAGAAAGATGAAACTTCGTGTCTGTCTTTGAAGCGCCCCTCTCCTCCTGTCCTCTCATTTAGATGAAGTCTAAAGCTGTCTTCCCTCATGACGAAGCGCATTTGGATCTTATTGGAGGTTTCAATGATCAGAGGGTCCTCCCGTCCTTTCCTCCTGGGGGTGTGTATGGAGTGGGGGTCCTCACCTATGGTCGTGATCACAGTGATGGCGAAGTAGAAGGATCCGGCGAACTTCCACTGGACTCCGGCTTTGTGAGGCTTGAGCTGCAGGACCACGAGCTCCAGATCCTCGAAGTTGGCTCTGGTCAGGTTGTACCTGCGCAGAAGTTCGTACTTTCTCGCCTCCAGCTTCCTGCGCTGACTTCTCTCCTGTTTGGACTCCAGGGTCTCGAAGACGGCCGCGCCGACCACCAGGTAGGTGAGGATGCTGACGATGAGGGCGAGAGTCCGGGCGTTCTGCCGCTTCATGGTGAGGAGCTGCGGCGGTGCGCGCGCTCTCCCGACGGATCCAGATCCAACTTGTGGAGAAGGAGCTGTTCTTTCAGCACCTCCCCCACACCACAGTTGGACTGCTGGAGACTATTCGGACTCATTTGTCACCGATTTAAATTTAGATTGCGCAGAAAAAGACGCGCAGGGCAACCCCACATCTGAGCAGAAGCTCCAGTCTGCGTTCAGGCTGCAAACACGCGGCTCCAGACGTGAGACGTGATGGCCTCTGCAAAGACCAAACCTCCAGAAGCAGCAGCCCTGAACCTCAGTCTTCTGCTCTGAGAGCTTTGGTCAAGGTGCTAATGCATCTGTGATTTTCTAGAGAAAATACATATTTTGATTTGATCAAGTAAATAACAAAACACAAATGTATGCGCGCCAAATGTTTACAAAAAACTGATTTATGCCCACAAAGTACCAAAAAAATGGTCATTTGTGAATTTTACCTTTGTGTGCAAAAATTTGTGGCCACAAAATACTAAGAAAATTAACAGTTTGTGCGAGTGTGCCACTATGCTCATTTGTAGCTTTTGTGCACAAATGTATGATCTCAAATTAATAATTTGTGGCCACAAAACGTTAATATGTGCACACAAATTAGCAGTGCAATTCTAATTATAATTTCTGATTTAATTTTTTGAGCACAGAAAAGGAATTTGTGCGCGCACAATGCTAATAAAATGCTAATTTGTAACTTTTGTGGCCACAAAATGCTAACTTGTGTTCACAAATGAGTATGTGCTGCCACAATTTTGTACTATTTAGTGGTAATTTTACCTCTGTAACCGTTATAATTATACACTTGACAAAAAATGTACTGGTTGCAGTTAATTTATTAAACTCTCCCTGGTCTTTCTCAGGAGGCATGGTGGTGTAGTGGTTGCCTCTGGCTTCACAGGGCAAAGACCCTGATTCAAATCCTTGCTGGTACCTTTTCTATGGCGTTTGCATGTTCTCTCCATGCATGTGGGGGTTTTCTCTGGACACTCCAACTTCCTCACACAGTCCAAAAACAGGCTTCATAGGTTAGACTCCCTCTCATGAAATGTGTTGTTAACACGTTTCTCATGATCAAGGACATGTATAAGGAAACTTAATATCGCTTTTCTGAGGATTTCTTTACGATTTCTTTTCAAATCGTTGTGAATAAGGAGCAGATGAAAAAATGCCATTTGAAAAAGCTTGTAGTTCTTCCACAGAAAATACACTGAGTGAGCCACAAACTCCCTGCTCTGCTCCATTCTGATGCATCCACTTAGAGACCAATAGATCCGTGAACGTCTTTGTGTTCCTCATCTGAGCTGGAATCTGGATCAAAACTGTACGACAGTATGGCTCTGATATTGCTCGCCATTTTTGTTGCATGTTAGGGAGTGAGGGGCTGTAAGCTAGAGGGAGTGTAAACAAAGGGATGTCAGGAAATACTACATGCCAATAGTCCCCCCACAGCTCAGAGGTGAATTTCTGTTGTACTCCTGCCGCTCTGCAGAAACTATGGCCTGGAAAACTTCAGGTTTTTGGATTACGGCTAAGAATGGCATCATCATATTTTAAAGACCAGTTTCCAAATTGTTCTTTTGTGTGCATTTGAGTGTGTGCCCCTGCAACAGACTGGTGACCTGTTCAGGGTGCACCCCGCCGTCCCCCAACAGTTACTGGGTTGACTCCACCCCATAACCCTGATGGATGGATAGATGGTCCAGATCTCTCACAATGTTGTAGACAGAAAAATGAAGATCAGAGATAGTTTTTCTTCAGGTGAGCCCTCAAATATCTGGTTACCTTTAGTAACAGACAGTCCACAGAGAGCATTTCCAGCTTTATTCTTGTTAAATATTTCTGTCCCTCTGTCTGTAATAACTCTTTATTCCATCAGAGTTGATGTACACAAGGCTTCAAAGACATTAACCATCATCACCAGTGACCGGACAGTTTCAGGAGACATGAATCTGACTGACCTGACCCGGTGAAGTTAGAATTTGATTGTTTACAGTAATTGCTTCATAAATGCCCCCCCCCACCCATTTCTAACTATTGTTTTAAACATTAGAAACACAGAAACATCCTTCCTGCTCTCGTGCGCATGGACACTCCGGAGTCACATAATCATTACTTTATGTCAAATCACAGTCAGCAGGGCCGTAGCTGAGGTCTGGGAGGTCCTCGTGGGGGATTCTAAAGGGCCTCAAACTCATCAATCCTCTGCTTGGTGTTGCCCATTCGGATCTGGCGGAGGGTCTTGTACTTGTCTCGGCCGGCTCGGACGTTCTCGGCGTGGAGGACGTCGTTCAGGGTCTTCTTGTTATCGTCTCGGGCCCCTGCCAGGTCTGAGCTCAGGGCCTGAGGGAATCAGAGCAAAAAGCCAAAGCTTTAACCGATTCTGAGGAGGAGGAGTTCAGGAGCAGAGGAGGAGGTGTGGGCTCACCAGCAGCTGCTGCTGAAGGCGTTGGTTCTTCTCTGCCTCAGTGAGCCGCTCCTCCTCGCTGTGGTGGTTGTCCACGCCCTGCGTCTGCAGCTCGGCGCTGTAGGTGCTGTTCTCCTCGCTGTGCTCGCTCTCGTTGTCCGAGGAGGAGGAGGAAGAGGAAGAGGAGGAGGGGGAAGGGGAAGGAGCAGGCGGGGGCGAGTTGGCAGTGGTCATCACGTTGTGGAGCTCCTCCTTTGTCTTCATTAGATTCTCTTCCACCTCCACGGCCTAAAAGGTGAGCAGAAGGAACCATGAAGGCGTCAGACCAGATGTGTTTTTGGGGTTTCTAACGTGTTCTCATGGTTTTCCTCTGATGATGGAGGACATATTTACAGAAAATCAAGCTTGAAAGTGCATTACTAAGACTTTATTCAAATCAAAGTTTAAAAAGAGCTTTTCTTCCATAGAACATATGCTGGATGGGCCAGAAGCTCACTGCTCTTCTCCACGGTGAGCAGAGCAGGGATGGATCCCCACCATGCACCTCCAGACACACAGATCCATGAACGTCTTTCTTTTTCCTCGTCTGAGCTGGAATCTGGATCTAAACTGGACGGCTGGACAGCTCCAACATTGCTCCCATTTTGATGTCACCGGTAATGTTTGGTTGGGGTGTGAGGGGCTGTAAGCTAGCAGGACAGAGTGTAAACAGAGAGCTCTCTGTTATGGGTGACGGGAAGGGGGGTGTTGCTCCACGCCAACAGTCCCACCCACAACTCAGAGGTGAATTTCTAATGAACTCCAGCCGCTCTGCAGAAACTATGTTCCAGAAAACCACACCGTTTTTTTTGGTTTGGGCTAAAAATGTCATATTTATAATTAAAAGACGCTTTGAAAATAGATCAAAAGATGGTGGGAGTGAGACTTTGGTAGACAGAGGAACTTCTGAAACTCCCCCAGAGGCTTCTCTGATGGAAACATAAATTTTAAAATACTTTTAACACCTTTAATACACCTTTAATGCTCATTTCACACTGTGGGAAAACAGTTTTCTCCACACCAAACCAATTTTCTTTCTCTCCTTTAAACCTCTTGATAGCTAGCATCCACATGTGGATGTCAAAGTACACCACAGGGGTAAAAGGGAATATATCATGCTTTCCTTAAGCCTTATAGAGTAAACTATATCCATGCATATAATAAGATTACCTTTAGCACACTAAAGAACAATTTTTAATGAAATATTAGTTTATTTTCTGAGCTCTTTTCCAACCCAGATGTAAGACAACGCGATCTGTGAGGCTCTGCCTTTCGCTCCTTGTGGGCGTCACCCATGTCATTACGTCATCAGAGTCGGCCTTGGCAGCGTGTCTGCGTTTCACCCACAAAGAAGAAACAACATCCAAACTTTTGCAAAGATGGACGTGCATTTTGTGCATTTAAACGCGTCCTGCCGATCTCTGCTAGCTCCACAGAGAAAGTGGGCGTGTGTGTTAGCCTGGGGGCGGTGCTGGCAGCACAGACTCTTCCTGGAAGGGGCGGTTCCTCCCTGTGTGACATCACAATGTGAGAACCTGGTTGTGTTTGTGGGTTGGGAGGGGCTGGTGCTCAGAGCCCAGGGGCCTCATTTCTCAAACTTTGCGTAGGATTTGCGTCAGAAGTGGCGTACGGATGAAACATAGGACGTGCGTACGCACAGAAATATTCGGATTTATAAAACCGTGTGCACGCACATCCTACGCATCTTTCCCTTAATAAATCACAACCGATTCTAAATGCAGCGCAGCTTTAGCGGCTACATGACACGCCCATATTTGCCCATAATAGTCCGTGAAACGCCCACAAATGAATTTTCATTGATTGTAAACCATGGCAAACACAGAGAGGAAATCAAACAAACGTAACTTCACTCAATGTGAAGTAGAAGTTATCGTTGGCGAGGTGGGAAAGAGGAGAAAAGTGTTGTTTGGAGGGCACAGTGTGGGCATTACTAATGCCATGAAGGCACGTGAGCGGCAAACGGTGGCAGACGCCGTAAATGCTGGAGCCTCACAACCTCAGACCGTGGCCCAAATAAAAAAGAAATGGTCGGACATCAAAGTCGAGGCAAAAAAACGTCTGGCGCTGCATCGCCAGAGTGTGTCTACCACGGGGGGGGGGGCGACACCGGAGCTGACCCCTCTTGAAGAGAGACTGGCAGCAATTATTGGGGAATCCCTTTTAAGTGGAGTGGTGACTGAGGCGCAGGGAGACACGACGCCCCAGATGCACCGGGTGACACCCCCCCCAAAAGCTCCAACAGGACGGCTGGAGGAAGTCGGAACCGGCTCATCAGCCACTCGTCCTCGTTTGCCAGCAAGTCTTCTCTAAAGATGCGTTCACCCTGAATTCTTCCATTTGCCACATCTTCTAAGATCAGCCATTGTGCGTCATTCCGCATTGTGATGGAGCATTTTATTTCCATCCATTTAATTACATCTGACAAGCTACAGATGTCGGTAATAATCCACGTGGAAATGGGAAATTGATCAGCAAATGTAATTTCTTGTTGCTTTCTGAATGGTTGAGACATACGCCATACATTGTTTTATCAAGAATAAAACAAACTAAAGGCATATGCATGAATACCATAATTCCATATCTTATGAAGAAATGTTTTACTATGAAAACAACTTTCCCCAGTTGACAAATTAGTACATCTGTCCGTCCGTCCGCACCTATATCTGCTCCTCCAGACGGACACACTGAGGAGAATATCAGTTTTGTACATTATTTCGTTCTGTTAACTATATTATTTATGAGGATGAATTGCACAACATGCCAATATTGCAGAACATATTTCACTTTTCTTTTTCCAAATATGTGTTCATTTGAATTTCTGTTGTAATTTCCGTTTGATCTTTTTTGTTTGTTTCACTGCTGATCGATCAAACGGTGTTGGTGTAGCTGTTAATTGTCAGACTTGCTTTGTGAAGTCTTCATGTTATTTCTGAGAGGCAGGATTGTCATTTTCACTTTCACGTGTTTCTTCAATCTGCCGACGGTGTCGCCGTTTCTCATTTCACCCGTTTTTGTGCGTACGCCTGGGTCAGAGCTTGAAGGACCGCACATTTTCCCCTAAAGTTTGCTTTTTATAAATCTCAACTATTGCGTAGAGAGTGGCGTACGCCTTCTTTTGTGCGTACGCAACCTTTAGAAATGAGGCCCCTGGTCTTTTTAGAAGAATAATCAGAAATGCATGAATGGATCAAAATACCACTTTGGTTCCTTTTCATGAGTAATGAACATTATTATACACTTAACAGCTCAAAAAGTTTGTTTTCCATGATATACGCCCTTAATTCTTCCTAACTGGGGGCCTGAAACTATGACATAAACAGAGCACATCATCTTACAGGGTTAAAGATTTCTTTTATCTTGCTGAGCCTCACTAGAGCCTCAGAGGACACAGAGACGAGCACACTGGATTCAGATGTGACACCTTTCATTTGAAGGTGTGGCCTGCTCACCTTGCTGTGCCATGACTCCGCCTCCTCCTCCTTCATCCTCTTGGCCTCCTCCAGCAGGGCGATCTTGGCGGTGTACTCGGCCAGCTCTGCAGCCTGCAGAAGAATATAGAGTGTTGAATATTGGTTTTCCAGCAGAACCTCAAATAATCCAGAGTCACCTGCAGGGACATTGAGAATGAAGCAAATAAATAAAACCTCTTCTGTAGGAATTCAGAAGAATGTCCTGAAATGTGCTCATTTATTTCCAGTAAATTAAAATCAACGGCAGCTTCACCAACAGCCAATAAAAGGTTTGGGAGTCCAGTTTTTTCCAAAAGAATTCTGGAATCAATCTCTGGGGAATTTCAAAATAAAAGCCCTCAAAGTCATGTCCCCGCTTACCAGCTGCTCCTGGCTCTTCTGCTGGTCCTCAGCTTGCTTGGCCAGTTCCTCCTTGGCGATTATGGCCTCCATCCTCTCAGCTTCCAGCCGGGCCGCCTCCTGCTCCACCCTCCTCCTCTCCTCCTCCAGCCTCATGGCCCGCTCCAGTTGCTCCTGAAGTTCTGGAAAAGGCCGTCACACACGAGAGCAGAGATTCAGGACGAGAGTTCAAACACTTTCCTCTGAGATCTTCCACCTGGATCTGTAAAAGCTGCATCAGAACAAAATGCAGAAGTTCACTTGGAATCACACAGCCATTAAACAACAAATAAATGAAGAAGATGGAGAATATTATAAAGTATTTCTAAAAAGAAACTTCTAAAAAACTCAATGACAAATTGAAGCTGAGCAAAATGATGATAAAGTCATCTGTGTGAAGGAAAGAACGTCCCCTCCTCTGACCCCCCCGGTCCTGAGCGCCTCTCCTCACCTCTCTCTGCTCTTTTGGTGGTCTCCTCAAACTGGGACAGCCTGGTCATCAGCTCCTGCTTCTCCTGCTCCATCTGCTGCCTCTCCCTCTCCATGGCTTCCCTCTTCCTCTTCTCGTTCTCCAGCTGATCCCTGCAGATCAGACGGAAACGTTGGATCAGGACCACCACAACCCCCTCCCCCTACCACCGTCAGACCCCTCCCACATCAGCCATTAGTTATTTTCTGTGATTTGTTTGCGCTGCGTCTGGAGATATAAAAAATGTAGTGGTTTAAACTTTAAATAAATCAGTTTTACTTGAAAAAACGTGAATTATTTGTTTGTAAACGTTTTCCGCCTCATCTCCATTATGATGAGAACGTGAGGCTGCGATGTGACCACACGAGGGAGGGGAGGGTCACCTCATTGAACCAACCAAGGACCCACAAAGTCTTAGAAAAATAAGACACTGACTTACATTTAATTGTTGTTATTATGATAAATATAAACAAAATATTGTTTTTACGGCATAAATAAAACATAAACTGAAGGAGAAAATAGTCTTTTTTGTCTAAATATGAAATAGTTCATAACTTTTGACAAAGGTTTGCACGACTTCCTTTCAAAATAAGACATCCTGTGCCCCATTTCAATGTGCATAATGTAAGGATTGTAATGTCAGCAGAGAATAAAAAAAGAAAAGAAAATGATTCACAGTTTAATTCACTGTTTTTTGTGTTTTTTAAACCTTTATTTACCCAGGAAATGTCCCATTAAGATTAAGAATCTCTTTTTCAAGGGAGTCCTGGCTACGAGGAAACAATAAATTACGCAACAATTAATTTACAATAAGGTACATCTTGGCTAGAAAACTAAATTGCAGCCAATTAAAAGACCCTTACCGTATTTTTTAGACTGTGACTTAAAATCCTCCAATTTGTTCAAAAATAACACCTTATATGCAGGTGTGCCTCAAGTATGAACACCAGTTCTGCTTACTGACCTCCAGTTGACTGTAGTCGCTCAAGAGTCAGTCAAAAACGTTTTAGTATGACTCACACGAATTATGAAGCTACACCGCCTGAGGGATTGTTATGGGTATGGGAGCATTATGGGTAATGCAGTCAGGAGCCGTGCAGAGGGATAAGTACTCTGCTTCAACTGTTTTTGAATGACTTTAAGGAAGTTTGAGTTTTTTCCCTTTTAGGTTCGGCTTCATGCGCCTTGAATTCCAAAAATCAACAACATTTTTTGAACTTTTCTTTACCTAGAGGGCCACAATGGGGTGGAAAAGAGCCACATGTGGCTCCGGAGCCTCTGGTTGCAAAACCCTGATCTAAACTGTCAGTAAAAACTGAAAGAAAAATGCATTTTTCATCTTTTCTCTTGAAAATTCTTATACATATTCCAGAATATTAATGTCATGAATTCTGCCTGATTTGGACACTTGTCAACATTTGTATTTAAATAAACATAAGCTCCAAATAAAACTGAAGCTGGAGGGGCTGGATGTTTTATGAAAAATCATAAACTTAAGTCAATATTTGCTCCAATCCCAGTCTAATAAATTAGCCAGCCAGACGCCGCAGAAGAAACATTACGAGCTTTTCTTAAAGGAAACTAAGAATTTCCACTTTGCTAAGGATTAGTCAGACTTTTTGCATCTGATAATCTATTAGGCTTCCTCATATTTCAGCGGCATCGCTCTTCTAGCACAGAGAGTATCGGCTCCCACCTCTCCAGCTTCTTCTGCAGCCTCTCCTCTTTGGCCTGAGCCTTCATCTGCTGGACCTCGATGCTGTCGGGCTTGCGGCGCCGCATGTACAGGTCGTGGTTGCCCATGCAGAGCTGCAAGATGCTCTTGTTGATGCGCAGACGTGGAGCGTAAAATAGGAAGTCCTAAGAGAAGCCAAGAGGTGAGACTTTTATTTCCAGTTTCTGGAACCTCACAAAGTGCATGCATCACTCACTGGAGCCTTCTTATCTATCGGCTTGATGACAAACTTCTTATCACTAAAGGAAACATTTCGGATTTCGCTCCAGGGAAAGCCGATCTTCGGGGTGAGTCTGGAAGAACGAACAAAGAAGAGGAAGATCAGACGAAACGGAAAGCTGAAGGTCCAGGTGGCAGCAGGGAGGTCTGTGACCGCGGGTCTGTTCACCTGGAGACTGAACAAACACGGAAAAAAACTAGGACCGTGACGCACACATCACTTCATAATGATTA
Organism: Oryzias sinensis; assembly: GCA_037389245.1. Lineage (NCBI taxonomy): Eukaryota > Metazoa > Chordata > Actinopteri > Beloniformes > Adrianichthyidae > Oryzias > Oryzias sinensis. Next base: position 387,978 of record CM074503.1, on the reverse strand, counting down.
CTAAAACATCTCATTCAAGAATCGTTTGGAGCATGAACCGGCTTGACTCCTTCCAGAAGGTTCTAACCGCCGCCGTCCACGTAATGAGGGGTTCTCTCCATGATAAACTGAACAAAGGTTGAATATTATGACCATTAATGTTGACACAAAAACTCTGACAGATCTGCTTTTTTCATTCTAATCGTTTTCTTACCAACATTTTTTCTGTATTAAAAGGTTCAATGACCTTTGACCCCGTGACTTCAAAAGGATTAATCAGAAAAAAAACAGGGATCGATGGGTCCATTTTAACATCACGAGGATTTTAACTTTGACTTGATTTTTCCAAAGAAGAACTTTGTGAGGTTTGATCATCTGAGGGGTTCATGTGAGAAGGTCCAAACTTCAGACATGAAGAACCACAAAACCTCAGAAGAACTGAACCACAGAAGCTAGAACCTCAGAACCTCAGAAGAACTGAACCACAGAAGCTAGAACCTCAGAACCTCAGAAGCAGACACTCCCAGAACCACAGAACCTTAAAGCCTCTGAATGACAGAACATACGAACCTCAGAACTCAGGAACCTCAGGATCATAGAAGCTTAGAAGCAGAAAATCTCAGAACCACAGAACATTGGAAAATCAGAATCGCATAAACTCAGAACCTTACAAACATAAAAAAAAGAAATTCTAAACCTCCTAACCTCACAATATTAAAATCTCAGAACAACAGACTTTTAGAACCAGAGATTTTCAAAACAACAGATCCTCAAACCAAAGACCACAGACTTTAGTATTATAATCCTAGAACAAAAACCATTGGAAGTTCAGGACCTCAGAGTCTCAAAACCCCTAGAAATAAACTACTTTCAGAACTCCAGAACCATAGAACCTCAGACCTCAAAAGCCCTAACCTTAGAGCCACAAATCCTAAAACTCAGCACAGTAAGACGTTCAGAACCACAGACATCATAGCATTGAAACCAGAGAGACTCTTGGTACTATAATGACGGTCCTTTATTACTTCAGAACCTCAGAAAAACACAATTACAGAGCAGGAACAGTGCGGTCAGGGCGCAGGTGAGGCAGTGTCATCATTCTCACCCGGCATTATGAGTTGTATAGTCTATTTATGATAACACACAGAACTGCTGACTGATAAATACTATTTCTATTTCACTCTGAAATGTTTGTTCATTTTTATAATCAAAATATCAGTAGTTTGCATATTTCCTGTTCATTTACAGCTGTAGGCAGCGAGGCGAGGCTCGTGTTCGGTGGCTCAATCTGGTTTGAGCGCATGCCTTTTGCTAACTCAGTGGATGCTACCAATGTCACTCACTTTCCATTAAATATGTAAACTATTTCCCGTTTGTCTGTTGTTCCTCTAGCGTTCAGATCCGACATAAACCTGTGCTGAAAAAGCACAAGATGAGGCTGACAGTAACTCTGCCTCCATGTAGGGGGCGCTCATGAGCTCATGGTTGCTGATAAAGTTTAATGGGACTTTGTTATTTTGTGTTTTTCTGGGCTTCAAGCTTCAAAATGAAAGAAAAATATTTCTAAAGCACTGACCATTAAAACCTAAACATCTCACAAACCCCAGAACTTCCTAACCACATACCTTTGTAACCCCAGAACAAAATACCTTTAGAACAGCGGATAACAGAACCTCGGAACCCCAGACTTACAGACTTTAGAACTGCAAAGACTGTGAACCAACAATAACTTAGAATCCTGCATCCCTTAGAGCCATGGAACCTCAGAACCAAACATTTACATATTTGAACTTAAGAACTTCCAAACCACTTCATCCTCATAAACATAGAACTGCAATAAAAAACTGAAGACTTATTATACTTCAGAATAAAAGAACCTCAGTTCTTTTAGAAGTGTGGAAAAACAGAAACCACAGACTTTCAGGACTTTAAAATCTTTGAACTTTGAAACTACAAAACCTTAAAATCACATCACTTACACTCCATTTAAACCGATCATTTAAGCCAGAGTAATCGGATTACTCTCCTTTTCACAGCTCATGCAGCATTTGGCAAAGACAGCGGAGTCCAGATCCTCACCGGTCATCCTTTCCATAGATGTTGAGCCCCAGAGCGTCCACCCCCAGCCACAGGTCTGTGCCCTTCTTGTTCTTGATCTCAAAGTAGTTCACGCCGTACATCTCCAGGTCCTGGGCAATCTTCAGATACTCCACCATCGCCTCCTCCCTGTTGAATTCACACATGACCACAGACCTGCACTCCTGGAAAGGATTCATCAGTAAATCCTGACGTGACTCATTTCTTAAAGAATCCCAACACTTTATTGAAAACCTCCTGATCTGTTAAGATGTGAGAGAGCAGCAGGTGAATGACGAAGAAAGAACAGCCGATCTGCTGTGAAGCAGCCCAGAGCGTCACTCACTTCAGCACCGATCTGTGCTCCTCATGCCAGACCTGAATCCTCTCCTCCCACTGCTCCTTGGACAGCTTGTGTTGTTCCAGCACTCTAGGAGGACAGACAAGCTGTCAGAAACTCCCAACACCCCCATCTCCAAACGCCCCATCACATCTGACCTTCCTACAATACGGAAACTCTGACTAGCACCAAGAATTCTGCTCTAACTTCTATTCAAATTCAATTCTTAAAAAGGTAAATGAGCCACAGTTTTCCTGAAATATTTCTATCACAGAGAAATATTCTCTGATTGGTTTTCTCTCTTAGTATTCTAAATCTTTTACTTTTAAATGATCTTTGTGCTGAAAATTCTTCAATCAGACCATCGGACCCATAGTGGGCGGCCGTGGGTGCAGCGGTAGGGCGGTCGACCCATGATCATAAGATTGCAGGTTTGATTCCCACTTTGCACGCCCATGTGTTGAAGTGTCCTTGGGCAAGACACTGAACCCCACCTTGCCTCTGGTGGGAGGTTGGCGCCAGTGTTTGGCAGCGGAGCCGCCATCAGTGTGTGAATGTGGGTGAATGGGACTGTGACTGTAAAGCGCTTTGGGCCTTCGTAAGAAGGTAGAAAGCGTTATATAAGTATACGCCATTTACCATTTTTACCATCGTAGAGTTTATAAAGAGTTTCAAAAACCATAGAAGTGAGAAAAAACAACAGATCAGACAGGAATCTGCTTCAGCCCCCCACACTCAGAGGACTTCACACACTTAGGTTAATGGGACTTCAACTTTAACTTCAAAGCAGCTTCACCTTTTGGGCAGCAGCCGATCGTTGGACAGGTAACCCAAGCGGTGCACCTCCTTGTTGTAGTCTCCGTACTTTGCCTGCACAGCATAGGAGGCCAGCAGCACCACCGACTCCGGAGGACAGTAGATTTCCTCGGTAAGGATGGCCTCCTTCACCTGCAGGAAGAAGAGCTTCCTGGTGACGTCCTGGATCAGCTCTTCGGCCACATCCTCGGGGTAGAACTTGATCCGGAGCTTGAACTGAAGGGGGGTCTCCTTTTTCACCTCTTGCATCAGCACCTGCAAAGACAGGAGGGAACGTATCGCTGATTGAAAGACCAAGACAAAGAAAAACTTTATTTGATCAGCCGGTTTCAAACATAGACCGTCACAGACTCTAAAGCTCCACTCCGATTATCTTTGGATGTGTTTTCAAAGTGTTCCCAGTGATCTTTTAATTATGATTATGCTGTTTCTTTCCATACATACTCACCTTTTCCTCCTTTTTCTGTCTGCAGGTCAACATTCTGGTCATAGTCTCTGCAGAGCAGCAGTCGTTCATTAGTGATTCGGTTTTGAGTTGTGTGCGGGACTGTTGGCGTGGACCCAACCTGGACCCTCTTCCCCTCAAATCATGAAGCTTGTGGCCCACCCAGCAAAATCTTTTTCCATCAAAAATGTTTTTTTCAACAGAATTGTTCCTCTGCTATCCTCTGATTCACATCAATTTTATTAAATAAATACTTTAATAAATATAGGAAAGCAATTTTGAGCTTAATTTTCACAATATATGTCCTCCATCATTGAAAAAAAACCACAATAACATGTAAAAACCATAAAACATTCATTGGAGTGGGTCTTTATTAAATCAAACAATATATCAGTCAACGGCAAAAATCCAGTAAAGCTAATAGCAACGTCAGGTAAAGCTGCAGAAGTCCAAGAACGGAGCCCTGAGGAACTCCACCACTTAGAGATTCTCAGGTCACCATGGCAACAGCAAGCTTTTTTTAAGTTTTCTCGTTAAATACAGCAGCAGTATGAGTTCAGCAAATACCAGCTGTGCAAGATAAAAAACAAAACTCCAAAACAGTTCTGATGCTGAAGTTAGCTACTGATTGCAAAAACCAGGACAGATCAATTCAAATCAGAGTCTGAATCTACAACAAAGGACGGATCATTCAACCGCTCCAAAAAAGAACAGACCTTTTTATCAGGATTAAGCCACGTCACCATTCCTCTGATGTCAGCAAACTGCATACCGAAGTACCACACCTCCCTCAGGCCGATGGTCCGGGCCACCTGCAGACACAAACACGTTCCACAGACATGCAGAAGCCGCTGCAGCACAGCAGGAAATCATCACTGCAGTCGTAGGGACTGAGGCCCCCTGTAGAGTCATGATCAGGATATTTCAAACCCCCAAGAGTTCCCCGTTGGTGAAAACGATTAATCTTGTTGGATTCTGACCACACAGACGCACATTAATAACACCAGCAGTCCTGGACCGACAGGACCAGATTGTTTTTGCAATTCTTCTTTCTTACCGTGTTGTTAAAGGAAAATTCAACCCCTCCCACATATTCAGAAACTTACCAAACTTTTTCACGCACATAGTACCCAGTGAAAATGGATTTTGGGTAAAGTAAAAAAGATGACATCACAGCGGGAGAAACCGTCAAAAAATGAACAGGGGGCAAAAAAACTCTTTTGGGGCTCAAAGAATTTCTAAATCCACTAACAAATCCAAAATAGATGTGTCAGAAATATCCATAGGAAGTTTTAAAATAATTATGGGATGGATACAGCATCTACTACTGGGTGGCTATTGTGTGGTAAAGTGGGAAATTTGGTGACATTTTCCCACAATATGGAAAAGGAATTGTAGATCAGAACCCCCAACGCTCTGCATAGTGCACAATGTAGAGTAGTGAAGGAATTCGGACATAACCGAGGTCTACAACCACAACTGAACCTTCGCTGACCTTTGACCTCGGGAAGAAGAAGTTCCATTATCGCCAGGTACAATTTAAACTCGCCCAAAGGATTTCCGTCTATCTCCTCAAGCATCATTTGGAAGCTACGTGACAGGCGCTCAGCCAGTGAGGGCGGGGACAGGTGGCCAAGAGCAACGCCGCTCCTGGCTTGAATAATGTTTTGTATCCTTTGACCCTGAACTTGCTTCCTCTAAAACTATAATGGAACAGAATGATGCTTAGCTTTCTTTAATCCTCATTTGGTTCTGATGCTGCTGTTTGTGCCTTTAGGAGACTTTTGCCGCCCGTTGGGCTCATTTTCTGAAATAGATGAGGTGCTGAACATCTGTGTGCACAGACTGCAGATTCCCAAAGTTTGATGCCTGCAGTGCAATAAAGTACGTCTACTCAAGTACTGAAGGAGGAATTTTTGGGTTTGTCTACACATCGGCGCTCATGTGTCACAAACAGGAGAGTTCTGTTAGGATCTGGATCCAACAGACCTGCTCAAAGAGCTGCTTCCCGGTGGTGGTGGGGTGGATGGAGAACTCCAGTTCTGCGTCCATGGTGATGACGCGAACGTTAACCTGCAGCCAGAAAAAGAAGATGAGTGTGTTTGGAAAAAAAAAGTCCAGACGTCCCAAATCCGTCTCCTGCGTTTGTTTGTTGGTTTCATCTTGAAAAACAATCAGTGAAACAAAGCGACCGAAGGAGGCTTTAATCTGGGCCCATGAAGCAGATTACTCATCAACCATAATGGCTTACTATCTCCTTCGACTTTGGACTTGCACATCTGCAGATGCAAACGTGAAAATAGAAACTTCTTGACAAGTTAAGTACGTGGTTTCACCATTAAGATAAAGATAAGAGGAGTGACTCATATGAGTGCCAGGATGCCTACAGATGGACTCAAACTCCACAAGACCCCCCAATACCATCAGGTAGAGACAGGGGAACTGGTTTCATGAAAACTTGTTTCATTGTCTGCTTGTCGTGTCTTCTTACAAGTCAAATGTCAGGCTGAAGCTGAACGGAAGTGAAACATTATCCCAAGTTACATCACTGCAACAGGCTCTTCTGCTGGGGCCAAGTTTAAAAACAATATTAATATCTGGTATACCTAAATGGGGCAAGATTTAACAAGGATTCATTTCTTTTAAAGCTCATCCTTCGTTTGGGAAAACCTGCTTTTCTGTCATATGTTACAATTCCTATTTCATCAACAAAAGTCCCACTTTTGATCAGATCAAATCCATTTTTAGTGAAAGCTGTATTGCTGAACCAAATCTAGAAAATTTCAAAAGGTCAGATTTGGTGGATTCAAAGCACTGGGAATCAGATGTTTGTCAGACTTCCAGCCTGTTGGGCTTTGAAGAGGCGTCTTCACTATCAGACATCCTGCTGAGGTGTTCCTCAGGAGAAACCCTCCCTGCTAGAGGAAATACCGCTAACCTCTTTCTCATCAGTGTTGTGCTCCACTGAACCCTGAAACCCGGGGGGGTTCTGGAGAAGTTCCCCCTCCAGGGGTGGGGGTCTCACTGCATCAATGTCCTGCTTTCCTTCGAACTTCCATGAAAAGCTGGTGGAACTTTGGCTTAGGACATCTGAGGAGATTCAATTCAGGCTCAGCTGCCCTTGATTATACACTCAGATACCCCCCCATCCCACCCCCCAGTGGGATCTGCATGCAGGCCCGCTGGAAGCTGCGGAGCAGCAGTTTCCTCCTGTCAGGAATGTGCGTGGTGTGGGTCAAACTCTACTTCTGGTTAATAAGTAAATGGTGAGAAGCACAGCGGCCTCTTGGAAACCTCGCCAGCCCCCACCCAGGGAAGAAAATCTCTGGAATAAACTCAGAAGACTTTTAAAAACTAGCTCATCCAGACCCCCTTCAGCTGTGGCCTTTTATTCCCGTCAACACAAACCACAAAACCCCCACAGCCCCGTGAACACACCGCACTCCCCTGAAGCAGGAAGGAGCGTTTCAACACGGCCTCCTACCATCTTGGGCATCCTGGCTGTGGTCCGCGGGGGAGCTCCAGTAGAAGAAGTGTGTCGTCAGGCAGAGCCAGGCTGCAGTGGGGGCTCCCTGCAGCACCTCGAGCTGATAAAGACCACTTGCTGTGGCTGCAGCTTCAGGGCAGGGCTGCTGTCCTTTGAACTCTGCGGCGAGCGCCCGCGCTCACAGGGGAGGATCCATTCTGGCGCTACCCTGCAGGTCCGCCTAGGTGTGAGCGCCAGCAGGACAAGACGCACAGCTCCACCCAAAGCCCGTCACCTGTCACAGCACGGCGACCTTCGATCGGAGAACATGTGGCTTTGCGAGACCGGATGTTGGATTTATGAGTCGGTGTGACTGGAGTAAGGCAAACACTGTGAGAAGACCCACAATGTTGAGGAATAACTGTTATTCCTTCAGTCAGAACTCTGGGAAATCCAAGCTCAGACTTTCAGTGAACACATTTACTCTGGAAAACCTGGACAGAGCTGCACAGTCACTGTTTGGCCTCATAACCAAACCTACTCCTGAAACCATTAGGTGATAAGCAGAGGCTCCAGCAGTTAATCAGCAACTTTTCTTCACTCACTTTTATGCCCCTTCGTTTGGAATGCAGCACAATCACCTGCAGCTTCAGATGATCCGTGTGTGTGTGGGGGGGGGGGGGTGTCCTAAAGTCACTTAGTAAAAATGGAAGGGCCAAAACACATTTTTTTATCGGAATCCCTGTTGGGGTCCCGGGGCTGCTGGGGCCTGTCCTACCTGCTGTTGGGCAGAGGTGGCATACAACCTGAACAGGTCATGTGTTTGTTGCAGGACCACACACTCACACCTAGGGGCAATTTAGAGTCACAAATGAACCTATGAATTATGCTTTTGGCTGTGGGAGGAAACTGCAGTGCCCGGAGAAAACCCACGCATGCACGAGGAGAACATGCTACCTCCCACCCAGCTGGGATTTGAACCAGAGCCTTTTCCCTGTGAGGAGAGGGTGCTTATACTCCACTACCATGCAGCCCTTTTCTCTTAAAAATGATCTTTTCTCTTTGGTCATATTTCCGCAATAAAGGTGGAACATAGGAACATTGGAAGTGTGGATATTAAACAAAACCAAAAAGGGAGGAATAAATGTTTGGCGTTTCCTTGCTCTCTCCTGTAACCGTGTGCCGGTTGGGTGGCTGCCTGAAGCGTGGGGCGGGTCTCCCTTGGGGGGCTCCTGGCTCGTACCTGGGGTTGGGGTGGGGGGATGCCCAGAATTCCTGGGTGGTGGTGGGGTGCTCGTCTGGGATGATAGGCGCTCTTCTGGGGCGGCCCCGCGTTGGGCCCTCCCGGCGCGGCGGGGGGGCTGCTCTCCTGGTTGGGCTGGAGCTGCACTCTCTGTCCCCCCATGCCTTCCTGCTGTCTGGCTCTGGGCGCCCTGTGGCGGTCCTGCTGGCCCTGGCCTGGGTGGTGGATGTGATCACCTGGGGGGCGGTTGTTCTCTGCTACAACAGTCTCCCTCCTTCTTTTTACATTCCATCATCCACCCCAGCTGAACTGAAACACTCACCTGAGCACAGGTGTTAGCTCATCTTTGCACTAATATTTTGCGTGAGTGAATTACATTTTTCACACTAGTTGGTTTGAAGGCATAATAATGCGTGTGTGAACACTATCTGTATTGTGTACATGTGGACATGTGGACATTTTTTGAGCCAACAGGTGTGTTTATAACATCTGAATGTGTGTGTGTGGACAGGCCCCGCCCTTATAGACTTGTAGTACATCTGAACCTCACTTTAATGATTATAAACATTGAACATCTAGTAACTTGTTGCTTTATGCTGCTTCATGCCCCCCCCCCACTCTAACATCCCTCTCTTTTCTTTTCTCCTTTCCTTCTCCGTCCAACATAAATGACTTTCAAATATGATTACTGTATTTTCTGGACTCTAAGCCGCTACTTTAGTCACACGCTTTCAACCCTGCGGTTTATTCAATGATGCGGCTAATATATGCATTTTTTTGACGGCCCCTAGGGGCGCTCGAGCAGATAAGGTGTGGGACATGGGGAAGATGATGTACGTGTTGCTGCCTCACAAAGTCTCAGAGAGGTAGCTGAATGCATATTTTCATTTCCGGCAACAAGTCCATTTATTTTGACAGACCCACAAGCAGTCAAACAGAATGCAAGTCACTTCTGCTCTTAGACCCCCCAAGTCATGGTGCAACAAAAAGAAACATCCATGCTCAGCCCTACTTTGGCCGCATCCCACAATCCTTTAGTGCCATTAGAGTTTATTAGTAAATTACTACATTTATTAGTAAAAGATTCTGGAAAAATGTCCACTTTTCATATTTTGATAATGATAATAAATGACCAAAAAAGGGGACTGTACATGAGATGACGTTTTATCTGCTGTGGTTGTTAATAAAGTTGAATGGAAGTTGACTATTTTATACGGTGCTCTGACGAGCAGCAAAATTGTGAATGTAATATCATTAAAAAATGTCTCAAAGTTGGACTTGCAATCAAAAAGAGAAGTAACAAATAAAGGATGTTTAATTACAGATAACTTAATCGTTTTTATTAAACAACATTTTTCGTCTCCTGCTAATTGACAACATTTTGAATAGACAAATACTCAGAAATGCAGTTTGAATTTTAATTATATTTATAGATGTCTTCCATAGTCAGAAAAAGGCCACAAAAACATGTTAAAAAACATTTGCTTTGAAGTGGGTCTAATAGAAAAAACTCAAGTGTAAATGTTTTCTTTTTTACTTTTTACATGACTACATTTATTGTAATCTGTGAAAAGTTTCACATTTTTAGGTATCATCAGGGTTCTTAAGAGAGAACCTAAAAAGCCCATACAGCTGACACCAAAACAGTCAGAGTCTGAGAAAACAAAGAATGTTCTCCAGCTGAAACCAGACTTTGAAGACTTAAGATCAGGTCTGTAAGTGTGTGGGAAAACAATCCACCTTGATTCTGGGATGAAAAACCATTAGAACTCATCTTTGATCTGAAACTGAGGCTGCTCCTCTGGTTGGAAGTCTGGGTTGGGGCTTCCATCAGCACTGAGGATCCGGGACGCAGTGTACCCCACGATAGGATACTTGGCTTTGTATGTGCCCTCGAAAATGTTCTGCAGAGACTGGAGCTGCTCCTCTGTGAGGCCGGTCTGCAAGAAAAAGAAACTTCCTGTTTTTGCTTGTGGTTTGAATATCACAACACTCATAAAGCTATGACAGTGCAGAGTTTCCAAATGCAACAACAGCAATCCATGCGTTTCATTGTTGTTCCTTTAGCAGGTCAGACTCCTCGTCTGACCTGCTGCATCACCGATCAGCTACTTTCATCTGTAGCGTCCGGATGCATGTGAAAATGCAGATCTATGGACCACTTCATGGCTATGATCGTACATGCATGGGTTCAAGGTCGAGGCCTCATCAGATGGCAAACATGGCGACTGCTAAGCCAAAACTTAGCCATTTATGATACATATTCAAAGGCAAAAATACAAGACCATCTACAGAAAATACCAATCGCCCGTTGGTGAGTCAGTTAATGAATAAAGGGCATACCTTTGCAATAGACGTGATGCACATACTGTACCTCTCATCCCGACCAAGGAAGAAGAAGAGAAATCAAAGTATGCATGTATTGTGTTGGACCCATTTGCCTTTAGAGCTTCCCTAATCCTTGGTGGCATTGTTAAGCAAGGTACTGGAAACATTCCTCAGAGAGTTTGCTCCATATTGACATGACAGCATAAGGCAGTTGCTACAGATTGGTCAGCTGAACATCCATGATGCCAATCTCCCGTTCCACCACATCCCAAAGGTGATCTATTAGATTGAGACCTGGTGACTGTGGAGGCCCTTTAAGTCCAGTGAACCAGTCTGAGATGATCCCAGCTTTATGACATGGTGCCTTATCCTGCAGGAAGTAGCCATCAGAAGATGGGTATACTGTGGTCATAAAGAGATGGACATGGTCAGCAACAATACTCAACGTTGGAACCAAGCTAAATTGTTACAAGGAGGTCCAAAGTTTGCCAAGAAAATATACCCCACACCAAGGACGTGCACAGGATTTTACAGGGGCAGGGGCTGGGTTATCAAGCCATCAGGTAATATTCACAGACTTATTTGATATCTTAATTATTTAGAATCTCTTTTTACTAATTTGATATATTTGTGTGTATTGTTTGTATGTTTGTTTGTATGTATATATATATATATAAATTACTCTTTTCACCAATTACCATTTTATATCTGTCTATTAATGTTTATTTATTAACTAATTTGGTTATAACGTGTTTTTACTTTAGGCGCAGGTGACCAGGGTAATGACCAGTCACCAGCGCCTAAAATAGCCACCTTAACGTGGTGGAGGAGTTTGAGAGCTTGAGTGATCCCAGGAGCTAAGCTGTCTGGGGTTTAAGCCCCTGGTAGGGTCTCCCATAGGGTCTCCCATGGCGAAAGGTCCTGGGTGAGGAGTCAGACAAAGAATGGTTCAGAAGCCCCTTATGGAAACCCCGCTCATGGAACTTGGAACAACAGTGCTGTTTCCGTCCTGGTCTTGCCAGTTTGTGGGAGTTTGCTCATCCAGTCCATATGTGTTTCGTGGATTTGGAGAAGGCATTCGACCATGTCCTTGGTGGTATCCTGTGGAGGGTGCTCTGGGAGTAAGGGGTCCAGGGAGCTTTACTGAGGGCTGTCCAGTCTCTGTATGACCAGAGCAGAAGCTTGGTTTGCATAGCCGGCAGTAAGTCGGACCTGTTTCCTGTGCATGTTAGACTCCGGTAAGGCTGCCCTTTCCTCTCTGCTCTTTGCAGATGATGTTGTCCTGTTTGCTTCATCGAGCCAGGACCTCCAGTGTGCATTAAGGCCCGTACAATGCGGGACGAATTTCGCGCGCGATATTCGCCGACGTTTAACGCCGACGTTTAACGCCTCGTGACTAAACAAAGGGCACCAATGTGAGTGTGCACACCGACGTGAAAAACGCCACGCGTAAAAGCGTCATTTTTTTAAAAAACGCCTCGTGTTCGTTTTTTTGGTTTGATGCGCCGCGTCAAAAACTATACGACCAATGAGAATGGCGCTTTTGCACACGTGTCTGGAGTTTCTGAAGTTACAGTAAAACACAACTTGGGGGCGCTCAAACACAGAACTGTCTTGCTGAGCACACATACCAGCGAAGAAGATAGACGCCAAGTAGCGTCTACACTGCCGCGAAGAAATAAGACGAAGAAGATGCACTCACTGACGGACATTCTAAAATATCCCTGGAAACGCTCATGATACATTTTCAGCTCTTGTACCAGTCGATAAAACTCCCCATGTTCTTCTCTTCTCGTAACTATGGGATGTACCCAAAATCAACGTCTTTTCCGGCGTCTTTCATCATTCAACAGAACAATAATTTCTTCATCGCTGGAACTGGAACTACTGGTGCTGGAAATATTCATGTTTTCTTTGTTTGATTCTGACAAGTGCGTAAATACTTGCTCTCTTCTTCTGAGTGATCAGGCGACTTTAAGAAGCGTAAAGTTGCGCAGCGCCACCTTGTGTACAGGAGTATTTCTGTTTTACATTAAGCGCCATCTAATGTCAGGGAATGAAATTGCATGTTCGCTCGGCTCGTCAGCGAAAATCGCCTGGGTGTGAACACAAAAAACGTGTTGAAAAACGCTGGTGAAACACGGCTGGCGAATATTCGTCCCGGTGTGTACGGGCCTTTAAGGCGGTTTTACAGCCCAGTGTGAAGCGGCTGGGATGAGGGTCAGCACCGCTAAATCTGAGGCCATGGTTCTTGACCGGAGAAAGGTAGTTTTCCCTCTCTGGGTAGGATGAGTTACCCTGCCCCAGTCGGAGGAGTTTAAATACCTTGGGGTCCTGTTCAGTGAGGGAAGACCGGACGGTGAGATTGACAGGTGGATCAGAGCAGCATCCGTAGTTATGTGGTCACTGTACTGGTCCATTGTGGTGAAGAAAGAGCTCTGAATTTACCGGTTGATCGTCGTTCCAATACTTACCTATGGTCATGAGCTACGGGTCATGACCGTAGGTACGAGGTTCGAAATACAAATGCCTGAAATAAACTTTCTCTAGGGTGGCTGGGGGCTCCCTTAGAGATACGGTGAGAAACTTGGTCCTCTAAGGAGAGCTTGGAGTAGAACAGCCTCTCCTCTCCATCGCCAGTTGAGGTGGTGTTACGGCTGTGGCCGTGTTTGGTTTTGTTTGTTCTGGGTTTTGAGTATTTTCTTTTATACCAGAGTGGGACTTCATTGTTTTTTGTGGATCTTTGTATGTGTGTCTGATTATTTTCAGGTGTGGTCCATGAAGGCGTGGCTCCTATTGGACCCAAGCTGGTGGAGGCAGCCTTCAAAAGCACCTTGTGGACCTCCAACCTGTGAGAAGGGAGCTTGGCTGCAACCAGTCTCCACTGCAGCTTGGCCCTCTTCTCCATCTTTGTTTTGTAGTTCCCCACCTGTTTTGTTGTGTGTTGCTCTTTAGTGTTGTGTTTTAGTATTTTGTAGTTCTTGTGGTTTTATGCCTACACTGTTTAGCCTTTTGGTTTGTAGTTATGTTAAGTGAACCTGTAGGGCTGTAATGCCATTTTCTTTGGTACTTGTTTTCTCCAGTTTTTGTTAGTCTAGGGAGGTTAGTGTTTTGTTATTGATTTCCCTTTTTGTTCATTTACAGGTAAGATTTCAAGATTTCAGTGAGGTGGGGTTCACCCTGAAGCCTTTTTGCTTCACTTTTAGTTATTGTTGGTTGCTGTTAAGGTATTTGTAAATAACTTTGTTATACCTTTGTATGGAGACATTTTTTGGTGTTTTTGTTGAGTCAAGTCAATTTGGAAGCCAAATATGAAGGTATTAATGTTCCAAAAAGAACGCACTTGTAGATGATTTATAATAAAGCTGCTCAATAGCCCTGGCCCTGTTGTCCTGCTACAACAAAGATGATCATCTTCCTGATCCTGTCCGTTCACAGCCTTCTATCTGCATGTCTGCATTTAAGCACGAAGAGATCATTTTTCATTGAAATGCTGGGAAAAAACGTTTTTTTCCTTTGGAAAAGCATTTGTAGTTCATCCTCTGTGTTAATACAAAATGATAGAGAGACTTGCTGTCACGTTTGAACGTTTATCAGAAGAGTTAATGAAGCAGGAAGTCCGAATCTGTGAAGAAGTTTCTAACTTTACCAAGTCCTCTGAATCCTGCACTCTGATTGGTTGACTCCGCCTCCTCTAACCCTCCCTCCTCCCCTAGTCCCATTTTCGGACACAGATCACTTTTGACTCAAGTTTTTCATAAGGAATGTGTCAAAATTCAGAGCGCAGTTGTAGCGCACCTGTGATTTGCGCCAGCAGATTGGAGCACACGCAGAAGCACATTTGAGCAGTTGGAATCACAGATTTGAAGTTGGAACTCTAAATGAACACATGCAATTGGAAATTTGTCAGTTCACAGCAGAAGATTTTTACACACAGATGCAGATTTTTGATGCACAAGTATTCAGATTCTATATTACAAGTTCTCAAATCAAATCTACAAGTGCGTTCTTTTTGGAACATTAATACCTTCATAGCCAAAACTTTACTTTTTATGTTATGCTCCTCTGGGGCCCCTAGACAATAAAAAGGGTCGTAACAGGTGGCTTGGGCATCTAGTTCAGATGCCTCCCTGGGGAGGTGTTCCAGGCATGTCCCACTGGGGGGAGGCCCCGGGAAAGACCCAGGACACGCAGGAGAGACTACGTCTCTCAGTTGGCCTGGGAACATCTCGGGGTCCCCCCAGAGGAGCTGGAGGAAGTGGCCGGGGCGAGGAAAAAGTGCGCATGTTTGCTTAGACTGCTGCCCCCGCGACCCTGTCCCGGAAAAGGGGAGGAAGATGGATGGATGGTTGACTCTTATTGAGACCAAACTTTGGCAGTGAAATGGTAATGATGTTTCTGGTTGTTGTTTTTTTCTATTTGTTCATGAATGGCAAGTTCTATCGTGATCACAATATTGATCATTAATATCGAAAATCGCGAGTTTTCCTCATATCGTGCAGTCCTAGTTCCTACTGTTGATGGTAGTAAATTAGAGCGCTCTGGACCTGATATTTTGTTCTTATTTGTTTTTGTTTTCTTAATTTGTTTAGGATGGGGAAAAAAGTGAAGTCTGTTATAATAAAACACTTCATAAAGCCATTTTTAAGTTGTATTTTGATCTTTTACTGGGCCCCAATGTCCCAAATATTAATAAATATCCCTTCAAATGAGGCTTTTCAATAATTAGGTTAAAATCATTGTGATTAAAAATAGATTAATTAGATCAATCATTTACAGCTCACAATTAATAAATTACACACAAAATTGCATCGATTAATGAATTAATGAACCCACTGGGTTTTGTGGAGTGGGAGGGGCTGGGCCTCAGCGCAGGTTTTTAGAGGAATCCTCAGAAATGTGTGAATGGTTTCAAATACAACTTTGGGTTCGTTTGTGAGCAACGAACATTATTATAATACACTTTACAGCTCAAAAGGTTGATTATGCATCAAAAACACAGCAATGGACATCTGCATGTTTATCAGGGCTAAATGTGACCTATCCCACTGCTGCATCTGGGAACTGTTCAGTAGGGAGGCATTGACACTTTGCTACAACCCAAGGGCAGAATCAAACCTGCTACCCCCTGGCTGTGCAGGCAGACACTATGCCCTGCGTCATCAGAGTGTCATGTGACTGAAGGACTGCATGTGAGAGGAAGACCAAAGAGGAATGTAGAAGAACAAACGGAGCATGTGCGCCCACACAGAGGAGGAGACAGAGTTTTGGTCCGAGGAGCTCTGAAACGGACGTAAGGCTGGCGCTTTGGCTTTAAAGATGTGCGAGAGGTTGGATGTGACGCCGTCTGCGATGAAGACTCCCTTCACAGAGACGGCGGGCTCTGGGTCTGCTAAAGTTGTTCATGGCTTCATCCAGAGCAGCTCGCTACATGCAAACGTCTGGGTGTGGTTTGGAGGGCAGGGGCATAATGATAAGATCAGGCGTGTTCATGTGACTCAGCACTGGTCACGTGAATCTGAGATTCACACCTTAGGGGGGGGGTTTGCAACAAAGTGTCAGGTCCACGCAGGTCTGAGCAGGGCTGCAGGTGAGAGGAGGAGGAGGGTGAGGGGACCGCCCAGGACTGAACTCACAATATCCGATGTCAGATCTTCCGGGTTGAGGGACATCTTGGCCACCGCCCTGGTGGAGTCTTTGCCGGTCAGAGCGTTGTATGGAGCATTCTTGCCATAGAATTCTGCAAAAGTGAACAAACACAAAGTTTTTTCTTAATAAGAAGTGTTTTTTTCTGTGTTTAATGACAATAAACCACTGAATTCACCTTTCCCCTTGGTGACATCAAACACCACCCCTTTCACTGCCATGTAAATAGGATGGTGCTCCTGAAACAAACCAACAGAGGAAAACGGTTACCACACATGCGCAGAGCGCGCGGGCCTCAGCGCCTCCCTCTCACCTCGCTGCCGTCATATTGGCGGAGCTCCTCCTCGGTGAACAGACGCACAGGTCGCGCCTCTTTGTTCCTTCTTTGTAGTTGCTCAGCCAAAGCCGCCGACAGGAGGAGAAGCAGGAGGCCAACCCGCGCGGTCGCCATAGCGGGGTGTGCGCCTGCGCCGAATCTGTGCCTGATGCTGCGGAAACTCCGCAAACACTGCCGGCGCTGCAGCTGGAGCTGCGTTCAAGTGCACTTGGAACATTTATGTGCCACAGCCCGAAAAGATTAGAAAAAAAGACAGTTAAGCTATTAATTTAATATTATACACATAACGAAATTATTTCATACTCACACTGCAGTTATTGCAGCAAATCGCGTAACAAAGTAATAATTAAGCATATTATATTTCCAAAAATGTAATAAATATAATATATACTTAATAATCAAAAACTCTTTGGCTTATTTAAGGTATAAAGGTATAAAAAAATCTCTATTCTAATGTTCGCTTTAACATTTCAATTAAAGCGCCAAAACTAAATTATACTGTTTTTTTTCTTTTCTATTTCCTCTCTCTGTAAACTAGTTTTTTTTAAACAGTTCCTTTGTTATTGTGACGGTTGTTTCTTGATTACCCCATAACGAGAAACTCTTCAGCATTTCCAAGCAAAACTTATTTAATCGGTCAGGCGTTTTGGTTTCCGTAAGTCACACTCAGAGAGCCCCTGAACGCAGCATAGTAAGGAAACGAGGTAAGGAAGCAGAGCGGTCCGTAAAGGCAGCATGTGTTTCCGGGTTTTTACTGTAGCCCGTGCCCGTGCCCCCCCCCCCCCCTTATCATAAGGGGAGGGCTCTTCTTCTGCACCTCCCTCCCAGCCCTGACAGACCCGGGTCCGAGACGAGCGCGTCCCGACAATGACGGCTCGGTAGAAGAAGCTGCAGCCGAGGAGCGAGAAAGAAAGAGCGGGGACGAGCGGGACGGCTCCAGCCGCGGAGGGATGCCCGGGCACCGGCAGCCCCGGCTCTATCAGTCGGTACGGTCAAGCTTCTCCGCTCCTGCCCGCCGAACAGGGAACGTTCCGGCTCGCTTCCTGCTCGTCACGTGACCGAGGAAGGAGCCAAACTTTAGCTGTTTTCTTCGGTGTCAATCCAGTCATTATGTGATCTATAGTAAAAGCGTTCCCGGTGGTCTTTTAATTATGATTACGTCATTTTTAGCCAAAATAAATAAAAAAACAACTGTCGTTTCTAAGACATAGTTTCTGCAGAGCAGCAGGAATTCATTAGAGCAGGAACAGTATGGCCCCACACAGCTTATTTTCTAAATAACAAATATATATTCCTCATCTTCCTCATCTTAACTTTCTTTATTAATTTTCTCCATCAGAAAAATGCAAAAAGAAAATGTTAAAAACACCAAGAACACCAATTTCATTAGTTGGGCTTTCAAAGTTCAGCTGTTGGGTGTTTTTGTGCCAACACTCACTGTTTTAAAGCATAAAAAAAGGGGGAACTCAAAAAATAACTTTCCACTTCAAGCAGAAAAGTGCACTGAAAACTTAAAAGTACACACAAGCAACTTAAAAATACGAGCAATAAAAACAATTGTTGCTTTTGAAACTGAGAAATATTGAATTTTGAGAAATTCCTTTGATTGCAAATATTTTCAGTTTCAAGAATTAATTTTGTTTTTGAGTTTCAAGTGCAAAATATTTTTTGAGGAATGGCTCAAAAGTCCCTCTATGCTCAGCTCACTCAGATGCATCAAGAGACTTTACAACAACAAAATGAACTTTATTGTAGAAAAAGGTGAAAAACATGCCATCATTGTTCGGATTTTAGAGTTCTGTTGGAGCAACTTCCTCTGTCTTCATTAAACAACAACACATAAAGGTTAAATGAAAGTTGTGTCTTTTTTATGGACTCAATTGCACATTTCTTCTCAAAAGGCAAATTCATTCCTAATAACAGTGAAGGATAACAAACCTAAACTTTGTTTGTTGTTTTCACCTTCCGGCTTATCGCTTCAGGCGAATCAGCTTTCACTGATTCAACCGTCTGGTTCTGCAGAAAATTTTAGGCCGGATGCCGTTACTGACACGACTCTGTATTTGAAGGCACAGGGAGACCCAGACAGGCAGTAGCGCCAAGGGTCTTTCCTAAGGACCCACACTACATTTTTTGCAAAATTCCAAGGTTCTAAGGAACCTGACTACTCCATACTTTGTGCACTAGCCTATAGGACGTTTCTCATTTTGTTGGGCTGTTTGAACCTACAATTCCAAAATCCTGTGCCCTGGAAATTTTCCAGGAGTCTCTGCATCGATGACTGAATATAAGGACTGGACTGAGTGTGACATCACCCATTAAAAATGGCCTGCTTATGGCTCCAACCAAATAAAGTAAACACAGTCGGGTTACGTCAGTAAGCAGTAATTGATCTGAGTTGGTCTGAGACATCGTTTCTATGGCAACCACTCGCCAATCAGGGGTGAGCTTGTTAGAACTCCACAACTCTACCTCTTGAAAGCAGGCTACACCAAATCTGTCGATCAAACGTGTAGACAGATCGACGTGAGCCCACCTACTGTAATTGAGGCATCTGACTGGATAGTTTATAACTTCAGTAACATGAAAAAACATATTTATAGATAAAGAAATGGAATAATCAAGAACACGGGGGATATGGGCTTCATGGAACCAGTCAGTACTTCCCATTTGGAACACAAGGGGCGTGTCGCTCAGTCCAGTTCTGATATACGGTCAATGATCAATGCTTACTAGTTTGGAAAATATAGAGCACATTGCATTAAATTTTAACAGTTTACCAATTAAAAAAACGTATGTAAATACATTTTTTATAAGTCATCCAAGTTTTGCTCGTCACAATGGATTCATAAAAAGTCTTTGTAAAATGTAGAAAATGTATAATGTTTTAGCTTTGGGAAATGGGTGACTTCATATTTGCTGGATGTAGTGAGCATGTGTCCAAAGCGTGTTCAAATCCAGGTCAGTCCATCTCTGCTGTATTTAGTCTTTTAGAGGGTAGGGATAGAATTCAGACTCTGAAGTGTTATTGTGTGTTTTTGTTCATTTGTAGCGACTCTTGAAAGCTTTAACTCCACATTTTATTTGACCTTTTGTAGTTTTAGGCTTCAAGAAATAAAGCTAAAGCCGTGTGATCTTTTCCCAACAGCTCAGCAACGTCATTGATGAGGAAGAGGAGGATGAAGGCAACACCCCCTCTCAGGACTCTTTTGACGATGTGACGAGGGAGGAAGGGCCCCAGGAGCCCGGTCGCAGCGGCCTCCCAGGTATCAGCAGGTTCAAATCCCACTTTGTAACTACCTTTGAGCCATTCCATGTCAGATCTTGCTGCGTTCACGTGTTTCCTGTTGTAGGGGAGGAAGGGCTCAAGGACAGCAGCTCCCCCAGGAGGATCAGTAAGACCTGCGTGAAGAACGTCCTCACTGTGGTGCTCATATTCATCTACCTGCTGCTCACTGCTGTAGCCATATTCCTGGCCTACCAGACCATCTCTGACTTCCTGGAGAAGCTCAGTCAACCCGTCATGTCGGTCACTTACAAAGAAGTCGATTCCTTCTCTCCTCCTGGTGGGTGGAAGTGAGACAAAGCGACCTGGGGGGCAATGGGGGGCTGTAAGGGTGTATTCGATTCCCCCAATGATCCGGAACATTTCCGTCTGAATACGCCCAAGCAGACCCTGGTATCATTTTAAAGAGCCTATCCATACTTACGGTGATAACCACATGTGAAGCTGATGGAAAGTTATGAGTAAGTTGTTCAAAATGTTTATGGTGAAGGTCAGGCGCTCTTCACCGCCTCAGTTCTTTAACCATTTAATAAATGAATACCTCTGAGTGGGCGGAGCCTTTCATTTCTTAATGTTCTTAATGACTTCTGTTTATCATTAAAACGTGACCTCAAATCTTCACCTTCAACTAACTGAAGTTAGACTGAATGAAGAGTGAATGTCTCCTCAGGCGTGGCTCTGTTCCCGGGAAACGCCCAGCTGCTCAGCTGTAAGCATCACTACCACGACTACATCCCGCCGTTAGTCAACCCCGGGAAACCCCAGCCAGGAGACTGTGAGTTCAGGAATGTGACTTATGTGGGCCCATTCTCCAATGGGACTCAGGTGAGACGGAAACAGGCGTGTCCAACCTCAGGTTCTGGGATACGGAGATGCTTCACAAAATCTGCTTAAAGTTGAGAAGTGAAAAACAGGAGATCATAGAAACAGAGGGGCAGCAGTCAGGGCTTTGAATACAGTAACGTATTTGATTAGATTAATGAAATCCATTTTCTACAGGATTATAAAAATATTAAAGAATTAGAAGGTTAAGCTGAAGTCAAAGTGGGTCTTTACCAAATGATGAATAAACATTTGTACATTTAGACAAGCACAGGTATAATTTACTGGAAGAAATGGGAACCAATAGAAATGACTGTACTGTTATCGTTATTGCATAAAAATGACAAACTCGTGTTGATCTCCATTTATTGTTCCAATCATGGGACTGGTGTACTTCCAGTCCAACAGGTGTGACAGAAAGTGCATGCTTGTGTCGCAGAAACATGCTGTGGTGGTCCGGGGGCCGTCTGATGTCAGAAACAAGGAGCTGATCTTCATGCAGTTCAGCCTGAATGACACTCAGGAGGATTTCAGCGCCATCACCTACATGCTCTTCGCAAAGTTCAGTGACTTGACTGCCAGGTAGGAGAGGGCGGAGCCTGTGGGCTCAAAAAAGGCTGACTTATTTTTTAAATCCGAAAAATCAGAGAAATCTCTCATATGTGATAAAGCGAGTGTGTGATGCCCTGAAGTGAGAGTGTGACAGAACCGCACACAAACCCCCTGAAGCCAGTGTGTGACGATAGGCTGTGTGTGATAGAATCTCACTCATAGACTGTGATTGTGTGTGACTCATAGTGTGTGATGCATTTAAACACAACCCCCTGTTAGTATGTGGTAGAAGCATGCATAAACACCTTTAAGCAAGTGTGTGACCAAATCATGCTCAAAGTGAGTGTGTGACAGGATCATACTCATTGGCAATGAAGCAAGTGTGTGACAAGGGAACGTATAAACAGTCTGAAGCCCAGATGAGAAACTCCAGGCCTCAAGGCCTTGTGTCCTTCGTGGTTTTTCAGCTAGCTTGCCATTGTACCATTTTATTGTTAAAGCACACCTAATCTAGCTATTTAGCACGATGTAGGGCTGGGTTCCTAAAAAATAGGCCTGGAGTCTCAAGAACGGCCCAACACACTGAAATGAGTGTGTGACAGGAACACACCAACACCGGGGGGGTCATGAAGAGGTGTTTATGCCGGTTACAATGCATAGAAGACACGGATGATGTTGAGAGAGTAGGTGGATTTATTACAAAAACATCGCTAATCCCATCTCCACGTCTGGGATCCTGACATCGTTCAGAGATTCTCCTGGTACCGGCAGCTTCACTCCCGGTCGGGGTGCTGTGTCTGTATGACAGCCGCTGTGTTTCTGTGTCTCTGTGACCCAGGTTGAAGCTTTCATTTTTTCCAGAGAGGGGAAAAATAAAAACAAAAACAAAAGTAGGGGACCTTTTTAATCATTGTCTCTAGGAAAATAAGGCAAATCTCACTACGTTCAGGAGGCTCGAGCAGCCTCCCTTCTCAGCCCAGCAATGAGCCCCTCCAGCCTCCAGGCTGCTGGCTGGCAGACAGAGAGCTGCCTGGTGACCTGTCCAGGATGTTTCCCTCCTTCACACCAGTAGCTCTGGTAACCTTGCAGCCCCATTGGGTTGACAACATAGAGGAAGGTTCAGGACAAAAACACTCGCATTTGACGTGTTTTCTACGTGCTGATCGATTCACTGAAAGCGTCACATGCCCAAAGCTGAGTCCCTGATTGGTAGATGCAATGCGGCAACCTAACCAAAATTCAAATATTTGAATTCTGGCTGTGCTGCCAGACCTTCACCCGCACAGCTCAAATTGCGCTGCAGGACCTCAGATCGCGCCTGTACCATTGACTGAACATAGAAACTGGCCGCCTCTGCTCCACACATCGCATTCAGTGTGAACGCAGCTTAAGAAAGTAGTAAAGTGCTGTTTAGTATATGCCATTTAACATGTAACAGGGCTTTGTTTCATGAAAGCATGACGTTATGGTCATATACTAAGAACTGAACTCTAATGAAAACCAATATCTTTGACATACAGTCAGGACCATAAATATTTGGACAGAGAAACATTCTTTCTAATTGTGTTTCTGTAGATTACCACAGTGAATTTTAAATAAAACTACTCAGATGCCATTGAAGTGCAGACTTTCAAGGCCTGGAGTTGATTAGAGGACTCGTGCTGCATTTGGAAGATTTAGCTGTGAACAGACAACATGTGGTCAAAGGAGCTCTCCATGCAGGTGGAAGGAGCCATCATTAAGCTGAGAAAACAGACATGCCAGAAATTGCTCCAGTATTAGGAGTGGCAACATCAACAGTGTGGTCCATCCTGAGAAAGAAAGAAAGCTCTGGTGAACTCAGCAACGCTAAAAGACCTGGACGTCCACGGAAGACAACAGTGGTGGATGATGGCAGAATCATTTCCACGGTGAAGAGGAACCCGTTCACAACAGCCAACCAATGAACAACACTCTCCAGGAGGGAGGCGGATCAATATCCAAGTCTACCATCAAAAGAAGACTGAATGAAAGTAGATCCAGAGGGAACACTGCAAGATGCAAGCCACTCATAAGCCTCAAGAATAGGAAGGCTAGATTGGACTTTGCTAAAAAGCATCTAAAAAAGTTCTGGAAAAACATTCTTTGGACAGATGAAACCAAAATCAACCTCTACCAGAATGATGGCCAGAGAAAAGTCTGGAGAAGCTCCTGATCCAAAACACACTACATCATCAGTTAAACACGGTGGAGGCAGTGTGATGGTCTGGGCCTGCATGGCTGCTACAGGATAGAAGCAGCCCAATGAATTCTGAGGTGTTCAGAGACAGACTGTCTGCGCAGATCCAGGTGGATGCAGCCCTGTCTGCGCAGATCCAGGTGAATGCAGCCCTGTCTGCGCAGATCCAGGTGAATGCAGCCCTGTCTGCGCAGATCCAGGTGAATGCAGCCCTGTCTGCGCAGATCCAGGTGAATGCAGCCCTGTCTGCGCAGATCCAGGTGAATGCAGCCCTGTCTGCGCAGATCCAGGTGAATGCAGCCCTGTCTGCGCAGATCCAGGTGAATGCAGCCCTGTCTGCGCAGATCCAGGTGAATGCAGCCCTGTCTGCGCAGATCCAGGTGAATGCAGCCCTGTCTGCGCAGATCCAGGTGAATGCAGCCCTGTCTGCGCAGATCCAGGTGAATGCAGCCCTGTCTGCGCAGATCCAGGTGAATGCAGCCCTGTCTGCGCAGATCCAGGTGAATGCAGCCCTGTCTGCGCAGATCCAGGTGAATGCAGCCCTGTCTGCGCAGATCCAGGTGAATGCAGCCCTGTCTGCGCAGATCCAGGTGAATGCAGCCCTGTCTGCGCAGATCCAGGTGAATGCAGCCCTGTCTGCGCAGATCCAGGTGAATGCAGCCCTGTCTGCGCAGATCCAGGTGAATGCAGCCCTGTCTGCGCAGATCCAGGTGGATGCAGCCCTGTCTGCGCAGATCCAGGTGAATGCAGCCAAAGTGATTGGACGGCGTTTCATAATACAGATGGACAACGACCCAAAAGCATTTCACTTGTTGAAGACTAAACTTCAGACAGAAAGGCCCACAAACAAACAGCAACTGTTTGCCGCTGCAGTAAAGGCCTGGCAGAGCATTCAGAAGGAGAAAATCAGCATTTGCTGATGTCCAGGAGTTCAAGACTTCAGGCTGTCAATGCCAACAAAGGCTTTCAACCAAATATTAGGAATGACCATTTGGTTTTCAGGTATTTCAATTGTCTAATTACTTATGAGACCATGAAATGAAGGGATTGTGTTTAAAAAATGCTTCAGTTTTTCACATTTTTCTGCAATCTTTTTGTCCAACCCATGGAATAAAAGCTGAAAGTCTGCACTTTAATGGCATCTGAGTTGTTTTATTCAAAATTCACTTTTGTAATGTACAGAAACTAAATTAGACAGAATGTGTCTCTGTCCAAAGATTTATGGTCCTGACTGTGTGTTTGCTGCTAAGGTGCACATCCATGGATGACCCAGATTACAAAGATCAGTATGTTTACTGTTACAGTTTCTCTCAAGATGGTCACTATGAAGACATCAATCAAAATCCTTTGAGTGAGTCTGTCTGCAGCTTTGTTTTTTATCTTGCAGTGAAGACAAGTCAGAGTTCATGAGGGACTGTGAGAGGAACTACTCCACCTGGACCTTCTCAGGGGGGTTCAGAACCTGGGTCAAAATGTCCCTGGTGAACACGGCTGGAAAAAACAACCAAGGTGTTGAGTTTCGGCAAGAGGTGGGCAGATGATCACATGATCAAGCCAAGACTGTTAGATCATTTTGGGCTTTGATGTCTTTCCTTTTTATCTCCCAGTCTTCTGTTGTAAAATTCAATGATAAGCGGCAGGAAAGCGAGCAAACCAACCAGCTCTTCTTCGTGGTGTTTGAGTGGCGGGACCCCTATATCCAGGAAATCCGGCTGGTAGGTGACGGCAGACATGTTTGCTCTGTAGAAATCAGCTGTGCTTTTCTCTGTGCTGAACTTCATTTGCTCCCAAAAGGTTGTGACTGCAAACCCCTGGAGCTCCATCGCCATCCTCTGCGGCGTCTTCATGGCTCTCTTCAAAGCTGCCAACTTTGCCAAACTGACCATCCAGTGGATAATCAGGATGCGGAAGAGGCATCTGAAGCATAAGAGCAGGGAGTTGAACAGCATAAACTGAAGCGATTTCTCTTTTAACCCTTTAATACCCGAGATGTTGTCTGTGACACCTAACTAATACAAACTCTTTACCCTACCATAATTCTGCTTTTCATATCAGCTTTGCACCGATAGGCGACACATTATCAATGTAAAGTGTTCCATAACACTGCAAACCCGCTTTTCTTCGTGACAGAATCAGCTGATTGATTACTTAAGCGCGTCACTACTGTAAAGTGTTGCATATCAGACTGCTTTTCTCTGCTTCAGAGTAGTCCAAACCATGTTGACACTGGAGCTAAAGCTCTTGTGCCATAGGCTTAAACAAACTTTTCATCTAAAAAAAATAATTTCTGCTGCAAATAAGCAACCAGTATTTGTTACATTTCTTATTCGTTAGTGACCAAAAACCACCAGTAACTGATTATTTAGTTCACATTTCTTAAAACATCTGTCATTAAATTTCAAGAGTAAAAAAAGTTTCATAGCCGTGTTATATTTGCTGCTGAACATTTTAAGGTGTGTTTGCATTTAACCGTTGATGAACTTTTGACTGGGTTAAGAGGGAAAAAAGTCTAAATTTTAAAGTGTTTTCCATTTTTTCAGAATTTTATTTTTTGTAAAAATCTGTTTAAATAATCATTTTAACTTGAAAGGGATTGACGAAACATTTTCAGTCTGTTTAATAAGCTGCAAGCCTGTGAATTATATTGAATCTTTTATACAAGTTAGAAATAAAAAGATTATGTTGCTACATTGTTGCATCTTTGTTTCTCCTTATGTGTCTTTGTGAAAACTGTCTGCATTCATTTAAAACAGCAGAAGGAAATTAATCTCTACTGTGTTCTTCACAGTGGTTCTGGGCCTTTTTGAGTTTTTTTCTACTTCATAATTTTCTCTGATAAATGCTAAAATAGTATATTCTTATCTAATGCGTTACTACCTTCATTAAAGGCATAAAAAACCCTTTACAGTCACAGTTCCATGCACACACACATTCACACATTGATGCCAAACGCTGGCGCCAACCTTTAACCACCAGGAGCAGTTTGCAGTGTGAAGGGCAAGGCGGGAACTGAACCTGTGATTGTCTGATCAGAGGTTGACCCCTCCCTCTACCTCTGCACAACCGCTGAGCCATCACTTGAATAACTTGCACAGCAAAAAACTGTGAAAAAATTGATGAACATGTTAAAAAGGTATCAGAGGAAGAATGGTTATTCTGACTAATAGTATGACTGAGTAACAGCTGCTTATTTCTCTGTAGAAATCTATGGGATTCTGGCTTCTTAGAGCCAGCGGGTACTTCCTGTTTGGAAGTTTGCTGAAGTTTGTTTTGGGGGGGTTCACTCAGTCCACACAAACCCTCCAGCACCCTAAAGAGGGTGCTTAGCTGGTTCACTGTTCCACAGCCATGATGGAAACCACTGTTGTTCCTGGATCTGAAGTTCGACAATGGGACGGACTCTTTTCTCCAGGACCCTGGCATAGACTGTCCCAGGGAGGCTGAGGAGTGTGATTCCCTGTAGTTGGAACCCACCCTCCAGCCCCCCTTCCTAAAAAGGGAACCACCACCCCTGTCTGCCAGTCCAGTGCACAGTTCTCAACTGCCAAGCGATGCTGCAGAGACGTGACCCTGTGGGCATAAACTCAGATTGTTTGTTTTAAAGCTGATTGGTCAACATTCCCTGTCAACCCAAAGGTCTAATTCTATTTCCACAGTACAGTAGTCAGTACTAGATAGTAGAACTATCCAAAGAAGAAAATTGTCAGGGGTTTAGGAAAAACTGAATCCCAACATGAAAAACAGTCCAAATTGTAGGGAAGAGCAAAGTTTATTTGGAATGTCACATAGGAAGGCCAGGCAGGATGGAACCAGGACCTCCACACTGAGCAGATTCTGAGCAGCTCTGAAGAGGCAGGACACAGTTAGGCAACTAGCAGAGGAAGCATAATCTTCCAGTGTTGGTTGGTTCCAGTAGGACCAGAGTTCTTGACACAGTCCGGAGAAAGAAGGCTGACAGATGGCTTGATTCTAAAAACCCACCAGAAAGTTCCAAGCCCTCCTCCAACAGTTTTTACTCTAAGTCCACCGTCTTTGTCACACATTCAGTCCAGAATCAGGGTTCAGGCAGAACTACAGACAGGCGATTCCAGGGCAGATCAGCATCAAAGCAGGATTGAGTTTGCTGAGCAGGACTCAAATTACAGGTTAGGAACTGCAAACAAGCAACAACTTTTGGCAGAGAACTAGAGAACTATTGGTAAGCAGAACAATAAAAAGATTGACAGGAACAGGCGATGAGAACGGATGCAGAACAAACACGGGACGGGGAAGAATTCTGACATAAACATAGTGGAATCATGGTACTTTTTGTTTTGATTTGTTGAAAAATGAGTCTGTTTTGCATGAGAATGAGAGGAGATGGACTTGATTGGATATCAACTTCCCTAGTGGTTGCTTGGAGAAGTGACCTGGTTCCAGTTAGCTGGACAGTAAATGAACAGGCAAAAATAAACAATTAGATAAACTAAAATATGAAAGGAAGTATCAAAGTCTGGCGGGTGGAAAAACATCTAGAGAGGTGGAGTTTTGCTGTGGGAAGGTGAGAGCAGCCATGTTGTTGGATTAGAGAAAAGCCTCACGCACATGCACCCACACAGCGGGTTGACCCCTATGGATGTTGCAGATGTGTCTTCGCGGTTCACTTTAGGCTTGTGCAGCCACCTTAAGGGACGTAGTGAAAAAATGGAACGTACCATTGTTGTGCGTGTGTTAAGTGTATCGTGAAGTAAATGTAAGATAATATGAGTTGTATGCACGTATGACGTACGTATGATTCTGTTGTATAGTGTCCTTATGCCACACTCTAGTCGGTAGTAAGGTGCGAGGACTGACTCCTTACTGAGCGCATTCAAATGCTGCTTACCAGCTGTGGAGGTGATACACAATTGCCCATAGGATGACCACACAAACTCCACTCTGTTTGTCGAATTTCCTAAGTTTGAACTATCAGGCTACATGCATGTATAGCATGTAGCACTGTGCAGTGGGTTTGGGGGGGGCTGAAAAAATGAAAAATACAATACATAATATACCTCACTCTCACTAAATGTTGTTTAGAGACCCACTCCAATGAATATTGTGTTTTTGGTGTTTATGACATGTTCTTTGTGGCATTTTTCTGATATTGGAGAACACAAGTTAAGAAAATCTAACTTAAAAAATCAATTTCTGAGTATTGTAGTGGATGAGGACAAAAAAATGCAGTTTGAAAAATCCTCAGTTAGTAAGGCAGAAACTGCGATGGGTGGTCAAAAGTCTCACTGCTCAACTCCATTCTGATTCATGCAGACAAATAGATCCATGAACATCTTTGTGTTCCTCGCTGAGCTGGCATCTGGCTCAAAACCGCATGGCTGGATAGCTTCAATATTGTTCTCCATTTTTGTTGCACTGCTAATGTTAGCTTGGGGTTGTGAGGGCTGTAAGCTAGTGTTGCCTCCCCAACTTAGCAGTTACAGGGGCAACTGGTGTTTATATTCAGCAACGTGTCTGTGGTAAGAATAGAAGAGACATACACGTTCAGCTACCGTTAGCTTCATCACAGGAAGGTTTATCTGGTACATTTGCAATAACCTTCAACATGAGTCAATTTAAACATATTTTCTGCACACATATTATCGGTCTTGTACACTTTCATCAGTTACTTAAATGTCACATTCTAAAGGAAAAAATACAATATTTTATCTCCCCTTTTAACTTCACCTTTGAAAATCGAATATGAAAACTGCAATGTCTATTACTCTATAAAATAGTTTCTTTGTAACATATAATCATATTTACAAGATAATCAAAACAACAAAAAATGTACGTTTCCCATCAGTTAAACTTGCATTACTTGTACATCCATAAATCTAAATATTCACTATATCTCCTACAATCAAGCATTTAGTTTCAGCATTAATCAGAAATCTGCAATTAACAAACCGTTATGAACTGGTGAACAATTTATTGCATTACATTTATTTCATTAAATATAATAAATTAGGTTCAGGGCCGAGTCTGACTACTCCTCAGGTGTTTGGGGCTGGTTACCCTCCCTCCGCACTGACGGTTCAGCTGTTAGACAATGATCTACTCTTTCACCCACAATCTACATTTCATACTTTCCCTTGACAAAAATTCATCTCAAACAACTTTTCCGATTATAATCTGTAATTAGCATTTATTTAGATGTTCTTTTTAACTGACCTGTGGTAAGAATAGAAGAGACATTTTAATAAACTTTATTAAATAAATATTGCACATACAAAATACCAAAAACAAAACTCCACACTGTGCAAAAATACAATATTCACGCTTGCCAGAGAATGAACAAAAAACCATAATAATAACTATGTAAAACAGGTTATGCAAAAATAAAACAAAAATAATAAAGGCAAAGGAATCTGTTAAAGTTTCAGGAGAGACCAAGCTTCAACTGTTCTGACAGCTTTTTTGTTAGTGGAGGATTTTATACTGTTCACATACAGAACCATTTCTTTCTGAAAAACATAAAACACTGGTTTTTGTTGGAATATTTACACTGTGTATAAAGTGTTTAGCCATAATTATGATAAATTAACTACATATATTTTATCTGCATTAAGTTTTTCTTGTGTAAAATATCCAAAAATAATCTGCTCATAAAATAATCTATAATCTACACATAGATGAGTTCTCATAAAATGTATCACATCTTTCCAAAATAGCTGAGGCTCAGTTTCTGTGAGGAATGACAGAATGAACAGTTTATGTCCAGATCTTTTTTAAATTTGTAAAGAAATGTTTACTGGATAAAATTTATGACGAATTTTTTGAAAGAAATGTCTCTGATTTTGTTGGTGATGAAATACTTTTGGCAGTGGACCAAACCTTTCCCACTGAATTCTACATCCAAAGCTGTTCCAGTCAGAGATAACATGCGGTCATTTTGAAACAGAGAACGGATACTTTGATTATTCCTGCCAGCTGAAAAACAAATCTTTCCACACCACAAATCTGTTAATTTGGGAGGAGAACATGGAGTATTTGAAGGAGAACGCCCACAGAAGTCTAACACTACCCGGGATGCTCCAGTAACCACGAAACCTCTGCAGGTGAGACATGCAGACTATAGTGACAGAAACTCAACGGATGACATCAGGTTACCATGGATTCATCAGCTGTGTTACAAGAGAAATGTTCTTTTCAAACCAATTCTTCAAGAAAAATACTCTTGTTTTTGTGTAGAATATCTGCGTTATTCCAAATATAGTAGCGATGAGGAGAAAAATTATGCTTGTAGATCAAAGTCCATGTTAATAAAACCTGCTTATGAAAATTAGACAGTTTTAAGGGAATTTTCTCTATTTTGAAATTACATAATAGAAGAAATGGTGACCACTGCTTATTAAATATATATTTAGGTATGAAATTCTAAATGAGGATTCACTTTTAAGAAGTTTTTTAACCATTTAGTTTTGAGGACATTGTTTAGAGTTGAGAAATAAAGAAAGTCAAGTCCTCCGTTTTAGATGAATTAATTACTACTGATTTTTCGTACATAGTGGATTCTGTTTCTCCAAAGAAAATTAAAGAATAGAAGAGACATACACGTTCAGCTACCGTTAGCTTCATCACAGGAAGGTTTATTCTTCTTCCTGCATGCCCAACTACTCTATACCAGCGTGATGATCGCCATCTAGCGGCCGGCATGAGGAAATAAGCGGACCAGCACAATTGACTGTATAATATGAAACTGGATGAATCGCGTGTGACGTCACTCATAGAAATTGCCTTGATTCCGGTTCCAACTCAATGAAGTCAATTCAGTCGCCATGTTGGAACCAGACATCCTCGATAAGTTGTGATTGGTCCGTCTACATTTCTGTATGGCAAACTTTGTCCAATCAGGTTGAGCATGCTAGAAGGCCACACCCCTTCCACTCAAAGCTGGTCCTGGAGAACCTGTCAATCAAACACTTTGAATGTTCGACATCAGGACTTTTACTTTTAGTGAGGCATCTTATTGGTCATTTGTAACTTGAATAATTGCGCTACAGCAAAAGGGTTTGCCTAGTCCAGTTCTATTTACACACCAATGCCCTGCCCACAACTCGGAAAACTTCAGATATGCTACTCTGAAAGAAACGAAGTTTTTTTATTCATCCTAAACATAATTATCATTAAAATACCACTTGGAACCTTCTTCAAAAGAAAAATGATTGGAGTGGGCCTTTAAGTGCTCACTACGACCTGCCAATCACAGACTGCCTGTAGAAAATAATGCTCATAAATATTTTTATTTTACGGGATCACACAGCGCTCTTTGACCATGATATTTAGTGCAAGCCACCTGCCAACTGTGTGCCCTGCACAGGTGTGCTCTTTTTATTTTGACAAGAGCTGGAGGCAGAGCTGGAGGTAGCAGAGATGAGGATGTGGAGGTTCTCTTTGGAAGTCACAAGGAAGGAGAGGATCAATACTACAAAGGGAAGCAGATAGAGATGGACGCGTTGAGAGGAGGAACAGTGATGTTGTTGGTACAAGAAGGCTGAAGTTGGAGGTACAAGGACGGAAGCCTAGAAGAACATCAAAGAGGTGGTTCATGTATGTAGAAAAGCAGGTTATCAGGGTGGACGGTAGGAGTAAGGTGAATATAAAAGAAAGGGTTAAATGGAGGTGATGATTTGCTGTGGCGGCCTCTAAAGGGAGCAGTGGATAGACAAAGCAGAGTGTTCTGTCTCCCTGCTGGTTCTGCTGTTCATTCAGATTTTCTTTTGGAGTGAACACGGTGGTGTCCTTGAACGCCTCACCGGCTGTGACGCATTCCGGGGCGGGAACTCTCAGGCGGATGTTGTTGTTAGCTTCAGTGGAGGATGCCTGAACTTTTCCCGCACACACTGAGATGATTCAAATGTAAGTAACATCCGTGACTCTTGGTATTAACCGCGTGCACGTGTCCCTCCTCACGTGAACCGCGTCAGGATAGAATAAAGTGACGCCTGAGTGTTGTTTTAAGCTAACATGCTAACGTTCAGCTGGATGGACCAGACAGTCAATGAAGCTTTTTGAAGCGGATTTAAAAAGAGGCACTGACCGCCTTAGCCGGTCCTGTCCGAACCGTGTTAAGGTTGTTTCAGTTCATTTAACTGTAATCAGAATTTTATTACCGTAATGGAGATACAATGGAACTGTAGCAGCCTTGAGTGGTGAATAAAAATACAATAAAAATACTCTAACTCTCATCTCTAATCAAAAAATGTACAACAGAATGTATGTAACTTTGTATACAGAAGCGTTCAGTCTCACGCGTTGAGCTTTATTTTCTCATTAGGTGCTACATTCATCATCGCTAGCAGGTAACCAATAAATACATCAGTGTCTCTAGTTTCCTATTTAGCCTTTTACTTCATCACTTTAAATATTAACGCGGATTAATCCTTTCACTTAAACCAGGGGTCTGCAACCTTAAACCCTAAAGAGCCATTTGGTCCAGTTTCTCACCCTGCTACAGCTGCAAAGTCACTGGGACAAAAATGCACCTTTCTGCTTATTTATTTGGTATATTTATAAGAAAATCGTGTGATTTTGGTGGTGAATTCACCTATTATTGGGCGTCCACCTGTTGACGAATAGATATATGAAATAAATAAAAGCATATGCAAGTTCCCTTCAAAATAAAACACACCCCATCTCAAAATGT
Organism: Oryzias sinensis; assembly: GCA_037389245.1. Lineage (NCBI taxonomy): Eukaryota > Metazoa > Chordata > Actinopteri > Beloniformes > Adrianichthyidae > Oryzias > Oryzias sinensis. The sequence continues at coordinate 354,760 of CM074503.1, read as the reverse complement.
AAGAAAACCAAGTATTTATATCATGATGGCGCACCGTCACTGTGTTTCTCATTTTATTATTGAATATAAATGTGACAACAGTGGTTTAGAATCTATTATAAAAAAATCTACATGTGAGTTTAGCTTATTCTAACGATAAACCACACTAACTATGCTTTGTTATCAGTTATTTGACACGTATAAATGACAAAACCTAATACATAATAACTAAAAGAAAGTAACTAAAAGAAAGTAACTAAAACTACAAACCCACCGTTTACTGAAATGGTTAGAGTCCCAATGGCGATGACGAAGCCTCATGTGCCAAACTACAGGAGAGCACGTCACTGCTGGACACCACATCAGAGGAAGGGTGACAGCGGCGGCGCCAACAACAGACGCCGTTTTGAACAGGAATGACGTCACCATAACCTCTATCACCCAATGTCAGTCATCTCCAGGTTAAAGCCCCCCCTCCATGTGAAGTCTGATTGAACTCAAAAAGCAGAAAGTTCTGAATTTAAACTGTAAATTGAGGACTGAAGTATAAGACTGACAAAAACAAAACTAAAGTTGAAAATGCAAAACATCAGCTGTTACAGATAAGCATTTTTCATTTGTTATTTGTTTCAAATTTATAGTTTTTAACTCAAGTTTCAACTTTACAGTTTTATTTTACAAATTTTCAATTTTGCCTTCAAGTTTAAAAGGTTTACTTTCAAGTTTATAACAGTTTATACATTTATTTATTTATCAAATTGAAGATGTTTAGTTTTCAAATCTGCAATTTGTTGTTTTTTTTAATTGACTTTAGGCTGATCCTGATGGGCCCATCAGACTCAGTACTGAGAGGTCATTCTAGGTTATCAGCCAGTCAATTAGACGAACACCCCCCCCCCTGCCTGGATGGACCGCTCTGTGCTCACACTGATGGGTTACTCAAAGCAGGAATGCGGTGAACCTTGAGACAGCTTTGACCAGCTGCAGCAGGCGCCTTCCCTACTGGATGTTTTACGTACTCAGTACTCGCCTGAGCTTCATCAAGTCCACTTTCCTCTGGGTTTACGTCTCAGTGTTTGCTCCAGAGTTTTTGAACCTTGCCAATAAGGCGTAAGCTTGTTGGAAGGCCACCCCCTTACCACTTGAAAATGAGTTACAAAAACTCTGTCACTCAACCTTTTTTAATGTGGGACGTGACATCAAATATTTTTGCTGAGGTGTCTGATGGTCGGTTTATTATTTGAACAACTTGCGGTGTCTGTTGTTGGCGCCGCCGCTGTCACCCTTCCTCTGATGTGGTGTCCAGCAGTATGAAAAAAATAAGTATTATTAAGAACATGTAAAAAAAAAGTTATCAGATTAAGAATGGTTGTTCTGACCAATAGAATGACTGACGAACAGCTGTTTATTTCTCTGTGGAGGTCTATGGCATTTTGGCTTCTTGGAGCCCATGGGTACTTCCTGTTTGGAAGTTTGCTGAAGAGGGGTGACAGACCAGTTCTCTTATACAGTCGCAAGCTTCTTAATTGGTTCCACCTTGCTAGTACCGGGTTGGACCCCCTTTTGCCTTCAGAACTGCCTTAATCCTTGGTGGCAGAGATTCAACAAGGTTCTGGAAAGATTCCTCAGAGTTTGGTCCAGATTGACATGACAGCATCACAGTTGCTGCAGATTTGTCGGCTGTACATCCTTGATGCCAATCTCCCGTTCCAAAGGTGATCTAATGGGTCTAGATTTGGTGATTGGAGGCCATTTGAGTCCAGTGAATTCATTGGCATCTTCTAGAAACCAGTCTGAGATGATTCCTGCTTTAGGAGATGGTGCCTTATCCTGCTGGACGTAGCCATCAGAAGGTGGCACTGTGATCATAAAGGGATGGGCATAGTCTGCAACAATACTCAGGTAGGCTGTGGTGTTGAATCCATTCTAAGGGTACTAAGGGACCCAAAGTGTGCCAAGAAAATATCCCCCACATCACTATACCACCATCTGAACCGTTGATACAAGACAGGATGGATCCATGCTTTCATGTTTCACTCTCCAGACCAGACAAAGTTTTCCAATCTTCTATTGTCCAGTTTGGGTGAGTCTGTGTGAATTGTAGCTTCAGTTTCCTGTTCTTAGCTGTCAGGAGTGGAGCACAGTGTGGTTTTCTGCTGCTGTAGTCCATCTGCCTCGGAGGTGTCCAGTTCCAGGCCTCAAGGGCCGGTGTCCTACATGTTTTCCAATCAACCTGCCGTTGAAGGTCCTTATTGGCTAAACACACCTGATCCAGGTGATCAGCAGCAGATGAGGCAGGGCTTCTGGAAAACCAGCAGGTTGCCGGCCCTTGAGGCCTGGATTTGGACACCCCTGATCTACCTCAAGGTTGGATCTATTGTGTGTTCAGAGATGCTCTCCTGCAGACCTTCTGCAGGAGAGCATCAGTGGTTCTTTGAGTTCCTGTTGTCTATCAGCTGGAACCAGTCTGGCCGTTGTCTTCTGACCTCTGGCATCAACAAAGCCTCTCACTGGATTTTTTCTCTCTATTTTGTACCATTTTCTGTAAACTCTAGACATAGTTGTGGGGGAAAAAATCCCAGTAGACCAGCAGTTTCTGAAACACTCAGGCCAGCCCATCTGCCATCAACAACCATGCCACGTTCAAAGTCACTTCAATCACCTCTTTTTCCCATTTTTAACCTTCGTTTGATCTACAGCAGATCGTCCAGACTCCTTGTAAACATGCCCAAATGCATTGAGTTGTGTTAATGAACACTTGGACGGATTCATTCATCTTCTTCCGCTTATTCCCCTTTCTGGGTCACGGGGCTGCCGGAGCCTATCCCGGCCACTTTTGGGCGAAGGCTGGGGACACCCTGGACAGGTTGCCAGTTTGTCGCAGCACTTGGACAGATGTGCCTTAATAATTGTCCAGTCAATGGTTCCACCTGAGCTCTGCTGATCTGTGAACGTCTGCTTACTGAAAGCCCTTCATTTGCGTTTGTGAAATTAGATGTCCATTCAAGATTTTTGTTCTTTTAAAGTAATTTTCTTATTGTTTTTCAGACAGGAGCAGCTTTTCTGACTGTTTTTAATGTAAGAATTCCTCAATGTTAATAATTCCACATTTTTTCAGTTTACATCTGTTGTTATGTGAAAACTGTTATTTCAGGCTCATAATCTTATTGTCTGAATGGAAAAGCGAAGAAGAATCCATCGGTAATTGAATTCTTGGTGAATTCTTTCCTAATGAAATGGCGCCGGTTCATAGAGTTTAGCAGAGACAGCGCCGCATTCCTGCCAAAGCCCTGAACCCTGCAGATTCACTGGACCAGTTCTGATAATAAACTGGATTCTTACAATAAAATATTAAATCTGCTTTTAGACTGACACTGTCTAAAAAGCGATCCAGAGGTTTCACGGATTACCTTAACGTAGACTGGGTTGAAATGGTTGACCCCCCAGTTTTGGATTCTTTTATTGCAGGTTTGCCTCTGCTGCGTGATGAGACCCGCCTGCTCAGGATGGAGGGGGACAGGAAGTGCATCCTCTGTGAAATCGTCTGCGTTTCCAAGCAGGTAACCCGTCCTGACATGCAGGCTCTGCTGCAGATGTGGGAACAGGGGTCCAGACAGCAGATCAGGGCTTTGATGAGAACCTAGAGCAGAACACCTACGGTGTATTCAGACGGCACACATATGCTTCACTTAAAGTGAACCAGAGTTTGGTTCCCCCAATAATCTGCAACAAATTTTCCCTCTGAATACACCCAAGCGGACCCTGGTCCGGGATGCTCTTGGACCCATTTTTCAAGGTGGTCTCGGTTCGTTTCCAATCGGACTGAGCTTCTGTTCGCTCTGAGATTCTTTAGTCTGAACACGCTCAGTGCTCTGGGCGGAACAACTGAACCAAAACGGCCGCTCTAGCCGGGCATTGCGCGACATAAAGAGTGTAACGGAGCAACGGCGAGGCACAGCAACTCATGAGATACACATTATTCTCTCACTGTTTTCCTGAGAACCTTTTCTTAAAGGTCAATCAGCGTATCTTCTCAGCCGTCACCTCCTCAGGAACCACCTTGCAGCACGCCTCCGCCGTACCAAAGTAACAAGTAAAGTATTCTACCTGACATTGATACAGAGGTTCAAATTTGGTCAGCGAAGGTTTATCCTGACAAGGATTACATAACGTACAATTTCTATTATTCTTTCTCTTGTTGCTTTGCCCTGCCTTAATAATTCCTGACCTGTGTTACAAGCTTTGGTTCCAATCAGAATTGTCCGGTGGACGGTTGTCTAAATACGGACCAAACACAAGGTTCCGGACTCGACCCGACCCAACTAAGTGGACTCGGTCCGGACCAGGACACATTTCCAGTCTGAATAGCCCCTTAAAGAACAACCCAGCAGGAGCCACACAGTCTTACTTCCCCTTAGAAAAAGAAGACCCTGATTTGTTTTGGTGTTTTTTTACTGTTATGATAAAAATTAGAGAAAAATGCTGTTTTTTTTGCATAAACAAAACATATGAACACAACAAAATATATATTTTTACAAAATAGTTTATAACTTTTGACAGAGGTTCACATGACTTCCTTTCAAAATAAAAGATACCCTGTGGTAGTAGGTAGTAGTGGTAGTGGGATGTCAGGAGATATTTAAAAACCTCACCGTTTATTTTATCATTTTATTTTTTTATCAGCTAACCAATAATAAATCAGAGCTGACTAAGTGACTGTTGTCATAATTAACCATAAGGCGCACTTCAAATCCTTGAATTTGTTCAAAAATTGAAAATCCATCCTACAATCCGCTGTGTCTATACATTCTGGTTGTACTTACTGACCTCAAATTGCTTTGCTTTAGTAAACTATCCTTCAGTTGTTTGTGAAAGAGTTGAATTAAGTTTCAGTTAGTTTACTTCAATTTATTTTCCTTTACTACTAAACTACTTTTTACTTTACAGTTACTTTATAAAATGTTTTTTTAAAGCCACAAAGGAGGGCTAACATGTTGCGCAGAGCCTCAGGTTGCAGAGCCCTGACCTGGAGTCTACACTTGTGTTTTCATGTCATGCTCCTTGTTCCTGCTTCAAAGTCAGATGTGAACATGTGAGTTCTGATGTGCAGGAAATGGACGAGCACATAAGGAGCATGCTTCACCACCGGGAGCTGGAGAAGCTGAAGGGCCGGTGAGTTCATGAGCTCTGGTTCCTGATGTTCCACCTTTCAGGGCTTTGCTCGAGCCTGAGAAATGGAGGGGGGGGGTCTGACTGTACTTTCCCGACACGTGCAGCACCAGGACCCCTTCAGCTGTGCCAGTATTTTTAGACGCAGCAGCAGATAAGTTCAGGAGACAGTTGCCTCTGACTGCATTTCTATAAAAGTCCAGCCTGTAGAAACCGTGCTCCACTCAAACACTGAGGTCACGGTGGTGTGTGTGTGTGTGTGTGTGTGTAACCCCCCCACACACACACACACACACTTTTTCTTGTTCTCTGCAAGCAGCTTTTCTGAAAAGACGATAATATTTCTGCCTCTGAGCTCAGACCTGCAGGAAGGTCATCATGTTTCACTCAGCTAACATCCTGACACACTTTTGGGGTGGGGGGGTGCTGCTCAGGGGGACAGGATTCCTGGGGGAAGCAGCTGTCTGGCTCCAGTATCAGGAGCTGCGCTGTGATTGGTCGCCAGCTCCCTCTGGACTGTTTTCCGATCACGTCACATGACATTCAGCTCCAGGGGGCCAAAAGCAGACGCTGTGGTCAGGGGGCTTCAGAGCGCAGCGGACACCACCATGAAGGCGCAGTAAGCTGAGCTTCAGCCTCTGCTCCATCCAGGCTGCCCCCCCCCTCCCAAAAAAAGAGATCTAAGAACTTAGACTAGATCAGGATGAGTCTTTTGACTGAAAACGTTTGACGGCAGCTGCCTCCTGATCTGTGACAGACAGAGAATTAGGATTTCTTTTTACTCAGACGGAACTGGACCAGAGCAGAACCATGCCAGTTGGACCCATTGAACGCCCGCTGTCCCCCTCCCTCCCCAGGGACTGCGGACACGAGTGCAGAGTGTGCGGCGTGACAGTGGTAAGCCTGACCGAATACGCCAGCCACATTTCCAGTTCCTGGCACAAACAGAACGTGGACAAGAGTCCTGGGGGGGGCGAGCTCAGCCAGGAGAACTTTGACCAGGCTCTGGTGGACCTGATCCAGAAGAGGAAGGACAAGATCAGGTAAGTTCTCAGACTTACATTTGCACGCTTCACTGTGATCCAAAAGCGGTGGTTCTTGATGGGGGACGGGGATGGGGGAGAATTTGGGGGTGGGGGGGGGTTGCGTTTGCAGCATCGTGTTAAAAATGCATGAGCTGATGCCTGCAATCCATCTATAGTCCCATTTTGCTGAGCTATGCTGATGTTCTGCAGCTGCAAACGGAGGTCAGGGCGTAGACTTTGATCCACCAGAGAAGAACTAAGCGGAAGGATTGGGGCTCTGTGAGAACGCTGAGTCAGGCTCACAGAGGGACTTTGCCCTGTTTGTGTCTAAGTTGAGGAACAGGCAGAACCCCCCCCCCCCCATTCTCTCAACCACTGACTTCACATGAGAACTGGACTGAGTGACCCCTCCCCCTAGCGTTCAAAACAGGAAGTACCCGCCGGTTCCAAGTAACCAGAATCCCATAGACTATAGAGAAATAATTCTATTTGTAAGAATAAACATTCTTCATCCTCATTTTTTTCATGATATTTTGTTAGTGCAGTTTATTAAGGTTTAAAACTGACCAATCAGATGCCTCAATATAAGTATGCGGTCTCTCAAATGTTCCAAATTTTGATTGACAGTTTCTCCCGACCCCCCTTACAAGCTCACTCCTGATTGGTGATGAAGATGTCTTTAATCTTCACCTCTGATGAAACACAGCTCTGCCCTCTGCACAGATTCTTGTTTTCTCATTTCTGCTTAAAACGGAACTTCATTTGAAAAGACGGAGCATCATCTCTGACAGAAACCCGTTCTCCTGTGTACTTTCTACAAATGTTTTACCCCTCATCCAAGTGGCTTCATCTGTCTGGGTTCAAGCCATGGACAGTATACGAAAACTGGACTGAGTGGATGTGATGTCACCAGCCAGTCCACAGTGATTGGTCTGAGTCCATGTCTGGATGGCACCTACTGATGCCAATCAGGAGTAAGCTTGTTCAAAGTCCACACCCCTGCCATTTGTAAGCGGGTTTGGAAATATCTGTCAATCAAACGTTGAAGTGGGGGCCTGTGGGCACCACATGCTTTTACTGAGGCATCTGATTGGTCAGTTTATAACTGGAATAACCTGTTATTCTGACAAAAAGAATCACTGTCTGTGGGAGTTTGGCTTTTTGGAGTCTTTGGGTACTTCCTGTTTGGAACACGTGGCGGAGGGGTTGCCCAGTACAATTTTTATATTCACTCAACGGTTCGAGGCCCACATAGATCCTGCAGGTGGGTGGCCCCATCACAGGGTTGTTGGGTGTGTTCATCGTGGAGTTTTGATCGTCTTTGGAACTAAAGGGAAGCATGGTACTGCTTGTCTGGCCCCTCTGTCAAAAATCTGTATGTTTTGGTCTTCCATCGATGATCTTTAAGTGTGAACCAACAGCAGAAACTGGTCCAGATGTGTTGGTACATCCTCTTGTGTCATGGCATTCTTCACTCTACTGGACTGCATAACCCCAAAGAAACCACCCCACACCCAGAGAAAAGAGAAACAATGTAGTTCAAGCAGTCCAGTGCAGTGAAGATAGTAGGGGTGTAAGAACAAAAATCGATTTGACAATATATCGCAATACGTCATTTGACAATACTTGTATCGACTCAAAATTCTGCCAGATTGATATTTATTTAATTATTCCTGATCGTCCTTCAGCGTCTGACTCTTGTTGTCCACTTCACCCTCCGACCGCTAGTTGGCAGCAGAGAACACGAGCAGCTCTACTCTGCACAAGACAACAGGAAGCCTGCAGCCAGAGGCAGCTTGTTCTGTTGTTATGAGACATGAACTATTTAGTTTTTACTTGGAATGGATACCAAACAGAAACTCTGAGCCATGTTGCTGCCAGTTAGACATGAAAAGTGGATTTCTGTGCTTTTTAGCGGCTCAGATAAATAAGACGGACAATGAAGCACAGCAGCAGCTAATAGGCTAATGCGCTTAGCATCTGCTAACATGCTAGCAAAGCGGGCTAAAGTTCTGCAGAACCTCAAACAATGGATTCTAGTTTAGGGACCTGATGGATCAGAGGGATGTGTACAACGTTCTGAAAAAGGCTGACATTGTGGTGATCAGCGTTACCAGTTTACTTCCGTGTGTGAGAAACGTAGCTGCAACGGTGCAGCAGAGCAGATTCTAAACAAATCCCCCTTTTTTGTCACATTAAAGCAACTTTCCTTCGTTCTGTCATGCTGCCTCATCACCACACTTTATTGTTTCTGGAAAGAATCAGTGTTCGCCCCCACTCTTTATTTTTAAAGCACCATTCAGGCTCCTTAACCGTTTAAAAGCACCAGAGAAGCTACATTAATGCTGAATAAACAGCATTTTATTTCCCCAATAGAAACTTATTGGTTAAGGCTCATTCATTCTTTGTTTTTTCTTACACTGAAAAAAAAAATATAGATTTTAAATCAGACAATGTTGACTGTTCCCTTTCTATATTTTAACTTACCAAAATAAAAGCACTATGAATTTGCTTTGGTAAACGCAACTTATATACGAGATACAATTGCAGTGCTTAACATTGTGATCATTAAATAAACTGACTTTGACCATTTAATACAGTGGAAGACATTAAAATTCAGGTTGAATTTTTTCAAAGTCATATTTAAAAAAACAGAAAGAAAACATATTTCAGTAAAATATCGGGATACGTATCGTATCGCCAGACTATACTCACCCCTAGAAGATAGCTCCATAATCTCACACTCGGCCCTTCTGATGCTTTGTAGGAAAGAAAAGGAAGCTGCTGCTGCAAAGGTGGCAAAAGAGGAAGAGGAGCGACGGAAAAAGGAGGAATTTCAGCATAAACTGCAAGAAGCGAAGGATCGTTACCGATTAGCACGTGCCAGGCAGCCGCCGCTGCAAGGCTACCGCCACCAGTTCTCCTGTTACCACAACCAAGCCAGCGGCGAGGAGGCAAAAGCAGGTCAACACATTAAAAAAGGCAAGGGTGCCACCTGGCATGCCCAGGCACCCCCAGACCTGCAGAAATGGGCATCTGGAGACCTTACTACTGAAGGAATGAAGCACCCAGGGGGGGGCAGCAGCAAGACATGGGGCCATGGTGCGCTCTTTAGAAGTCAGCAGAACTACCTGCCGTGGCTGAATAGCGGGGGCAGCAGTCACGGGCTCTACGGCCACAACAATGTCAACTGTTCCTATAGGCCCTACCTACAGAGAAACATGGGCCCTCCACCCTTCTGTGATTGGCTAAAGCAAACGCCCAACCAGCTTCGGGCTACCCTGCAAGATCCCGGAGCTCGAGGGGTGGGGTCTGAACACAGCAGCAGGCTTAACGGCAGCAACCCGGTACCAGACAAAGGCTGCCGCTGGTCACCCTATCCTGTAACACCCGCCCCTCAGGCTGAAGCCCACCCACATGCTCTGGAGATCAGCCAAGGCCCCAAAACAAAGCAGGAAAAGACAGCAGAAACCGGTGCCTTCATTTGCAGCAGACAGGAAAAATCTGGAGGAAGAAAAGTAAATTCTGCTCCCAAAGATGAATGCATGGCCAGTGGTTTCCATGGAGAAGCTTCTGTTTCCAGCCAGCAGGCAGAAGGAAAGGTTTCCTCCACTGTCAGGGGAGGAGCTCAGCAAAGTAGAGCTGCTCCTTCACAGCCTAACCCCAGAGCCAAGGCCATCCCAGTATCCTCCACTGCAGCACAGCAGACGGGGTCACAGAGACCCATGTCAGAGTCCTCCACTGCAGCACAGCAGACGGGGTCACAGAAACCCATGTCAGAGTCCTCCACTGCAGCACAGCAGACGGGGTCACAGAAACCCATGTCAGAGTCCTCCACTGCAACCCAGCATACAGGGTCACAGAGACCCGTTTCAGAGTCCTCCACTGCAGCCCAGCATACAGGGTCACAGAGACCCGTTTCAGGGTCCTCCACTGCAGCCCAGCATACAGGGTCACAGAGACCCGTTTCAGAGTCCTCCACTGCAGCCCAGCATACAGGGTCACAGAGACCCATGTCAGAGTCCTCCACCGCAAGTCTTCAAACAAGGTCAAGCAGACCAATCCAAGAATCCTCCAGTACTGTAAAGCGGACAGGGTCACATAGACCCGTTCCAGAATTGTCCACTGAAACTCTTAAGACGGAGTCACAGAGAACTATCCCAGAATCCTCCACTCGACCCCAGCAAATGGGTTCACAGGGACCCATTCCAGAAGCCTCAACTGCAACTCTGCAGACAGGGTCACAGAGACCCATCCCACAATCCTCTCCTGCAGCCCCACAGACAGGGTCACAGAGACCCATCCCACAATCCTCGTCTGCAGCCCCACAGACAGGGTCACAGAAGAGCTGTGCCAGAGGCAGAGAGGAAACTTACTCAGAGATACTCGGTCACAGCAAAGAAACACAAAGCCTCTGCAGTTCAGCTAAACTAGACCCTTCAGACCTGGCTGGGCCCCAGGAGCCTGGAGTGCCCCCTTCAGACAACAACCCGTCCCCCCAGTCCCTGCTGGTCAGCACCTCTGTCTCAGACAGCCCTTGGCCGGGATGCTCAGTCAGGGAGGAAGAGGAGGACGGAAAGGATGAGGCTGTGGGGTTGGGCCAAAGCTTGAACAGTGATCCGTCCAGAGGTGCTGAAGCGGCCTCCCCCTCAGCCAAACTGGACCTCCCCCATGTCCTAAAACGGGACCTTAGCAAACACATCAGCTCCAAAAACAAGGCAGGAGGCCATGAGCCAAACTTGAATATCGCTAGACGTGTCCGGAACCTGAGCGGGTCCCGGAAGAACGAGGCGGACAGGGACTCTGGCCTAAAGCCCACTGTGCGCCAGCTACTGAGCAGCTCTGCTTCACGCCGCTGCGTGAACTGGGAGCAGCTCTATGACGAGCTCCGGAAAAAGCAGGACAAGGGGAAAGGCATGCCCAGGTAAGGCGGGTCTCAGTGCAGCAGAACCAGAACTTCTCGGTCACTGCGTCATTTCATGATTGTGTTTCAGGTTTGGGATAGAGATGGTACCAAACGAGCAGGACTGCCCAAGACAGGAGGAGGAAGCCCTACTGGAGGCTTTTGATTGGGACTTGGTGCCGACCCGAAAACGCTCCCTATCAGAGAGCAGCCTTGCACCCTCCTCCTCCTCCCTGTTGGCCCCCTGTGCCTCAGAGGAGCCACCGCAGAGGATGCATCTGAGCTCAGGGCAGCAGAGCGCCGCCCCTCCACCCCAACAGCGTCCTGCGGCACACAAGCAGCCGCACACACTAATGTCCGCCTCTGTCAAAGTCCTGCAGAGGTCCGAGTCTGTCGGGGGGGACAGCAGCTCTGGGATGGAGCAGTGTGATGCCCAGGGAAGCTGCAAAAGGCGCAGAGCAGCCACAGTGAGTTTGGAGAAACACTCTAGTTTCCTGCAGAGTAAACCCTCACACTAGTTTGAGACACGCTTTCAGCTCAAGAGATTTGTTTCTTGTTGTATCTCTAAGGGAAAAGGATTGGAAATGGAAGGTACGTTTGTGTTTCCAGGTGCTTGATTCCTCTGTCCTCTTTCAGGACGGCCAGAGTGCAGAGGCATCCTGCTTGGAGCATAACAGCAAAAGAAGGAAGGTCAAGTCTAAGAAAGGTCAGTTGTGGACAGAAAAGCTCTGCTGCTGTGCTGTCAAACAGCAATAAGCCTCTTTGTTCCTGCAGAGCGTCTGCACATCGACCAGCTTCTGTCTGTGTCTCTGCGGGAGGAGGAGCTGAGCCGGTCCCTGCAAACCTTAGACAGCAACCTGATCCAGGCCCGCGCTGCGCTGGAGGCTGCCTACATGGAAGTGCAGCGCCTCACGCTGTTGAAGCAGCAGGCAAGAAACTAAGTTTTCAATCGCTCTGCCACTTCACAAATCCATGTTTTCTTCTGCTGTGTCGTAGTGAGTGAGGCAGCAGATGTAGCCAGCAGTTTGACGACGTGCCGTCCCACATTAGTCCAAGGAGGGGAAAATTACAATGAGAATAAAATCAGAGGACTTTTATTATTGCCTCAATACAAATAAGAAAAAGATCATTTTGTTTGGGACGACAAAGATCAGACTCTCCTCCAGGCCGAGACACTGATTGGCTGACGCAAAGTCTCCTTCCTCGCCAATGTTCAGCGATCTGAACTCTGGATGAGCTGTGATGTCTGCTCTCGTCTGTACATTGACTTAACATTGAAACTAGGTTTTCAAAGCTGCTTTAGACTTTTATTGCTAGACGGGAAATAAAATATCTTTTTCTCCAGTAGAAGAAAATGAGTCAAACATACGAGTTGTGCACTCCCAATTTAGAGGAAAAAGACACCGTGTGTGTGTGTGGGGGGGGGGGGGGGGTTGCTCACAGTGGTCCTCAGCACGCTCAGGGAGCTGGTGTTTATGCACATGACAAAATTAGAGGGAACGTTCCCGCCACTGCGCGACCTCCAAATGTGCCAGGGCGGCGGCAGACTGATGTCAAAAAATCCTCCGGTCGGCCTTGAACGTGAACGTTTTTTAAAACCTTGGTGGCTGCCGCGAAGTGTGAGAAAATGGAGAAAATGCATGCATTTAGGTGGGGGCATGTTAGCATATGTGACCGTAGCTTTAGGGAGGAGTCATGTGATGGAGGGTTTATGAAGATGATGTTCCTGTTTGTTCCCTTCAGATCACTGTGCAGATGAGCACGTTGAGAAACACACGCATAGACCTGCTGAAAGGGATGCAGGGTAAGACACTCACAAGCAGCAGCAATGACCCAATGAGGGACCAACAACAATCCAAATCACCACTGGGGCAATAGACGCCCCCAAACCAGAATTAGCCTTTTCTTCTTTTTCAGGCACCAGAGAAGAAACCTCTCTGCTCAAAGTCAAAGAAGAAAAGAGCGACGCCCCCGTAGCCAGCTCTACTGCTCTTCATCACCCTGCAGGAGACGCCGCCCCTTCCCCTCCTAGCCTGCAGTCCATCCCTGTAGTCATCAAAGCAGAGCCGCAGTCCCCGGTGATGGTCTCCCAGCCGTGCCCAGAGGAGGAGGGGGCTCCCTGCGTGGACGGTCCCTACGTTCGGCTTCAGGGTCAGTGAGGGGTTGCTCGTGCACTTTTTCTCTGATTCTGCTGATACAGACACGATGTGTCCCTGATCTCCAGAATAAATGCTGTTCAGTGAAGAAGCATTTCTTCTAAACTCTTTCCAGACGCTGCTCCTGCTGCGCCCCCTGGAGGAAAACCCGAGTCCAGCAGTGAAGACTCTTCAGGCTGCAGGGATCAGCCTCCCAGCTCTGTCCTCTCAGTGGACGAGAGCATCCAGGCTTCCAATGACAGGATCCCCCCTCCCACTGACTGCAGATCCCCCGTCAAGCTGTCGCCCAGCAGGAGGGGCTCTGAAGAAGGGGCTGCCGCTGGCCGTCCATCAGCCCTGAACACGCCCACCTACTCACCTGAGCTGAAGAGCGGAGCACGTGTGAGGAAGCTGAGGAAGAGGAAGTCGCTTAAGAAGGCTGCTGCTGGGGCCAAGCAACCTGAGAGCAGCGACTCTGAGGGAGACGAAGAGGCCTGCAGACCACGGTGGCTGCGTCTGCGCAGGCGAGCCAGCGCTGGCTCTCAGAGCAGCAGCTGCAGCCTGCCTGCAGACGACAGGGAGGGCAGCAGAGCCCTGAGGTTGATGTTACCCACCATCAGGCTCCATAAGGTCAACCCTAAACTCTACAAACAGGAGCAGGAAAACCTAGATTCAGTAGAAAACATGGAGGTCTCTGCAGCGAGTCACACCCAGCCTCCTGCTTCACCTCCTCTTCAGAGTTACAGCCTGGCCTGCAGCCAGGTTTCCTCCACCAGTGACATGGACCTGTGCAAATCCTCAGAGAGGTGAGCGCGTCCTAAAATCAGGAGCTGGATTTCACTGCCGTCAGCTCCAAGACTAATTTATGCCCCCCGTCCCACAGTGATTTTCCCTTTTCCGCTGTCCACCCCAGGAACTCCTCAGGTAGGTTCTGTTTCCTCACACCGTCCTAAAAAAACGAATAATCATAAAAGAAGAAACCCTCCAAACTTTCACGGAGGAGATGTTTTAGTTAGAACCCAGAAAGCTCCAAAGGAGGAGATTCTTCCTTTTTTTCTGGAGAGGACTTGGTTTAGTTTCATCCAAATGAGGAACACTAGAAAGAAAAACGCTGAAGTTTGGTTTGTTGGTGTAGACCAGCCTCTGCAGACAAATGAAACCTTTGAATCTTCAGTCTGTTTCTTTATGACCTGAAACATTTCTGCAGTGACTTTGTCAAAAATAAATAAATAAGAATGATTCTTTTTCTTGGAGTTTTGTGACGTTTCCCCATCGGATCAGCAGACTTTCCCAGATTATCTGACGGTCAAAACATTTCCATCTCTGAAGTGTCGTCTGACCACGGAGGGGATCAGGGGCCCACTGAGGGGGCGTTCAGCGGCCACCAGGAGGCGGTGAACGGCATGGACATCCACGACGGTCTGCTGTACACGTGTTCAGGAGATCGAACCGTCAGAGTGTTTGACTTGGTGGTGAGTGAGGCAGAATTCATGCTGGTCCTGCTTGTCTGAGCCGTAGGGATCTCAGAAACCTGTGTTTGCCGCAGACTCATCAGTGTGTGGGGGTGATGGAAGGCCACGCCTCCAAAGTCACCTGCCTGCTGGTGTCTGCTTCGCCGTCCCTCCCCCCCCGCCTGTACTCTGGCTCCAGCGACCAGACCATCCGCTGCTACAGCCTGCAGGTTCTGCAGAAGGGATTCAGACTTGAGGCGGCATGTGTGTTGGTGTGTGTGGTCGGTCACCACTGACTGATGTGTTGATCTTTGCAGACACGAGAGCTTGAGCGGCACTTTGTCGTCTCAGAGAGAGTCCTCTGCCTCCACAGCCGCTGGACGTTGTTGTACGCCGGCCTGGCCAACGGCAGCGTGGTGACCTTTGACCTGAAGGTGAGTTTGAGGCCGTCCCAGAGCTGGACAGGAACAGAAAGGTCACAAATTTAAGCTTCGACGCTGAAATCCGCAAGTGCAGCTAAAGTCAGACTCTTTGATTTGATAGTAGTTATGGAAAAAAGAGACAATCCTGTGCAGAAATCTTTTAAAGCTGCAAACAAAGAAATGAAAAATCAAGTCAGCTAACTGATCCTAAAGTTTACATTATTAATTACCTATTTTTGTTTGGTTGAATATTAAATATATCTTATCCAACTTGAAGAGTTTTGGACTCAGATGAGCTTATCTCAACATTTATTATCTCTGTATTGATCTGTCAAAGGCATTTGACACAGTGGACCACATCGTGTTAGAACAAAGGCTTATCAGGTCTGGCCTTTCAGATCATGCAGTCTCCTGGCTCACAAATTACATGAAGAACAGAACCCAATGTGTTAGACAGGATGGTTTTAAATGTACACAAGAGGGTGCCACAGGGTTCTGTATTAGGACCCCTCCTATTTGTCATCTATCAATAATAAAGGTCAAAATTGTGTCTGATGCAAATATGCATTTTTATGCCGATGACACAATTATTTATTGCTGTTAAATCAAAAGCTTCTCCAGATAAAATTAATGGTTAATGCAGACCAAACTAAGTTAATGTTGTTTTCAAACTCTGGAAAAACGCCACAGGGTTTCTTTCCTTAAAGTCTCCCCTCTTGAAGGAAATGAAACTGAAATATCTGGGAATCTAGATTGATGATGCCCTCTCAATCCAGCTCCACATTGAGAATCTTGTTAGGAAACTGATATTCAAACTGGGTGTTTTATTCCGAAACAAGTGTTGTTTTTCATTTGGGATTAAAAAGCGACTCATTTATCCATTATAGATTATGGAGACCTTTTCTAAACGAATGCGACAGCTCAATGTTTGAGTTAGATTGATTCCGTGTATCACGCCGCTTTGAGGTTTGTGACAAACTGTAAGGCCTCGTCTCATCATTGTGAACTGTGCTCTCCAGTGGGACGGTCTTCTCTGTCCACCAGGAGGTTCACACACTGGTGCATTTTTATTTATTAATCTCTTCATGGACTTTTACCTTCCTACATATGCAGCCTGATCAAGCTGAGAGATCATACGGCCTGCGTTCCAATGACCGTCTATTGCTCGCTTTTCCATTTGCTCGTACAGAACTGGAAAAAAAGGCTTTTGTCTTTTCTGCCCCCCCACATGGAAGACTCTACAAAAGAGCTGGAAACGAAAAAGAACTCATTCCTCTAAATATAATATCAGAAACTTTAATCAGATACAAAGAGGCTCCAAGTTCAAATGTATAGACCTTGTGTGCAATGGTCCAAGGAAGTCATCAGCCTAGGAATACTGCGGGAGCAAAGCAGGAATATTTCTTAAGTCATTTAGAAAAAATGCAAGAATTATTAAAAAATCATGCAGGGACAATATGGGAACATTTCTGGAATAAATCTGAAGGATTTCAGAGAATTGTGATGCAAAAGGTATTTCAGGAAGATGCAATGCATAGTTATGCACGGATATTTCAGGAGTATAAATCAAGGGAAAACGCAGAAATAACTACAATAATTTAGTCATAAATTTAGGAAATATGAAGGAGTAATTATTGGCTAAATCACTCCAGAAATATTATAGTAGAATGTAGAAATATAAATACAAATAAGTGCTATTACACGGATAATTGGAGAGTTTTTCAGGAAGAAATGTGGGAATAATGATAAAAAATATTTGGGTAATAAAGCTATAATTGAGGAGGAATGCTGGAACAGAGATATGCAAGAATATTGCAGGAAAACCTGCTGGGACAGTCGAGGGATAATACAGGAATAATTTATTTTATTTAATAATTCAGAACTGTTTCAGGAATACTTGCCAGATAAGGCAGGAAATTTTGATGGAACATTGCAGGAGAAATGAAGAAATAATGTAAATAATAAAATAATAATAAATAATAAAACACCCATTCTGATCAAAATCATGCTATAATGTGACCTTTTTCTGATGATGGAGGACGTGTGTGAAGAAAATCAGGACTCAAACTGCATTTCTGAGTATTTCTTTATTAAAAAAGGCCGTTGGAAAAAGATCTTCTCTGTGATGGGTGAGCCACAGCCTCCCTGCTCTGCTCCATTCTGATCATCCACCTGCAGACAAACAGATCCATTCACGTCTTTGTGTTCCTCGTCTGAGCTGGAGTCTGGATCAGACTATGTGGCTGGATAGCTCCAACCCGCCACTAGTGGGAGAATGTGTAAACAGAGAGCTCTCAACAACGTGGAGGGGAAGGGGGAAGTGGTCCCGCCCACACCTTGGAGGTGAATTTCTGCACACAGGTTTTTACTTTTTCACTAAAAATGGCACAATCATAATTAAAAGGCCTCTAGGAACGATCTTACAACAGATAAAAAGATGATCAGAGTGGGACTTCAATGAGGGAAAAACTCAGTAAGCATTGAGGAATTTCCCAGAAATGATGCATGCAGAACAAAAGAGTGGAAATGTTTGTAGTATTTTGGGAGTAACGCTGGGATACTGTGTGTTTTTTCCAAACATTGAGTTTATTTTTGTGGTTCAGGAAGTGTTTTAGGGAGAGGCAGGAGTGAAGCAGTCATTCCAGACAAAAGCTGGAATCATTCAGGAAGAATCAAAATGTTAAGGACTCTCTCCGGGGTGGGGGGCGCAGACCAACAAACAGATGGATGTGTGGGACTGCCACGGACCGCGAGGCGTCAGCTGCCTGGCCACGTCCCAGGAGGGGGGGTGCAGGATCCTGCTGGTGGGCTCCTACGACAGCACCATCACCGTGAGGGATGCTGGGAGCGGGCTGCTGCTGCGCACGCTGCACGGGCACGCCAAGAGCGTGCTCTGCATGCAGGTGGGCGGGGCTATATTTATACAAACTGTCTGTGGGGGTGGGGGGAGGTAAGATGTGTGCTGAAGTCTGCTTCCACTCAGGTGGTGAAGGATCTGGTCTTCAGTGGATCCAGTGATCACTGTGTGCGCGCCCACAGCATCCACGTGAGTTTCCAGCTTTACGCACAAACGCCGCCCTTCTGACTCTCGACGTGACCCCGTGACCTTTGCTCCGCAGACGGGGCAGCTGCTTCAGGTCTACCGCGGCCACAGCCACGCCGTCACTGTGGTCTCCATCCTGGGGGGCGTGATGGTCACCGCCTGCCTGGACAAACTGGTGCGGGTCTTTGACCTGCAGGTCAGCATCCTCAGCTTGGGGCTCAGATGGGTTTGGGTTGAATTCTGGTAAACTGAACCTCTTGTGGCGTCTTCAGTCTCAGAACCAGCGACAGGTCTACGGGGGCCACCGGGACATGGTGCTGTGCATGAACGTCTACAAGAACATGGTGTGTGTGTCTGGGGGGGGTCCACCTGACAGGTTGTACTGCCGTGTATTAAAAAACTCTTCTCTTCCTGTGCCAGATCTACAGCGGCTGTTATGACGGCAGCGTGCACGCCGTCCGCCTGAACCTGTCGCACAGCTTCCCCTGCAGGGTAGGAGTCCTTTTAGCCCTCCACCCCCCAGCATGAAATTAGATTTGGAATGAATGTTGAGTCAATCAAAAAACATGGAAGTGGGTAAATTTAGTATGAGAAAGAAACAAAACTGTTCCAGAGATGAAGGCAACCTGTTGCCGTGCCAACAGAGAGAATTCCGCTGTCAGTCAAATCCTGCTCCAGTGTAGTTGAAGCCTCACCAGAGGGATTTCCCATCATGCATGTGAAGGGCGTTCATGTTAGCATGTAGTGCAGATTGTTTACAGGTTTAAAGAAATAACGCTTTCTTTTACAGTACAGTACTTACAGTGTACTTAAGTGGTATTTACATGTTATTGTGTGACTACTGTGTACTTTCAGGGTATTTACATGGTACTTTTTATGGGACTTACTGGGTACTTACATGGTACTTTTTTGTGTCTACTTGGTACTTGCATGGTACTTACTGTGTATTTATGTAGTATTATTTGGTTCATACTTGTGTGGTACATACTGGGTATTTATAATACTTACTGTGTATTTACATGTTGTTCAAAGGTGCCTTTTGTAGTACTTGCCACATGTAAGAACAGGGTAAGTACAAATAAAGTACCTGGAATTTAAGTCTGCACTTGTATGTTTCATAGTATTTACCACAGAAACTACCCCTTAAGTACACTGAAACTGGACTGTAAAAGAAAGTCAGCCCTATTTCCACCCAACTACATGGTACTTTCAGTACTAAATGCTGAGTATGTTCACTTATTACCTTCCCGTACAGGGTTCCAGAAAGCAGGTTATTCTAGCTCTCACGATAAGTTTGAGGCTAAGGAAGTGGATAACCTCAGCTTTCGGTTCCAGAAATGGAGGTATGTTTCAGGGTAGGTCAAGTTGCCATGGCAACTCATGCTCTGAACATAACCTGGTCTGGAGCAGGTTTAGTTGAAGGTTAGTTTGTTTACAGAGGTGAAGCAGCATGGCGTGTCCATTTGAAGATGATTTAGTGGATGAAGAAGCTCAGATAATACTTTTTCCACCATGAGAGGGTGATGAGACCACATATGGATGTTGGAAAGAGAAACTTTATACTTTGATCTAACTTAATTATTTGCTTCAGTTAAAATAAATCAATTATTTTTAGTTAAGTCAACTTAAAAATAACACGTAGTTATCAGACAGTTATTTTACTTTCATTCATATTAATTCAATTAAGAAGGTGTAACTTTGGAGCTGCTGTTAGAGCGGCACCGCAAAGGATTGTGGGATATCATTCCCTTTGCCTGTCTGGACAGATTTGGGTTTAAGTGTGGGTTTTTGACCAAATGTGTTTAGTTTTTTAGCTGTTTTACTGTGTTTTGCCGAGTTATTTGTCCTGTTACTCTTTCTGCACCATGAGTGAGAGGGAGGAAGAGGATGATGAGCACCCCTATAGCACCCCCACTGTATACTGTTGTAATGATACATTCAGAGATATGGTATATGGTTACATGTTTCAAATCTGTCGTTTCATTCACCTTAATGTTATGAAAATGAGAATATCTGCTATCTGCAGGCTCCAATTTAGACATATTAGAGTTCAAGAATTACAATAAACTCAGATTACATCTAGTTAGATAAATATGTAAATTTGAATTGTAAAAAAAATATTGACTTGGATAGACGTAAGAAATTAGGTTGAATAAATGTAACTCAATTACTTGTTACCAACTGAATGAATTTAAGTTGGCTACTTTATATATATATATATATATATATATATATATATATATATATATATATATATATATATATATATATCTAGTCATAGAAAATAAAAGCAGATAGAAACTTCATTATTATTTACTGTTCTTTTCTCCAGCAAACTCTTTCTTTGCTGATGATGCATGATATTTACTTTTTTGATGGATGTATAATCTTTATCATAGTCATTTAAATCTCAGACTCCGTCTCACTGTAAGTACAAAAGCGCTTTCGTTTTTCTCCTGGCGTTCCATAGTGACTCAGAAATGTCTATTGAGAATGTCTCTGCCTGCTACCTGCGTCATTAACAGGGTTGCTACCAAGTGGAGGCGTAATTACACCAACTCATATCCGGTCTTTTGGAACCGACATACCCAGAGTAAGCAAGTTCAATTGGTTTCAGCAAGTTCGGCTTAAGTCAGGAGTAGTTCAGCAGGCCTTCTGGAATTTGTGGTTTTGTTATTAAATATATGTTGTTTTGTTGCTGTATGAGTGTTTTGTTGTTTTTTATAAATTTTGGTTTGAGTGTGAGTGTTGCATGATACCAGTGTTGTATGACTTTATTGTTGTGTGGCTGTTGTGTTGTTGTCATTTTATGGCCTATTGTTATATTGTGATGCAGATGTTGTTGCTTTTGTGCGTCTTATGACGAGTGTAGGGCTTTGTGCTGGTGTTGAGGTGATGATAGAGCACCTGCAGAACACCTGACCTCGGTGCCTTTCGACGTGGCGTCCAGGCCGTCCGCTGCAGCTGGGAAGAGTGCGAGGGCGTGCTGTCTTGCCATAGCTCCACAGGTCCTCCAGCTCACACAAAACACCTTTCTTCCTGGTTTTTATTGAGAGGCTGACCGCTGCTGTTCTCTGCAGACCCTGCTGCTGCACATGCACAAACACACGGAGGAGGCGTGCAGCCTAGGGAGCCAGAGAGTGTCCTTCCTCCCCAGGCTCCTCCTCCTCCCACCTAAATACTCCTCCCCCCATATTAAGTCATTAGAGACCCACACACTTGACTTGGCAGCTTCCCGTGCCTCATAGGTGTTCATGCGACCAAAGACGATGAAGAAACTCTGGAGCTGCAGCTCGGAGAGAATCTGCAGCTTTGACTTTTTGCCTTTCTTATCGTTTTTTAATTTTGCCGCCGTGAGCGCTTTTTTTTTTTCTTTTCTTTTGATCTCTGCGCCCCGCGTGCGCCTTTTTCCCGTTTGGTCCGGGATGACTGAGGGGTCTGGTGATGATGATGAGGTTTCGGTTTGAAGGTGTTTACTGAAGGTCAGATGTCACAGTAGAGGGGGAACAGGCCGGACTTTTCCTCCAGTAGTCTTTAGTTTGTTTCTCATTCAGGTGTGAAGAAGCGTTGGGTTTGCCTTTGGGGGCGGGACAGAGCTCAGGTGGGGGAGGGGCTTGTTTCTGTTGCATTTCTCCTCAGAGGGGCGGGTTCATGAAGGAGCTTTCCAAAGGTTGGGGTGTTGTGGCTCATTCATGTTTTCTACTGATGATGGTTTCTGATAGAGTGTGTGTGTTAGGGCGGAGTCCTAGAGGTGATGGATGATCTGCGGGGAAGAGATTGACTCCACATACTGAAGCCGATTCTCAGTAATGGAGATTCTCCTGAAGGCAGGTGGAACGTTGGTTTTTGGTCATCTTTTTTTTTTAGTGTGTTTTGTCCCGTGTCTGCTCAAAGTGTGCGGTTCTCCTCCGGCCGGCGTTCCTGGGTTTCTTCTAAAGTGACATTTGTTTTTCTAAAAAGTGCATTTTAAGCAGCTGCTCTGAATAAACCTGTTTGCAGCGTCACCACACCTCCGCTCTTCTTTTATTCATCTTTCTGTAGGTGGGGGCACATCACAGTCAAAGCGACAACTTCACATGGATTTATTGGGTTAAATGCAGAGTCATGGCCACCTTCCTTCAGAGAAAACCGACTGCCATAAATTAAAATCTGATCTGGAAATCCAATATTTCAATCAGTCTATGTCTACAATACCAATTAACCCTTGTGCTATCTTAGATGACCCCCCCCTCCCTACCATGACAAAGGTGGATAAAGGTGGAAAGATTTCATGTAATCCATGGACACACCAAGTGAAGATCACAAATCATTGAAGAAAAAAAGGTTCCAGAGCTCTGTCTGAGTGGGTCTAGATGACCCTACTGTCTAGTGGTCTAGATGACCCAACTCCCAATGTAAAAGTGCCTAGGATAGCACAAGGATATTAAATCCATAAATCCATTTCCTTTACAGCACTGTGTCTTGAGAAGAAAACAGCTGTATGTACAAATTCTGGATTAAGAATTCAACCCCAGCATTTCCTGTTTCCTTGTGGAAAATATATTTCATAAGAAGCAGAGAACTAGTTTTGATTTGAAAACAATACAAATCTATAAATACAAGAATGAATAAGAAATCCATCCAGGAGGTTCTGGCAGAGCCCGCTTGATGGGAACCAGCGGCAGACGGGTGGTTTCTAAAGGTCCCGTTTCGGGCACACAGAGGAAGCCTGAGTTCATCCGCCCAGGATGATTGTTTTATTCAAGAGACCCGGCGCCAACAAGATGGAGATGTAAGAAAATGGAAGCGTGCAGGAGCACCACACGCGCTGCTGGGCGCTGAGTAAAGCTGGTGGGTCTGGTCCTGCTGTGGAGCTCCTGGGCCCCCCTCTGGCGCAGTGGCTGGGCACTGCAGACACAGAGGGGCGGGGTTAGAACCTTGTGATGTCACGAAGGACCGGACCAACTTTCCTGTCATGTCCCACCTCCAGCTTTTATGGGTGCATAAAGAACTGCAGGTCATTTTGTGTGCGGTTCTTTTTAGTTCAGAAACATCTGACCAAGAGCATTGGAGAAAAACAGGAATGAAAAGCTTCCAGATTTCCCACCTTTGGAATCTGTTCCATTTATTGAATGAACCCGTTGACATCAGGCTTCGCTGCAGTGTTGACATCTGTCAACTCTCCGTTTACGCCGTAATTCCAGCTGATTCTGAAGACTAGAAAGCAGCTCTGTGCCGATATGCAACAGTTTGTAGGAGTGAAGTGTTTATGCCATCAACGGCTGATTTATTTTTACCTGGCAGTAAACCCCAAGAAGTGCCTCTGGCCCGGAAGCTTACAGGATGTAAGGAAAAACCGATCCGTCCATCGTTCCAGTCCAACACTTTGAATTTAGCAAAGTCATGTGACCATGACCGAATGTTCCCTTTGGCTGATTTAGAAGTGGAAAAACGACAGTGGGCTGGACTGTTGGAAACTAATGGACTTAACATTCGCTCTTGTTGGCTTGTTAGTTTGGACACATGTTTCATTTACGCTGGATTATCTTGTAAGAAATCAGAGGAATGTGGAAAGTTTCCCCTTCCTGTTCAGCACCAGTTATTTTATTTATCTCTGAAACACACTGGTTGAAGTTTGGGCTAAAGACGTTTTGAATCCATTCTAGATCCTTCAAAATGAACCGACATGGACTATGAATCGTTGTTCCCCTAAATGTCAGTAAATCAATTGATCTATTTACTGAAGTAAAAGCATTTCATATCAGAACTGGATAATGATAAATCATTTAATAAAATGGTTATAGTATAACGAGGTGGGATTATATAAGTTTGCTTCCTTCCACTCCCTTTCAAGCAATATTTATTAATATGTCTAATTATCCAAAGTCTGATAAGTTATAGTAGGAATGTATAACTGATGATTGTATTGCTTTTGTGTATTATTCCTATTTGATTGCTTGAAGTAAACCATTTCAAATCAAATATCAGCTTTGTGTGGATATGCAACAATTTGTGTTAGTATTGTGTTGCATTAAAAGACGCTTTTCTCTGCGCCTGAATCAGCTGATTTCTGTTTATAGCTTAACCCTTGTGCTATCCTATGGGGTCCAGATGACCCCCCCTTCCATTGAGGTGTTCTCCCCACCATGACAAAGGTGGATAAAGGTGGAAAGATTTCATGTAATCCATGGACACCAGTGAATCTAGGCTCATTGAAGAACTAAGGTTCAGGGCGGCTCTGTCTAGTGGGTCCTAGATGACCCAACTGTCTAGTGGGTCACAAGAATATTTACTGTCACAGATGGTCTCAAATGACCCCACTCAAAAGCAGTGAAGTGCCTAGGATAACTGGGGTTACACAGCCTGAAGGAGTTCACGGCATGTTACAGAGTGCGTTCCTTTAGTTACTGCATGACATCTCTGCTGTTAGAGTTAAGCTATAATGTTTTTATAAATTATTTCTAATGTTTAAAATAGGTGAAGCAGCTCACCAATCATGTCAATGTTTCTCACATATTCATATCCAGAGTTCCATTAGGGTCTTAAAAGCTTTAATGTACAATTCTACAGATAAATGTCTCAGAAGCTCTTCCATGTCCTGTGATGGGTCTTGGGTTTCCTGCCCGCTGTATTCAATCCAACAGCAGCTCCTTTACTGTCATTTGAACTCTTCCTCTTGCTCTCTCAAAGATGTCTTCCAGTCCATCGGTCCTTCTGTCAATAATTAACTGGTCCTTGCTGTCTGGTCAAGTCCCTGTCGTCCTTCCTCTCTCTTTAAAATACCTGGGCTTGACCCCTCCCTCTTGATCAGTATAGGCTTAATTTTAATCTTCCATTCCTGTCCAAAATTTTGCCTTTAGACAGTCATGGCATTTTTGTTCAGTATCAGTCAGGTTTTCACAGAGCTCACTCCACTGAAACAGCCCCTTCAGAGTCACTAATGACATCCTGATGCAGAAAGATTCTCTGTGCTGCTGTTACTGGACTTGACCGCAGCCTTTCACACTGTTGACCATCAATATCATCATTATGCTGATGATAATGCTGAGGATTTTCTTGGCTGGTTGGGGTATCTGGATTCACTTCCTCTCCTCTTATCTGACTGGTAAATAATTTTCTGTTGTATTTTCAAAGTTTTCAAAGTCCTCACTTCTGGTGTCCCATAAGGCTCAGTTTTGGGACCTTTACTGTTCATTTTATATCTGCTGCCTTTGTAACATATTTAAGTTCTTTTCATGATATTTCCATTATTTTTATGCTGATGATATTCAGCTTTATGTGTCTTCTAACCCCAGCATCATTTTTTAAATACAGATTATGCGCAGGTGTCTGGATTCAGTCATGACACCTCAAGATGAATAAAAACTTTCTCCAACGAAATAAAGCCAAAACTGAGGTTTGATGACAGACCTGCTCTTCACAAAGAAGTGTGTGTGAGTGTGTGTGTGTGTTAGTGTGGTAGTGTATGGAGATGTCTGGGAGCTGATCTTGGGGCCTTCGTACCTCCAGCACGCTGAGTCTGATGGTTCCATCTCCATCCTGATCGAAGGCTTGGAATGCTCCTGAGAACAGAAAGACTTTGGTCAGGTGTGCTCACCTTTAGCTCACCTGAGACCTTGCTGAGGCACACACACAATCTGTGGGTGAAGGTCTCCTCGCACTGACTAATCATCTTTCTCTGGATTTCTAATATTTTCAATCAGGTCAGTCTTCTCACATATGGTCCCACTGAACTGCGACACTTTAGTCTCTTTTGGGCTCACATTCATGATTTGTGGAGAAAAGTGGATTCATCTTTTCAATCAAATGCAACATCGACACGGCGGCTCCGACTCACGGAACATGGCCTCCAGGCGAACCAGGCAGCTGATGAAGCTGTCGAAGTCGATGTTCATGTTCTCGTTGGCGTAGCGCATCGTAATGATGTGGTACAGCTGGTTGTTGGTAGCCTGAGCATGACCTAAGACACATGACTGTACAGTGACAAGAACATCAGGGGTGAGTCCACAGATGCAGCTTCACATCCTCAAAACTGCAGCAGGCCGGAGGCAGCTCCCTGACACGCAGCCCATCCTCAGGAGGGTTCAGGGCGGTTCAGGACCCTCACACTACAGTCCAAAACATACTGTAAAGGCTCAGAGCCCAGCAGAGAGCATCAGGCCTCATTCATGAATGCCCTCCTAAGCATCTATGAGGAATTTCGAGGAAAATTTAAGGGTCGTCTGCTGCTCCAGTCAGAGACAGAAAATCCACGGCTCCCTGATTCATGGAGAAGCAGAGAAGACAGCAGGGGGCTTTATATTTGGATGGAGTGCTGAAAAAGAGGCGTCTAGTAGGTACGTTGGGTTGGTGTGATGTTTCTCCCAGGCGGCAGTTTATTTTTACAGACGGAAAACCTTTGTGGAGGTTGGTTTGTTATGCTGCCTCATGGGGAGGGAACATTGAACTCAGATTTAAGCTGGATTTCATCCAAAGGACTCAGGAGTCTGCTGAAGAAACACTCGCATCCAAGTCTGGATGAGAACCTCCAGAGCCGACAGAGTGGACCAGCATTCGCTGTGGCTGACATAGCCGTCACCTGAAGGCGCTCAAAGCGATTTCTACAAGGTGTAAAAAAGTTGTCACTAGTTTTGCCTACGTGAGCAAAACTCAAAAATATGCAATTTTTGTTTACAGCTAATCAAGCTAGTTTGGGCTGTAAACTAGCAAGAGAGCATGTGCAAAGAAGAGCTGTCAGTAGCAGCAAGGGAAGAGCCGGAGCTTGCTCCAGGCTTCACTCAGAGAGTAGAAATTCTATTACTTCTGCGGCTCTGCAGCTTGACGTCCCGGCGGCTACAGGAGTTTTTATGGTTTGTTCGCTTGAGACAATCATAATTTGAAAAAGCAGCGAAATATTTAAAAAATCAGATTGGGACTTTCGTGCTGAATTGACTTTGTTTTTCAGGTGAGAACTATTTTCAGAAAAGGCTTTGAAATCTTCATCAAAAAATAATTTTGTCCTTAATATTTTTCATGAGCGAGCTGTTCCAGCCATTCTAAGTGAGCGTTGGATTAAACTAAAAAAAGAAAGTAAGTAAATGAAGAGTGCTTCAGAGATGCAGTGATTCAATAAACAGTTCATGTGGATCCACAATACAATCTATAAATCGTTTAAACATGGATGTTTCTGAGAGTAGAAGTTGGTGTCAGCTTTCACAGATGTTTTGGCTTCGCTGCTGCCTCGCGCTTCCCTCTCTGTTCAAAAGCTATTTGACCTACTTCTACAGAATGATGCACTTTATTTGATGTTTAAATAGACTTTTACCTCATCCTGCAGCGCAGCAGCAACAACAGCACTTGGTCGCAGCAATGACCATCGACAATCACACAAACTGCACTCCTGCACTAAATGGCCTCAGGTGGGATTATATGCATCATTCACATGGTCTCCATCCTCATAACTGTTGACATGCCGGACTAGTCGGCGTTATAATGTTTGAAAGATTCCCTGGAAGAACCAGGAAAAAGGGTAAAAGAAAAGAGCTCACTGTCTTTCTCTTCAGATATTCTCCTGAGTGAAAAAAGGCGACTGCCCCTCCCCACCTCCTGTGATCTTATTCACAGATGTCTGAACTCCTGCAGGTTGTAATTCATTGCAGTCCCATCATCAAGCAGAGGCTGTTAAGATCCAGTAATGCTGCAGACATCAGCAATCACACGCTCAACAGAGAGGAAACCCAGGGTCAGTGGTGGGGGTGGGTGATGGAGATCCATGACAGACCCTAAGCCAGGCTGTTGGCAGGTGTGGCTCCTCCAAGACAGTCAGAACACGATGCAAAGGATGGGCCATTAAGTGTCCGCCCAGCCACCTGGCTCTCAGGCTGAAGCCCTGGTCAGCTCCTTACCTGGGGGGCAGAAACCACCAACATGAACTTCCACAAAGATGGTGACTCAGCAAAAAGGTCTCACATTAAGCACGGTGGTGGTGTGTTAATGATGTGGGCGGTCAAGCTTGCCATCTTCCATTTCAGGTCAGGCAGGGGGTGGGGAGGTGGGGGGTAAACTCGCGCTCAGTAATCACTCTGTTCAGCGTTTTCCAGTTTGTTGGCACTTGTCTCCGCCAATCCAGCTTCGAGGATAAAACCAGAGGGAGACAGGTGACCGCCCCGTTGGGACCAGGCTGCTGAAACACTTCCTGTCCCCACGTCTCCTGTACTCTGTAGCTATTTCCTGGTATCGATAATTGGTCTCCTCTTCTCTCCCCACAGGAAGGCCGGTGCTGTGCGACGAAACAATGAACACCAGTTGAGTTCAGTAAAACAGCCCGAAGCAGTGGTTGCTGACTGCGCTCATGGACTGTAAACAGAGAACTTTGGGCGGGTAGCGTCATCCGCAGAAAATATGGCTTGCGTAAGCAACAGAATGTTGATTTAATCGCTTTTTTCGCCAATCTGGATGTTGTCATTGTGGAGCCAAACTGGGCGTCACTAAGCAGGCGAGTTGGTTGGAAGCACCATTTCCATGGTAACCACTCTCACCAATCAGGAGTGAGAATTAGCACATGTATTGTTTTTCTATCTGTGGCCCGGTACCCAGTCCACCGACCAGCACCGGTCCATAGCAAGTTGGACCCACTGGTCCTTGTTACCTTAATCATGAATTAGTGTGATACCCATAAACTCCGCCTAATGTAAACTAGGGTGTTCCTCCAAGAAAACCAAGACATTACTTGGAATATCCTTGGGTTTTGAGACTTTCTAATATTTTTTTTATCCATAGTTTCATGATATTACAGCATGTTGTGATTAAAGAAGTGATTTTTCTTTCTGTTTTTGAAGCATTGATGTTATAAACAGGATTTTACTGCCGTCTCTGCTTGTGTGACGTGTAAAGCTGCAGGATTGACTTCCTGGAGAATTCCTGGAGTTCTGGATGGAAAGTCCCATAGAATGGGCTCATTGCTTGGAACAAAACAAAAAAGCTGCAGTTTGGGAGGTGGAGTTCACTCACCACTGGATGGTCAGCTTCGATCCTGTTCACTCTATTCCCTGATTGAGGTAGACAAATAAAAGTCCTAGCAGTAACACCAGCATCTCTAAGCCTTCCTCCTTTATTTCTCAGACCTCCAGCCAAAGCGACCACTTCTGTCAAGGCTTCAAATCTGTTTGGCTTTTTCTACAAACTGAAGTCAGGAATTTAAAAAACTATTCAGTCATCTCTCTCATTTCTGAAGTCTCTGCTAAACCTCCACTTTCGTGTTTTTCTATTTCAATTCATAAATGACTGTAAGTAAGAGTTGTCAGTATATATTATGAAAAAATATCTTTTTTTTAATCTTTGCTGCAGCCTCCATGGTGGCCTGGTTGGTCCAGAGTCCATGGATGGTCCTCAAGCAGCAGGGCAGGTCTGGGTCTGAATATTTCAAGTTTACCAGGTCATACTTACCGTCTTGAGGTTAAACTTGTCTAAAAGAGACTCCATTACAGATGGGAGCTGCAGCCATTTTTCAAACTATATTAAATCGTCTTGGATGATTCTGTTCAAGCCCTAAATAGCGTGACAACAAGCAGAGATCTCGTTCTGCTGCACTGAATGGGGCTGGGTGGGAGGCTGGAGGCTGCAGGCGACCCTGATGTGTTTGAAAGCAGGCACAGCTTTGCAGAGATGGGATTCAAGTTGCAGAAACATGTTGTTGAGTCAACTAATCTGGCTTTGGTTGTGTGAAAGGGACGCGTTACCTAGTACCAGCGTGTGCAGTGACATGCAACCTCCAAAAATATTCCTAAGTTCAAGAAAATGTTTAAAGAAACTTTCATTTTACAACACGGTGATGAGATGAACAAATTATGTAACACAAATTAGTATTTTGGGCCATTGATACTAAAACTAAAAACTTCATCTGTGTCTAAAATACTGAGGGTTATCGCACAAATACTGATTTATTGTACAAAATATTGATTTAGTGCCCTAAAGCTAAATGTTTGCTACACAAAAATGGTACCTAAAGCCCCTCTCTGTGCCTAATTGTTAGCATAATATTCAGGCTATTGCACTAAATACTAATCATTTGTTACCGCTAATAGTTCATTTGAGGAAATAGTTTAGTATTACTCTTTGAAAGTCATGTTCAGGATTCTATGATGATCAGAACCCTTTTAATGTTAAAGTCCTGGAAGCTGCTGAAGTGGGAAACAAAGCTTAGACAGAATAAAATAGGCTTTGTTCAGTAGTTCTTAATAACACGACATGTGATGATCAAGGTCTTGTTGTATGAATATTCTGGGATGTTCTGTTTTCAGCCCCATGCAGTGAAACATAGAACCGGCTGGGTCCAAGAGCATGAGAGGCAGCTGCTGGAGCAGATCACTCACTCTGAGGTGTTCCTCTTCTCAGAGAAGACGCGCAGGATGAACTCCCCCTCCTGGTGGGGCTCATAGGTGGAGGGGACGATGACGTACTCGCCGGGGCTCAGCCGGAAGCGCTGCGTCACCTCCCGGAGGTTGATGTAGGATTTGGAGGCGTGCCTTGGAGGAGTTGAGGAAAAAGAGATCGCCTATACAAGTGTTGCTTGTTCCCATACATCTGACAGAGAGAGGGAGACACCACATCACTCAACATTAAAGGGTTGGAGTTTGAAAAAGACTGCTTTCTCTTTCCTCACCTCTTTGGGGACCTGCAGCCGCGTCACCAGAGTTTGGGAATGAAAGAAAAAACAGGACATCTTTAGGAAACGCATCATTCTGCCGCCGGACCCTGACAGACGGACCCTGCTGGGCCTCACTGGACCTCGTAAATGGAGAACCCAATGGTGAAGAGGTTGGCTCCCATCTTGCGCTCCCTCCGTCTGTTCTTCTGCATCAGGGAGACCACGAAGGTGCAGGCCACCTCGTTAATCTCCAGGTCGTCCTCCTCCAGCAGGCGCAGGCGGTACTGAGGGTTGGTCCAGAAAGTGTCTGCAGGGACAGGTCAGAGGTCAGAGGCATCAGTGCTTCTCGCTGCCTCCCAGCTGGAACAGCTCTGGGTCCTGCAGGCCCCACCTGGGTAGTT
The DNA here is from genome assembly GCA_037389245.1 of Oryzias sinensis. Lineage (NCBI taxonomy): Eukaryota > Metazoa > Chordata > Actinopteri > Beloniformes > Adrianichthyidae > Oryzias > Oryzias sinensis. The sequence goes on along the minus strand of CM074503.1, from coordinate 323,628 downwards.
CCTGCAGCCGCCGGCGGAGCAGCCCCGCACTTGGCGCCCTGGTTCTGAAAGCAGGATCCACTTATGGATCTTATCGTCCTCCAGCGTGTCTGGAGTCAGGTTACAGATCTCAATCTTGGTGTAGTTCTTCTTGAAGTCCTCAAAGGACATCCTGCATGAGAGCCAGAGACAATCGGGACCTTCTGCAGCCTCCTGGACAGCAGCATGTGCATCAAAGAGGGCTCACCAGAACTCCCCGTCCTCTGCGCTCTGGTGCTGCAGTTTCTCCTTCTCTGCCTTAGACAGCGTGGCCCACTCCTTCGAGCTGTTGCAAAAACAGGAAAAGAAAGGAAGTCAAAAACATGCAGGAGAAAGGCGATTCACCTGAAGTCTTCTCCGATATTCCTTGTCCTCAGGGACGTTCCACTCTGTTACACAGGGTTCCTGAAGCACCAGCGAACTTAGAAGACTCCTTTTGCTGTGATGGCCGACACTGAGTCCAGAGAGAAAAAGCAGAAGTTTGAAGAGGCCTCCCATTGTTGGTGCTCTGTGTCAGCATGCAGGCTGCAGGAGAAGGTGACCTTGAAGACCCAATCCAAGGAGAGTGCTGTTTATATATATGTGTCTAATGTATGAAATTCTTCCAGCTGTTGAAGTCATTAGAAGCACAAGGTTTAAGTTGAATCAGATGAATGTGAGCCCACCAGTGAATACGTTTCTGAATTTATCATCATGTAAACTTCTGTCCAAAACATTTCCTAAGTAACATTGAAACAAAGTTACAGATCCAGGTAGAAAATGGGGAATGGAGTCCTGGTTATACTTTTTGGTCACAAAGTTGCTCAAACCTCTTTAGACTAACCAATCGCCCCAATCTGCAGCTCATCCAGAATGAAACTCTTCGCCAGACGCCCTAGGACAGAGATGGCTCCTCAGGGCTGGAACTGCTATAATGCTGCTTGAACTGTTCTATGCTGCCATGGGGCTCTGCACATCGGAGAAGGTGTGTGTAGATCCGGCAACATCACTATTACAGCGTCTCCCTCTCTTTGTGTGCTGGGGGTGATGTGAGCGGTTGCCCGAGGCTGCGGCGGGCCTTGGGGGGGGGCGCCAGGGGCTGAGCCCCTCTTTTCTCAGGCTCGGGGTTGTGGGCGCCCAGCAGTGTACCTCGCCTCCTGTTCATTTAATTGATATTGATTAATATTAGTTCATTGCTACTCCAATAAGTAGGCTTTCCCACCTCTGAGGCTTTCCGGGGTGAGGTGAAGCTAAATGAACTAATGTTGAGATCAACATATCAATTCAAATGAACAGAAAAAATCAATCTAGGGAAATAAGGGTTACCCCTTCCCCAGATTTGAATTGCTTTAGAGGGTTTGGGTGATCCCGGGCCCACTGTTGGGGCGTCTGTTTGCCCTGGCCTGCTACTAACAACAAATGAACACACATACACACCAGGAGGATGGTGGTCACGTCAGACCCTGTCTCCCACCACCACCTGGGTTGGCCGGGCCAGCAGGTGGAGGTCGGGTGGCTAGGGTGTCCGGGGGGATCTAGTTCTCCATATTTTGCTGCTCACTCTCTGTGTGGTGGGGGGGTCCATAACGTCTGAGTTACGTGGCTCGTGTTCTTGGGGTGTGGGGCGGCCTTCTCTACGTCAGGGCACCAGGCTAACTCAAATATTGTCATCGTTGCTCACGGCAACTGGAGTTCTGTCCTCTTGTTCGCCGTCCCTGGGCCCTGTCGGGGGGGCCCTGCAGGTCATTGGTATCTTCCCTAGCCCCTGGGTGGCCGGGGCTAAAGGGCGGGCTGTCTGGGGTGCAGTGTTGGCTGGTCGTGGAGGGCTCTCACTGAAGCATTCAGTGTGATGACGTACACGTCAGGAAACACAGAATCTAGCTGCTCCTTCCTCTGGGTGCTTTCAAAGATGTTTTATCTGTTCCCTGTGGATGCCTGTGTGCTTGCAGGCTGCTGCTCACCCAGTGACAGAAGTCTTCTATGAATGCTGTAGAAGTGTTTAGATAAGCTTACGCCTTCTAAACAGTTGTGTTGATGCCACGTCATGGTGTGTGTACGTGTGTGTGTGTATCATGTAAGTTACGTATGAGACTCATTCCATGACCTTGTGTTATCATCCGCACTCCTAAAACTCAAATGGGTTCATATCAACGCACTGGAACAGTAACAACCAAAAGGTAAACATGTCCGTCACAAGAGGCACTGAGCTGCAATCTGTGGTTTATTTCCTTTGCTGGACAGGAGAAGAACTAAAAGAATGGTGTTTTCAACATGTACTTGTAGTATTTTTCTCATGATGGAGGACATTATAAAGAGAAGAATTAAAAGCGTAAAAATAATTGTGAATCGGGAGCAGAAGCTGTTTGAAACAAATCCTATTTGTGATGTAGAAAATAAGGGGGGGGGGGGGCACAAGATTCCTGCTCCGAGCTTCCGGCAACAAGAAGGGGGAGTGGCCCCGCCCACAACTCAGAGGTGAGTTTCTGATGAACTCCTGCCGATCCGCAGAAACTATGTCCATAGTTTAGCCATTTTGTATTTTGGCTAAAAACGGCAGAATCCTACTGAATAGATACCTGGTTATCTTTTATGAATCGGAGAGGGACTTGAGGTCTGCTTTACCTCGTCCACCTTGCGTCCTGGAGAGTAGGCGTGTCCCTTCACCAGCCCCGTCGTCATGCGCGTCTCAAAGCGAGCAGGAACCAGAGACTGCAGACATTTCACCCAGACAAAGAAGCAAAAATAAGACAGGAGCATCATATAGAGATGCCTACGGAAGCCCAGAATGGCCACAAAAAAAAAGTGTAAACAAGTTGAAGATGTCTTCCTTTGGCCAAGATGCTTCAGATCATTTTAGACTAAAAGGTTTCATTTGTGTCAGAATCAGAGCGAATGACAGATCACACACACACACACACACACACACACACACACACACACACACACACACACACACACCCACACACACACACACACACACACACACACACACACACAGACACCACACACACACACACACACACAGACACACACACACACTGACACACACACACACACACACTGACACACCCACACACACACACACACACCGTCTAGAAGATGCAGGTGGGAAACTTCTTCCCCACCTGAGCGCAGGACATCATATCTGTGGAATATAGAAATCATAGCTTTTTCAATGTTTACAGCTGTAGATATGCATCCAATAGATATGGATTTACACTAGATCTATAGCAGACGACTTTCCCACATCATGCATTGGGCGTTTTAAGACAAATGACATTTTTCTTGAAGCGGATTAAAGGTAATCAAATATGGTAGATAAACATAAAAAAACTATTTAAAAGGTGCATCAATAGTGGTTTTGTGAGCTTTAGAGGCATCTTTCATTCTCGTTTGAAAATGCTACCGAGGACAACATTCGTAAAGGTTGATCTGATGGGGTCTAGAAACAGGATCCCTTTGATGAAAGTGACAGTTCACAGTAATAATAATAATAATCCATTTCACCAAACCGCCTCACATCGGCATCCTATTAGTGGTTTCCCATAATTACTTTTGTTTATGGGTTTCTCACTGGCTATTTGTTTATTTCTTTAATACTCACTACATTAGGTTCTCCACATTTTGTAGTGTATCCGAATCTACTCTTCCAAAATTGAGTGACCTAGAAATCTCCCAGAAGTCTTTGCGAATAACCAGTGTGCATCGATGCTCACTTGATTGACGGATATATAGCCCACAATGCATTGCTTTGAACAATTTTTGCCAAAGAAATGTATTTAAATATATGTTTTAATAAACCATCTGCTCTTCACCATAAGCTCTCAAACACTCTTATTGGTTAGACTTTGTGAAATCAGTGGCGTCTAGTGAGTATTTAAACTCCAGAGCTCTGCGCATAGTCCTACACAGTACGGTTTTTCAGTGGTTAGGGATTAGGCAGGCAATTGGGACTCAGACAGTGTTTCATTTTTCTAACATTTCATTTTGTTTTCTGGAAATTACTTTTGTTCTCCAAAATATTTATTCATTTATGTTTTTTACATTTTGGTTTCTTGAATTTTGTTTGTTTTCTGAAATGTAATTCTGTGCTTTTAATATTTGTTTTGCTTTTTTAATTGTCGTCATTTTTGCATTGAGGGATTTGTTGATGTGATTTGGACTTCAAAGCCACCGTACATGATCTTAAACATCTAAAAATCTCCCAAGATCAGATCATTACAAGTCTCTGGGTAGGAGACTCTCTATGCAGATATCTTTCAGGACACTATTGTAGACCTCTAATGGAAAAACCAAATAGAATTGTCCCAGATAGTAGAGATCTACAATAGATATATATTAAATAGACATCTTGTGGATTACATTTCTTCTGCCTTTTGGTCACTAAGTAAAAATAATTTAGATCTTTTGAAACCTTAACATAAACGGCTTCCTGATTATTTTGTTTTCCCACAACAGTACAGTTCCGTTGTGACAGCAGCGGCATCAGGATGGCTGTGGATCTACAGCACTAAGATCAGGTTCTGGCAGAGGAATCTGCACAGATGGCATTCTTACAGAAACCATCCCATGAAAAAGGAACTCATCTTCATTCTGGGGGGGGTAAAATGAATAGGCCTCACATCGATGGAGCAGCCCATCAGGGAGCCTCTCTCCAGAGCTTTCTTCATGGTCTTGTATAGCTCTTTGGGAGCTTCCTTCATCTCATAAAACTCAGTGACGCCCCCGGTGAAATCCTCCATGGCCTCTGTGGTGTTCCCCCCCTTCAGGGCCTCATAGGAGCCGTGAAGCCTGCAAAAACAAAGGAAAAAAGAATCATCATCAAAGTCTGAGTGGAACGTGTTGACTGTTCTTGATGGCAGCAGATGTATCTGTTCTCCAGGTCAGGAGGTGGCGCTAGCGAGTGAATCCTCTGAGTCACAAAAGCTTCAGTAGAAAAGGTTTCTGGGTCACTCAGGATTCGCATAAACAACCAGATTGTACATTTAAAAAACTGTTTTAAACCCACAAGAACACATTGTAAACTTAAAGGATTTATTGAAAATTTGAATTAAAGAATTGTAAATTTGAAACTTGAATTATAAAAACTATAAAGCCTTAAGAGTCACCAAATAAATAATGTTTATTTCTAAAAGCTGCTGCTTTGTATTCTCAACTTTTGTGTGTTTCTGTCCCTCTTCACTGTTTTGCTTTTCGACTTAACCCCAATTTTATGTTGGGGCGGAGCTTAGAGCCCATTGGCTATCGGGACATGATTGATGGAGGCTAAGGTGATGTAATTTCAGCTCCAAAACAGAGGTTGTGTGTGAAGTTCCATCCTAAAGACTATATAGTGAGGGGCTAGTGCCCTGGATGTGAAAAGCCATTCAGACACCAGGCTCCCTAGTTGTTTTTACGGCGAATATGACTTCACCAAAGCCATGAAGTGAAAATCAATAGATATGAGCGTTTCACAACTACTGTTTGTGAATCCACTGTGTTCTGGTGATGAAAATGTTGATAGTTTATTAAAAAAATAATTGAAATAAATTATTTTCGCAAAAGAAGTTCAAAAGCAATGCATTGTGGTCTATATTTGCTTGCTGGTTTGCTATTTGCATGCTGGTTTTTCACAGAGACTTCTGGGAAATGTCTAGGGCTCTTTCAATGTTTGATACAACTTTAGAAAATTTACATTTGTTTCCTCAACATTTCTGATATTTTGGTCAGATTTAAAATGTGAGTTTTCATGTTAAACTCCGTTTTCAATTTTTCTTTTTGTCCCCATAAAGGTTTTTTGTATTTGGTCAAATCTGCTGAGCTCAGCTGACACTTTCCTGAATTTGTCTGATATAAACCATCAAAGAATCCACATCCTTCATTCAGTTTAGTCAAACTGTGTCCTTTCCACAGAGTTACATGAACTATTCTCTTATTTAAGGGCAGATTCTTGTATTTTAACACAGAATGACTCAGAACTTCCTGAAACGTTCTGAAGCAACAGCATCTGCTAACAAACTGAGCCTGATGGAGCCAAACTCTTCAGAGAAGCTCCTCAGGTGACCAGCTTACTTGGCATAGGCCTTCTCCAGCAGGGCACTCCAGAATTCATTTCGCTCCGCTGACTTGGTGAAAACCAGCTGGTTGTTTAAGGTTGGGATGCGGTCGTCAACGACGACGTCCACCCAGTCGCCATACCTCCAGAACTGAAGGAGGAGAAACCAGAGACGGTGTGAGAAAAAGAGGACTTTTCCCCAGAGGCAGGCTCTGGATGCACAACATCTAGAACCAGAAGTGAGTTTGATCCATTCATATCATCTAACTTTGTGTTGATAAGATGGAACCCCATTCTTATGCCTAAAGGGATATTTTTTATTCACTATTTACGTACTGCAAATGTCTCTAACAGATCAACTCTTTTTTTCTCTTATTGACACTTTTTTATCCAACAAAAACACAATATATAGATAACCACTTCAAACATTAAATAAGACCTGCATTTTGGGGTTTCAGGGTGCATTCAGACTGAGAAAAGCGTTTGCTCCGGACCAAGTCCTCTTAATTTGGTCCAGTTCGAGTTCTGAACCTGGCGTTTGCTGTGTGATCAGACTGCTGTCAAGCGGCCTTTCCAGGGAGGTATTCCAGAAAAATTTCAGAAATTTATTTTACTTCCATTTAAATTAATTCAATTAAGTAGGTGTAACTTTGGTGCTGCTGTTAGATCGGCACTGCAAGGAATTGTGGGATACCATTCCCTTTGATAGAAGGAGAGGTTGATGAGTTCATTTAGCACCAATAATGGTGTGTAACTTTACAAAATCTGAAGTTAAAATCAGAGTCATTACATCTGAAATTATCTTTAATATTGCAAATCCATACTTTGTCATTCATTTTAATTTAAAAATGAGAATATCTGCAGGCGCAAATCTAGACACATGACAGTTCAAGAATTACAATAAATTAAGATGGAAAACATTTAATTGAATTGGAGTAATATGACATTTAGTTAGATAAATATGTAAATTTGAGTTTTATAAACAATTATTGAGTTTATAGACGTAAGAAATTACGTGGAATAAAATTAACTCAATAACTTGTTTTGTCTGTTCTGTTTCTCCAAGCAGAAACTCTTTCTTTTGATGATGAGGCCATTTTATTTTTTTGATGGACGTATAATCTTCATACGCCGTTATTTAAACCTCAGACTCCGTCTCACTGAAGTATAGCGCTTTCTTTTTTTCTCCACGCGTTTCCATGGTGACTCCAGAAATCGGCGATCTATTGAGAATGTCTGTATGTTCCTGCTGTGCACGTGCATTAACCCAGGGTTACCAAGTGGAGCGTAATTACACCAACTCATATCCTGTCTTTTGGAACCGACATACCCCGAGTAAGCAAGTTCAGGCAGATTTCAGCCAGAGTTCAGGCTTAAAGTCAGGCTACTTTAAACGGGCCTTCTGGAATACCCCCCTGATTCGAACCAAAGCTTGTAAACAAAACCCCGCAAATATAAATATCTTCAGTCATTGGTCAGGAATTACAAGGGCGGGGCAAAGCAACTAAAGATAGAAATTATGGATTCCTGCGCTTTGCAGTTGTCCTTGGGGTTAGTTCATTCAAACTTTATGCTTTGCTATCCAATTTCCAATGCCTGTGTCAACATCAAGTACAACACTTTTTAATGCTGCTTGGATCCGGTGGAGGCGTCCTGCAGGGCGGTTACTGGCAATTAGACAAACACCAAGTGTTTATGACATATAGATTGTGTGGAAAACAGAGAGCAGCAATGTGTATCCCATTAAAATGTATCCGATCACATTACAATAAGCTGCTGTGTGTTATCGTTGTGTTGTCATGGCAATATTTTGACAGAATTCTGTTAAGGAACTACAAGGTAGCTTTAGGGATGACGTCACAACAGCTTGTGTCGCGTAACGAGACAAAGAAAAGTAAAACGTGTTTTCAGCTGTGGTAAAAGAAACGTAATTCCTTTTTCCTCTTTGATAACAACAATCATTGCTTTACATTTGTACGCGGCTCATCTGTTGCTACATTCTGACTTCATTCTACAGTCTCTTCTTCTTTAGATCACATGACCACGGTGGCCGTATTGGTTCAGTTCTTCCGCTCCGAGAATGGATTGTATTCAGACTGAGGAATCTCAGAGCTAAACCGAAGCTCAGTCCGGTTGGACACTAACTGAAACCACCTCCAAAGATGGGTCAGGGAGCGGTTCCTGGTCCCAGGCCAGGGTATGATTGTGTGTATTCAGACTGAAAATGAGTTTGGGATTATCAGAAAAACAGAACTCTAGTTCACTGTAAGCCAACCAAATGTGTCCAGTCTGATTCCACTCAAAGAGTGTTTTGTTCTTTGTGGTTAATAAAAGTGTGTCATTATAATGTATTCAGGTATTGTTTAAAGTGTTAAGTGAACCCAACATCCCTGACTTCAGGTGTTTTTGATGCCGGTACTAACCATCAGCTTTAAGCAGCTGATCTGGTTTCTTCTGTCAGTACTGATCGGTCCGGTTCTGGAGATGATTCTGTCAGGTTGGTTGTGGAGCCGGTTCTAGATGGAATTATTTTCCTGCAGACGCTACACTCCTCCTTTACATTATCGATAAAAGTCAAATAGTGAAATAGCTTTAAATGTAAGAATTCGTGATAAATCCTTGTTTTTGGGTGGAAAGTAAATCAATGTTTCACTGCATCAGAAGTGGGGCGCGTTAGCTTTTATTAAACTAGAACAGCTTTTGTTTTCGATGAACCTCAACTGCTGTCAGTCCGACATTAGTGAACATGTGTGAAGAACATCAGATCAAACCCAAAAGTCTCTCTGCATGTGTGCTTTGTAACAACACATCCTCTGACCTGGAAGTGGAAGATGCCGGCGTAGCTCTCGGAAAAGCTCTGCTCCTGAGGAACCACTCGGAAAAGCAGCTTCTCGTTCAGCGTGAGGCAAGCGATGGCGGCCAACAGCCAGCAGTCACCTGAGCACACAGAGCGCCGTCACGTCTCATTATCACCTGCAGCTGGTCTGAAAACAGCTGCTCTGGGTTCAGGAAAACATCAGGACGGCTTAGATGTGAGGAGGAAAAATGTTTGCTGACGGCTGTGTTTGGATGAGGGAAAGCCTCACCGGGAACAATGTCGGGGTTGTTTTTTTTTGTTGGGGGCGGGGGCAAGGCCTGCCACCACCTTTGTCACTGTGCCCCTCTGTCCTCTTTATTTGCCCCCCCAACAAAACAATGAGAATTGCTGCTGGTTGGATTCTTTTCCAAAAGAGTAAGTATAATATGTGGTGGGGGGGTAGGGGGGTGCTGCTCCACCACCCGATGACTGGTTTGGCTCCAAACACAAGAAAGCGTTCCTTCACTAAATAGACAAGAGGCTGAGTGGAAAAGCATCGATTACCCAGATCTCCCTGGCAGATGTCAGTCCGGCTGGCCCCCCCAACTATGAATTGGGGGTTGTCACAGATTTCCTGCCAGAAACAGAAATAAAAGGCCGGCTTCAGATTGAGACACAGAGAACTTTAGAGGAGAGGTCTCCTCAGCAGAACGTCACACTGCAGAACCTCAGAACATTACCCAGAACCCATTTCTACTTTAACTAGACTTTGATTTGAATCAAAGGTAATACCTCACCTGTGGGAAAGTTTCCTGTCTGAGAGAGATCCATGCCCTCCTTTTTAACCCTAGTCCCCCGGCATATCTAGACCCCGCCCCCCAACCATCCTCCTACCTTGGGCCTCTTCCAGACGATGTTCTTGACCTTGTTGGACTTGTGGCCAAGCTCCTTGAAGCCCAGAGACTCGACGGTGGCAGGGAAGGAGTCGTCCTCGAACAGGCCCTTCCTCTGCAGGCACTCCTGCAGCAAGGTGCTGAAGTCCTGTCCGTTGAAGTGGAGGGGCTTGGTGACGGAGCCTTCACCGTCCCTCCGTTCCCGTTCCCGGATCAGCCGGTCGCAGAAAAAGCCCGGCGGTGAGTATGGCATCTCTTCTCAGCAGGCTTTTTTATTTTTGGAGCAACAGGCCACGGACACTCGTACTAAAGTCTTACAGTCCAAAAGACTCTGGCATAAATCCAAACACCTGGTATGTGATTGGCTCCTTCCTGGCGTGACGCCCCCTCCTCTTCGTCACTGAGCAGATGCAAACTCTCATGCATTCACCTCAGCCATTCATGTGCACAAAGATGCACAGGAAACCCCACATCACATAGATGTCTGTTTGTTGGCCTCCCATTGGCTGGGGCCAACAATGTCCCCTACATGCCTGGCCACGGCTGCCATCATTGTTGGGGGACACAAAGCCAGAGGGTTAGCTGCAGCAGTGGCCTGCAAAAGGGGGCTGGCAGAGGCCCTGCCTCAGCAGAAGGCATTCAAGCCCTTTAAACCTATTCTTCATGGAGCTCAGTGTCCAGCACTCTCAGCAGAACCGCAGCCTGAGCTGTGGAGAGGGACACATCCTTTTTTACACATCTGTGAGCGCCAGAGACTCCCCACTGGGGAGCTGCCGCTCAGCTGGGACACCGATTTATCAACAAATTCCAGAAATTTGTCAGGAGGTCCAAATCATCAAAGATGGTCTTCAAAGAAAGGCTTGTCTTGGGACGATCAAATTGAAGGTGATAAATGTTTTAATACAAGGGGCCTGAATGCCACCCTGGAGATCTTGAAGAAGTTCATCATGGGGTTGACCCCTGCGGGTACCCAGGGTTTTTGGGTTGTCCTGGTCATAGAATGCCCACAAAGGAATGTACCATTGTCAGGTGTGTGGTAGGTGTACAGTGATCCCTTGATTATCGCGGGGGTTACGTTCCAAATAGAACCCGTGATAAGCAAAACCCGTGAAGTAGAAACCTTAATTTTTTTTTACAATTATTATACATTGAAAAGAAAGAACAAACCATTTAACAGGCTAAATCAATTGTTTTTTTTAACAAATAAAAGTACTTTAGAAACGTTTTTTCAACAAATAACTTCTGTATTGAGCTGTCAAATAATAATTTCAATCATCGATAAGAACAGAAGGCTTTGAATTGCGGAGATTAGCCCCGCCCACCGCGACCCGAGTGGATTAAACGGAGGAAACATAGTGATAGGCAGTTGTTGTCGCTCTTTTTTCTTCTTTGCTAAAGATCCTTATACACCGACATGCCCCCATCGATTATGTTGGAGAACTGTAATGAACGGCTCATCAAAGGGTCCCATTCTTGAGCTACTCGCTGAGTGACTTTTTAGCCAATCAGAATGCAGAACACAATGCACAATCCAAATCCGTGAAGTAGCGAAACCGTGAAAAGTAAACCGTGATATAGCAAGGGATCACTGTATCGTGAAGTGTTTATAAGGATAATGCCCGCTGCACTTCTGACGTGTGAGTGATCCTGTCACACGGTGCCCCAACGTCACGCCAAAGAGCAGGGAGCACTTGAACAGCACTTATTGGCCCTTTGAGGATTTAGGGGGTTGAAAAAATGAAAAGTCTGTAGAACACGCCTGCATCTCATCTAATTCAACCTTACTTACCCCTGCATGTTGTCTCATTGTTGGTAGTACTGTTGCTAGCATCATGCTAATAAAGAAATCTGCTGGAATATATTCTCTCAACTGGCTCTCCAAACGGTCTTGATGTTTTGAGGGGGCCCCCTGCGCGCCCTATACAGTTTTGCCCGTTTTACACCCGTAAGGGTAGTTAGGACTAAGGCATAAAACTGAAGGGCAGTCTTTTCCAACAGTTTGTATGTACTTCTCAGCCATGCGTGGGTTTACTCCAGTGTCCTCCTACAGTCCAAGACCATGCTTCATAGTTAACTTGGTGACTCTACAATGTTTGAGCGTGAGTGTGTTTGTGATTGTGTGACCCTGTGACGGACTGGTGATTTGTTTGGAGTGTACCCGCCTTCACCCATCAGTAGGATCCAGCAACCCCGTAACACACAAAGGGATTCAGTGGGATCAGAAGATTGATGCATGGATGGATGGTCCATCAAATGCCTCTGTTTTGTTTGATTTGTGGGATAAAACATAATTCAAAGCGACTTTCCTCTTTCTACCGTGGCGTTTATTTTCAGCCCTTTACAGCATCTCCACAGCTGCTTTATGTTCACATTTACAGTATGCCTGGTTGGTTCTTCAGACATGTTTATGTGTTTTGAGATGCTAAAGCTGCCAAGGAAACTTTCTGCTCTCAAACCAAATTTCAGAGACAGTGAGATCTAAAATCTGGACAGATATGAATCATCTCAGAATAGTCCATTCATCAAGAATCTTAAATTAAAAAAAAAAATCTGACATTTGGTTATGGGTTTTTTTAATCCACACAAACTGCTCCATATTCTTCTCACATGGAAATCAAATGGGTCACTTAACGTATGTGGATCTCCCAGTCTGCGATGACGCGGAGCTTCAGGTTGTGGACTGTCAGCACGCTACAAGCCTCCACAAATTCAAAGGAAGCTGATCTGTCCTCCTCACCTGCACAGAGAAAACAGTGATGAGAAAAACTAAGTTATTTTTGTTCTTTAGCTTCTTTTAGCATCAATCACCCATCAGGCACAACCTGACCTCTCCCTCTAGGCAATTCAGGTGAGTGTTTCCACTCAAAGTTGGACCGTCACGGCACATGTGGGGTGAAGCTAACAACAATAACCATGGAAGTCATCCAGTAGCTCATTTATTTCTCTTGGCTTTTGCTTCTTCGCAGATACAAAGCATTTAATACAAAGCATTTAATGTTGTTTGAGAGAAGATTGCGGGCAGCAAACAGCAATACAGCCGCTTCGTCGGAGCTTCCTTTTGTCATTAGGACCCTTAAGGCCCATAAACACCGGGACGTATTTCGCGTGCGATATTCGCCGCCGTTTAACGCCGACGTTTAACGCCTCGTGACTAAACAAAGGACACCAATGTGAGTGTGCAAACCGACGTGAAAAACGCCACGCGTCAAAGCGTCATTTTTTTAAAAAAACACCTCGTGTTCGTTTTTTTGGTTTGACGCAGCGCGTCAAAAACTATACGACCAATGAGAATGGCGCTTTTGCACACGTGTCTGGAGCTTCTGAAGTTACAGTAAAACACAACTTGGGGGCGCTCAAACACAAAACTGCCTTGCTGAGCACACATACGTCACGGCGAATAAGATAGACGCCAAGTAGCGTCTACACTGCCGCAAAGAAATAAGACGAAGAAGATGCACTCACTGACGGACATTCTAAAATATCCCTGGAAACGCTCATGATACATTTTCAGCTCTTGTACCAGTGGATAAAACTCCCCATGTTCTTCTCTTCTCGTAACTATGGGATGTACCCAAAATCGACATCTTTTCCGGCGTCTTTCATCATTCAACAGAACAATAATTTCTTCATCGCTGGAACTGGAGCTACTGGTGCTGGAAATATTCATGTTTTCTTTGTTTGATTCTGACAAGCGCGTAAATACTTCCTCTCTTTTTCTGAGTGAAAAGCGACTTTAAGAAGCGTGAATTTGCGCAGCCCCACCTTGTGTACAGGGGTATTTCTGATTTACATTAAGCGCCATCTAATGTCAGGGAATGAAATTGCATGTTCACTCGGCTCAACGTCAGCGAAAATCGCCTGGGTGTGAACACAAAAAACGTGTTGAAAAACGCTGGCTAAAAACCGATGGTGAAAATTCGTCCCGGTGTGTACGGGCCTTAAGTCAATCAATGTTTTTGCCAGAAGTTCTGCCCTAAATGTCCTGTTCCATTTTTATATGGACTTACAACCAACAGAGGCCCAAAAATGGTACAATATGGTCTGGCTTAATGGGTCATTTTATAATAGAAACACTTAAAATACTGGACTGGTCTGGACCGGACCGTACCATACTGCTCAGAAGAAACAAGGTACTATTCATCTCCTATTAAGTCCACTTTTGTCAAGAACTCGTGGTGGAGGACCCAAAATGCAGGAGACCAGGATTGGTGTCAGGAAATAAAACATTTAATTAGCAAACTGAAACATGACAAAACTATGAGGGGAATCAAAACTGTGACAAAACAGAGCAGATGACCTGACAAGGATGAACAGAAACCAAGACACTTAAATAGGCTGAGGGTCATTAACTGAACTGAAGACAGCTGTGGATCATGGACCTGAAGGTGCGACTGACAAGGAAACCAAAAACATGACAAAGAAAACCAAACCACTGAATCCTTACAGTACCCCTCCCGAAAAGGGCAGATCCCAGATGCCCAAAAACCCCTAGTAGGAGGGGACCTGGAGGAACAGAAAATGAAAAAAAACAAGTCCAGAACAGTTTGGGTTCCTGCAGCCAGACGGAAGTGAGGGGCATCAGAACCCCTTCTGTGAACAGGCATGAAGAGTAGAAGTCCCAGTTACTCTCCCCAGGGACAGGAACCATGAAGGGGAGCAGCACTGGTGACCCTCTTCTGGACCCGGTGACACAGCCAAGGGGGAATGGTGACCATCCTCCGGGACAGGGGACATGAAGTGTGGGCCCGGCGACCCTCCTCAGGAACAGACATGAAGAGGAGCGGGCCCGGTGACCCTCCACAGGAAACTTGATGCTTGAAGGATGGTCCTGGCCATCCCCCTCAGGAACAGATAGGCTTGATGTGGAAGGGCATAGCATGAACAATGCTGCAGGAACTCATCTGGCAAGGCATGGAATGGGCATGACGGAAAACTCCCCTGCTGGGTCCAAGCTGGTCAGGTCATTCTGTCATCCCAGTTGCCTTCTGCCACAGAAACTGCCAATCTCTTAGTTAATCGTGTTTTTCGCCATCACGGCATCCCAGCTGATATTGTTTCTGACAGGGGACCTCAATTTATTTCCCACGTCTGGAAGGCCTTTTGCTCCGCTCTGGGGGCTACTGTAAGTTTATCTTCCGGCTACCACCCCCAATCCAACGGCCAGCCCTTCGCTGCCTGGCGGCCCAGAATCCGGCCAATTGGGCTGACTATTTAGTCTGGATTGAGTATGCCCACAACGCTCACACTTCCTCCGCCACTGGGATTTCGCCCTTTGAAGCTTCATTGGGTTATTCACCACCTCTATTCCCCACTCAGGAGCTAGACCTGGCTGTTCCATCTGTACAACCCCATCTCCAGCGCTGCTAGCGTGTCTGGAACCAGACCAGGGAGGCTCTATTACGCACAAAGGAAGACAACTGCAGGATCGCCAATCGTCACAGGGTGGCGGGTCCCACTTATTAGGTCAGTCAGAAGGTGTGGCTCTCGTCCAAGAACATTCCCCTACAGACCTCGTCCCGCAAGCTGGCGCCCAGGTTCATCGGTCCTTACATCATCAACCGCATCCTCAACCCCTCCTGTGTCCGTCTCCGCCTGCCTGCAGCCATCAAGGTACATCCCACATTCCACATCTCTCACATTAAACCTGTTCTGGACAGCCCTTTGTGCCCGCCTTCCACTTCCCCACCACCCGCCCGTATCATTGATGGGGCTCCGGCGTTCACTGCCTCTCGTATCCTGGACATCCGTCGCCGTGGTCACCAGTACCTGGTGGATTGGGAAGGGTACGGTCCTGAGGAACGTTCATGGGTCTCCCGTTCCCTCATCCTCGACCCTTCCCTCATCCGCGACTTCTTCCGTGATCACCCGGATCGTCGCCCTGGACTGCCAGGAGGCGGTCGTTGAGGGGGGGGTACTGTCATGGTGGCCTGTCAGACTCCTCCCCCTCCAGCAGCTGTTGCTCATCTCCCTCAGCTGTGACTACTCTACTCATCAGCCACCTGCTACTTAAGAAGACCCAGCTTCATCATCCTTCGCCAGTCCGTTAACCCTGATGGTGCTTAGTCTCCTGAAGCTCTCTGCGCCTGGCCCCTTGTCTCTGTCTGAGCTAATCCTGTCTTGTCCTCTGCATTCAGGTTTTCCTTCTCATGCCACGAGAGTCACCTGAGCTGTACCACCTCGAGCAGCAGCAGCAGCAGCCACAGCTCTCCACCGCTGACACCTCTTGAATTTGAAGTTCAGAAGGTTTTTCTGGTTTCATTTGTTGTGATTCGTTTGATCCCAGTCCCATGGATTGTACATTTCTGGCTTGTCTCGCGCACCATGGCGTCCTTCAACTCCATCTGGATGAAGCTCGTCTGCTGGACTATTTACATATGTAGTTTTAGAGTTAGATAAGTTAAGTCTTCTCTAAGAGTTCTGGTACATCGCCTGTCCGTCCTGGGGGAGGATCCCTCGTTCGTGTGGACACCCCTGAGGTTTCTTCTTTTTTACCAGAATATGTTATTCGAGTTTTTCCTTACCACGAAGTAGGGTCTAAGGGCAGGGATGCCCAGTTTAGTTATTTCAGTTTAGAAATTTCCTATTCATCATCCTTATGATTTTTTGTTTACTTTACAATTACCGGTATGTAACCCATTGAGACGACTGTTGTTGTGATTTTGGGCTCCACAAATAAAATGTAATTGAATTGAATTGAAGAATATGATGTCACAGGGACATGGTCTTGTAGCCTTTATCTTTGTCATACATGTCCACAGTTTTCTTTCAACTCTACTGGGACAACTCTTTCCTCTACTACATGTGGACCACATTAAGTGTAGCACACTCCATAGCTGTGTCTGAATTCCCACCCTAATTCCTAATCCCTAACTACTAAAAACTATATAGTACAGGACTATGTAGTGCCCTGAATTGTAAAAGCCATTCGGACAGCAGGCCGGGTACTTTTTTTTTTAAACGGCGGACATGACGTCATCGATTTCACGAAGTTCAAATCTCATTGATATGAGCGTTTTGCAACAACCATTTATGGGTCCACTGTGTTCTTTGGATAAAAATATTAGTGGTTTCTTAAAAAAATACATTTAAATAAAATTTTCTGTAAAATTGTTCAGACGCAATGCATTGTGGTCTATATTTGCTGATCGAGTGAGCATCCATGCCACTGTAGCATGCCACATGCTACGGGGCACTCAATTTTGGAATTGTAGATTTGGACAGCACTACTAAATGGCAAACACACTATATCCCTTGTGCTATCTTAGATGACCCCCCCTTCCATTGAGGTGTTCTCCCTACCATGACAAAGGTGGATAAAGGTGGAAAGATTTCATGTAATCCATGGACACCAGTGAAGATCACAAATCATTGAAGAAAAAAGGTTCAGAGCGCTGTCTAGTGGGTCTAGATGACCCCACTCCCAACGTTAAAGTGTTTAGGATAGCACAAGGATTACAGTGCACTATATAATGTACTATACAAGGGTTAGGGCAGTGGTTCCCAAACTTTTTCTGCAGGGACCCCCTTTCTGAAAATTAGAATATTTTCGAGCCCCCCCACACTGACACAAACATACAAATCCTTTGTTTCTAAACTCCACTGCGCCTTATAACATGTGGTTAATGAGAAATCTTTCTCTGAACGGTAGAATTCTGTTATCCAAAGCTGAAGGAATTTCTAGATATGTATATGTGTCTCTGTCTTTAGAAATGCCAAAACACATCTGGAACCTATTAAACAAAATATTATTTGATTTTGGAGGAAAAATGTCATTACTTAAGCAAAATTTGTTTTGTGTAACACCAGAAAACATGGGGGCATGGATGTATTAACCTTTGAAACTTTAAACAACTCTTTTAAAATAAAGTAATTTATTGAAAGGGGAAGACAATATCTGTTTTATTTGGAATAACAGTAATGTACAATACAAGAATAAATCACTTTTTTTCCTAGATGGTATGATAATGATATTGTTTTAATCAGACAACTTTTCAATTCTCATGGACATCTTCTGACGTCTGAAGAATTTCTTTTAACATTCGGTATTCCTGCTCCACCCAGAGAATATGCAATAGTGTTAGATGCCGTTCCAACCAGTCTACTTCAACTGTTTAAAGGGATTTAGAACACAAGTCAACTAAGAACCCAGACAATTTTTTTGGACAATGTGGATATTTGTGTTAATTCAGTTTCCAATAAACAAATAAATCTTTTACAGACCACAACCTTACCTGCTGGGAGGTTTTATTGGGAATCCACATTTGTGGACATAAAATGGACTCATGCTTGGACTATTAGCAATAAATACTGTCTAAATAACAAAATAAAAGAGGTGTCCTTCAAAATATTGCATTGTATATATCCTACCAAAAAAACTTTGAGTAGATTTGTTGGACATGGACCTGTTCTGTTCATTCTGTGGAACTCAGGAGGAAACTATTTCTCATCTGTTTGTGGACTGCAGACATACTAATAAGGTTTGGATTGAAGGGAAACTATGTTGGAAATATAACTAAACAAACTGTTACATTTTTAGATAAAGACATTATTCTGGGTTACCTTAATGTCAAAGTAGACAAAGGTTGTGTCTTCATTACACAATTGTTTTTATTATTGGCAAAATTCCATATCCATAAAGCCAAATGGTCAAACTCCAAACCTAAATTCCAGCAGTTTTTGAGTGAAATCAATCAGTAATGTACCATTATCAAACATCTGCAAAACCAAAAAGAAATTCCAACTCATTTAATTTTTGAAAGATTTAAAATTTATTAAGCCCCAAAGATTTTTGAAGCAATAATTCTTTTTGTCTTATGTTGTATATGTATGTGTATATACTTATATACTTTTTGTTTTATTTCTTATATTTTTCTGCAATATGTACACATTTCAATTCCCCCTGAGACATTCACATTGTTATTGTATTATGTTGTTTGTCAATAAAGTATGAAAAAAAATAATCCACCGCGCCCCCCCTGCAATACCTCCGCGCCCCCCAGGGGGGGGCGCGCCCCCCAGTTTGGGAACCTCTGGGTTAGGGTAAGACACAATAAAATCACCAAACAGCAGTGACTGCCTGTAGCCTCTCTATATAGACTGATTACAAGATGTAGACACCTGTGATGCTAGTTGGTGGATTATTTATGCCTCTTTGGTCACATTATTTTCAGTCTTATGTTTTTCCAGGCCTGTTTCATGATTTATTAAAACTAATACTCTTGAAAGATCGTTAAAAATTTATCTCTGACTTTAATTGGTTACATTTCAGAGAACTTTTATTTATAATTACTTTAGTCAGAGTCTAGTTGTTTCTGTGACCATTGCTAGTTTCTTTTTCAGTAAACAAAGGGCAGCAACCTTAAAAACATTTCCACAGGAGGTTCATATTATTAGCCGCTCTGAGTTTCAACAGAAACTGGCTTTTTCCACTGTTTATCCTAGTTTTCCAGTATCCTACTTTTCTCTTCGTGTCTGACTGGTCTCTTGTTGCCTCGGTTTACAGACCAAGGGGATAACAAGTTAATGACTCAGGTATTCTTTGTCTTTCAGCTCTGTAAATGGTAAATAATTATAGAGT
Organism: Oryzias sinensis; assembly: GCA_037389245.1. NCBI lineage: Eukaryota > Metazoa > Chordata > Actinopteri > Beloniformes > Adrianichthyidae > Oryzias > Oryzias sinensis. Next base: position 304,330 of record CM074503.1, on the reverse strand, counting down.
GTTTTACTTCCTTCTTAGTTGGCCCAAAGAGCTTTAAAGTCACAGTCCCATTCACCCATGCTGACAAACACTGATAGTGGCTCTACTACAGAACAATGGCGCCAACCTATAAACACCACGAGCAACGTGGCCAAGCAAAGTGGGAACTGACCCCTCAATCTTCTGATCAGAGGTCAACTGCTCTACCTTTGTACCACGGCCCCCTGTAGTCATGACAAAGCATTGCAGTGACCAGCATCACACCAACCGCTAGAGGAGATCATTCCTACCTCACTCCATCGGACTCTATAACTCATCATCCATTTGCAACAGATAAACTCATTTGTGGTCTGCCTGTTTTTTCTAGAGCTGTTTTGTGAACCGATTGTTGAACATGTTGAACAGAAGCAACATAATAATAATAATAATAATAATAATAAACTTTCTTTATATCGCACCTTTCAAGATAATAATCACAAAGTGCTTCACAGTAAAACACGGTAAAACACAGAATACAGAGAAAAGTAGGAAAAAGCCATTTGAAAAAGATAGGTTTTTAGATGCTTTCTAAAAGAAAACATTGAGTCTACAGATCTGAGGCTGAGAAGAAGGGAGTTCGAGAGGGATGGGGCCACTGCTGCAAAGGCGCTGTCACCTTTAGTCTTTAACTGGGTTCTCTTAACAACCAGCAGACCCTGGTCACATGATCTCAGGGACCTGCTGTGGGTGTACGGCTGCAAAAGGTCTTTTAAGTAGACCGGTCAGGTGCTTAGCGAGCTGTGTATGTTAAAACCAGGATTTTAAAATGCACTCTGCAGCGGACAGGGAGCCAGTGCAGCTGGAATAACAACGGGGTGACGTGTGAAAACCTAGATGATTTAGTTGAAAGCATTGCAGCGGCGTTCTGAACTACCTGGAGCCGTTCTCAAGCATGTGAAGATGGAGTTGCAATAATCAAGACGAGATGAAATAAAAGCGTGGATCAGCATCTCCATCTTAGAACGTGACACAATTGGACTCAGCTTTGCAATGTTTTTAAGATGATAAAAAGAAGAACGTACTAGTGACCCGACTTGAGAGTCAAGGGATAAAACCGGTTCTAGAGTTACCCCGAGGTTCCTGACGGAGGCCTTGATAAAGGAAGCAAGAGGACCAAGCCACTGGACTATCTGGGGCAGGCAGCTGTCAGGAGCACAGACTAGAACCTCAGTTTGGCTTCGTTTAGTTGGAGAAAAAATTATCACTCCTCCAACTCTTGACTGAATCCAGACACCTGCGTAAAATCTGTATTTTAAAAACATCCTGCGGTTTAAAAGACACATAAAGCTGAATATCATCAGCATAAAAATGATAAGAAATATTATTAAAAGAACTTAAAATATGCTACAAAGGCAATAGATATAAAATGAACAGTAAAGGTCCCAAAACTGAGCCTTGTGGCACACCAGAAGTGAGGGATGCAGAAGAGGACTTAAACTTAAAAAAAACAACAGAGAAAGATCTACCAGTCAGATAAGAGGAGAACCAGTTTAAAGCAGAACCAGATACCCTAACCAAATTTTTTAGCCTGTCCAAGAGGACGTTATGGTCAACAGTGTCTAAGGCTGCGGTCAAGTCCAGTAGCAGTAGCACAGAGAATCTTTCTGCTTCACTCTGCATCAGGATGTCATTAGTGACTCTGAGAAGGGCTGTTTCAGTGGAGTGAGTTCTGCGAAAACCTGACTGAAACTGAACAAAAATGCCATGACTGTCGAGAGTAGTTGTAAGTTGGCTAGCAAAAACTTTTTCTAAAATTATGGACATGAATGGGAGATTAGAAATAGGTCTAAAACAGGTTTTTTAATGAGAGGAAGGACAACAGCTGTCTGGTCAAGTGCTCAGGGACTTGACCAGACAGCAAGGACGAGTTAATTATTGACAGGACAGAAGGACCGATGGACTGGAAGACATCTTTGAGCAGAGATGTAGGCAGGACGTCAAGAGAGCAAGAGGAAGAGTTCATAGTGCTGACTAATCTGAATAGCTCAGGGAGAGAAACAGGTGAAAACGTGTCTAAAATCACAGGCCAAGGTGGACCAGGAACAGAACCAGAACCAGCTGTCTGACACAGAGAGCTTCCCAAGGTCTGACTGTCAATAAAAAATGATCAAAACTTTTCACAATCATCATTTGAATAGATGGGAACGGCAGGTGGACTGGGCAAAACAATATCACTAATGGTGTTAAATAGTACCTTAGGATTACCTCTGCTTTTGGAAATGAGATTAGTGAAGTAAGCAGCCCTCGCATATCTAACAGCACTGTTAAAAGAAACTAAAAGATCCTTAAGATGGAGTAAATGAACATGTAAATGAGCGACCTTGGTCACCTTTCAGGCAGACTACTCTAGCAGTGTTTTACTCGGTTACTCCACTAGGGCGGTTCAGGCAACTCACCTGTTCAGCGTCCTATTTAAGTCCAGGTGTGCAGCTGTTCATTCTCTTCCTTTACCGCAAGCGCTGCGTTCGTCGCCCCACCCTCCTCCCCGGCTTCCATCTGTGAGCTCCGTTAGGGGTAGTAATTACCCTAAAGTTTTATGGAAACCTTATCTCATGGAATTGTACGGAGCCTTATGCCAAACTAAAAGAATGTGAAAATAAATATTTTTTACTGCATTAGTTGTCTGACTGAAATGATTTCTTTTCCATAAACGTTCGATTTTTCTGCAAGACTGTTTCAGACGGCGAATGCTGTCATTTATCCAAAGGGAAACCTTAGTGACAGGGGCCAGTCTAGTTTTAATGAGACAGACCTCATCTAAAATAGAAAGACAGTAACTATTAAACGTGCATAATAACAAAGTATCATCTGTGCACGGAGAGAGGACCAGATTAAAAGCGTTAGAAAAGGCCTCAGCTGAGGGAGTTAAGCATGCGAGAGCTGACTTCTCTGCGTGCAGGCAAGAGCGACAGAAAAAAATGATGAGCAGAAATAAAGATGTCCTCAGAAAAAATAGAGTCAATTTGCAAATGGTTTCACAACACAGTGAGGAGCATTCATTCTGCAGGAGCATGGACCTGGACACCAGCACACTCACCTGGTGCATATACAGTCACAGAAGATGGCGGCTTCTTCATCCCCAGAACGGTGACAGACTGCACCACCGTCCCACAGTGGAAGGATCCCTCTCTGCTGGCAGCCCTAGGAGGGGCATAAGTTTACAGATCAGCCACTTCCAACCATTGACTTTAAATGAGAACTGGACTGAGTGATCCCCACCCCCACGTTCCAAACAGGAAGTACCCACTGCTGCCAAAAAGCCTAAATAAACAGCTATTGCTCAGACTTGTTATTTGTCAGACTTATGATTCCTGCTCAGATACATTTTATTAAGGAAAAAATGGCGACTGAATTGACTTGGTTGGAGGTGGAAGTAAGTCATTTTCTATGGGTGACATAACATTTTGTGGAACAGCCTGCAGAGGGGGGGAGGGAGGGGATGCACTCACCTGCACAGCAAACGTCCTGCCTGCATGCTGAACCCACGCAGGCTGAAGGCCTTCCTGTCCCGGAAACAGAAGGAGTGGCCGTCGTCCAGGTACAGCTCCCCCTCCGCCCCGCCCTGCACAGAAAGGCTCACATTTTGTCCATCTGTCCCGTTTAGATATTTCAATTCAGACAGGAGAGTTGAAGAAACCAAAGAGTCCTGCTGTCTGCAGACCCGCAAGATGCAACAAAAAAAGTTTGAATGTCATTTCCAATAGAAAATTGAGTTAGCCACTAAACTAAGACAGAAAAATCGTTCACTGAAACCAAATCACTGCAAACAAAGTGTTTAGAGTTTTCTGTAGAACTTTACATCTTCTGAAATGAAACTTCTTTGTTCATTTTTGTTGTTGATTCCTCCTCATCATAGTATTTGTTTTAGTTTGGGCATTTTTATCTTGCGTCACAGTAAAATAATCCACACACTTGATCCACACTATTTACTCCTTTATGTCCGGCCCCCTTCTGTTGAGCTGAAATCGTGCATTTGTTAGAACTCCAACATTTGTTATGAACTCACAACACATTTTTAATTAGCAAAAGTGGAAATCCTTGTTTGACTTTGAGTTACGTCTTTCTTTAATTTGGGGTTAAAAAATCTCAAATTGTCCAAGCTGAGTGTAGTATTAACTATAAGAAGTGAATCACTCACATGTTAAGACCAAAATGTTCAGTTTAAAGCCTGAAAGTTTTCTCCATTGTAGGCTATATAAACATAGCATCAGAAAAAGTTTGATTAGTCTTCATTTATGCCCCAAAAGTCATTTCTATTGTAGGTCTAAAAAAGGCCTAAAGCGTAAATAACATCAAATAGTTAACTCAACGCCAAAACATAATAACGATCACGACAATTAAAAAAACAGAAAAAAGATACAAAAGATACACTACATTTTAGAGATCAAAACAGATTCCAGAAACATAAAAAAAGTATTTCCAGAAATCAAAAATGATATGTGAAAAATGAAATTAAACAAGAAACCCGAAATTGAAGGTATTATGGGATGTGAGCTTTGAAGAAGAGGGGAAGCAGAGAGATGTTTAAGAGGTCGAATCCGGATCTGCTTAAAGTGAATGAACAACCCAAACATCCCTTAAGCTATTTTCTTAACCCACTATATCCCTTTTGGGGTCACTGGGTTGCCGGCCAAAACCCCAACCCTGACCCTGACCCCTACTGACGGGCGAAGGCAGGGTACATCACAGGCAGGTTGCCAGTCTGCCGCAGGGCACACAGTCACTCCCATATGCATCTCAGGGACACTTTAGAGTCACCAATCAACCTACAAGGCCTGTTTTTGGGAGGAAGGCAGAGAAAACCCACACATGCACGGTGGAACATGCAATCTCCACACAGCCGGGATTCAAACCCGACCCGGGTTGCTGTGAGAGTGCTAACCACTGCACCACTGTACAGCCTGAACGAACAACCAGATTGTAAATTTTATTTCAGAAAAACTTTTAAACTCAGAAGCACATGCTGAAAACTTATAAGAAATTTGAAAAAAAGTGAATTTGAAAGTTGAATTAAAAAACCGTTACCAAAGGAAAAATAGTATTTATTTGCAACAATCCTTCTCAGCTGTCAGTCTTTAAGTCACAGGACGTTTACGTTCCAGCACATGGAAACTCCTCCCACATGTGGTAAACCTCCGCTCTGATCCTTGTTGCTGAGGTTTTTACCTGAGAGTTTATGGCTACAGTGATGTCCAGAGGCAGAAGCTGGAAGTCTGCGGTACAGGTCCCAGAGCCCACCGACCTACAGATCACAGAGCCCCCGCGCTGGAACACCGGGACCTTCTCAACACAAGCAGAGCAGCAGAAATAAAAGGTTTGGACCAGAAGCCGCCGAATAAGCGGATGCAACAATACCGACAGAGTCCAGAGTGACTGGCAGACGCAGAGTCCCGCCTCCTCCGTACACCTTTTTGGAGTGGATGTCATACCAGACCTAAAACAAACAAACCTCCAAATTTTACCAACACAGAAAAAAACAGGAGTCCTTTAACAGAAAATGTCACTGAGACGTAGGTTCACCTCTTCAGGTCCAGGAAGGGAGACTTGGACCTCCTCAATGCCTGGTTCTGTCACTGGACAGGCAAGCAAAGCTCCGCCTACATAGGAGAAGAACCCACTTTAAAACAATGGGGGGGGGGGGGGTCATTCCAGGACCACAGAAGTGCATAAAGGATCCTGAGCATTTAAGCCTTGACGAGGATTCCTCACCAATCATGTAGCGGTCATCTACGGTGAAGGTGCTCTCCTCCGTTGGGAACTCTACCCACAGAGGTCTGCATCAAAAATAAGCATTTTTTTTTCAGGTTCTGGTTCTTCTGTGGGATGAACCTCAGTCAGCATCACTTACCTGACCGCCGGCAGACCACAGGTATGAGCGCGGTGGAACAGAGTGTACCAGAACGGCAGCAGACGGTACCTGAGGGCACAGGAGCGGGTCTGACAAGGTTCAGGTGATGGCGTCCTGAAATCCAGTCATGTTCTCTTAGAAAGTAATCCCACCTCTGCTGGATTGCAGAGCGGATGACTGCAGTGACTTCTTCCCCAAAGAGCCAGGGTTCCCTGCGCTTCGTCTCCATGGCAGCATGTCCGCGGAAAAATGGCTGCAGGGCCGCTGCCTGGTACCAGCGCACCAACAATTCCGGCTCAGGATCCTGAACAAACCCCCCCACATCCGCTAGAATGTGGGAAGACGAGTAAAACATCAGGATCCCGTTAGTCGATGGCTACTGTGCAAACATGGGCGCAGCTTCTTGCCTCCACAAAAGGCCACACCGGCCAGGCTCAGGGACAAAACCATGGGAATAGAGATCCTCAGGTAGTCCCAGGTGGCTACATTGTCCCCTGTCCAGACTGCTCCTGCAGAATACAGGAAGTCAACAAAAACACACAACAGACAGCAGTTTCTTACATTTCCATCTCACCAAATCTTTGCGAGCCGGCAAAGAAAGAGCGCGAGAGGACAAAGGGTCGCTCTGAGCCCCCTGAGCGAGTGATGAGACCCTCAACTGTGGCCTTGTGCTGTGTCAGGACAAGAGGATTCTTCAGCACACAAATGGCTAAAAAGTACCTTTTTAACTTAAAATGAATGACCTAAAGGAATGGTTATAAAACCAAAGAATTAAACAATTAAATACTTGCATGTACAGTGGGACAAAAAAGTATTTAGCCAGCCCCCAATTCTGCAAGGTCTCCCACCTAGAGAGAGCGAGAGCGAGAGCGAGAGCGAGAGCGAGAGCGAGAGCGAGAGCGAGAGCGAGAGCGAGAACACTTGGGTATCGCCCAAGTGCCACACATCCCAAACAGTCAAACAGCATGGACTTCACTTCTACTCACAGCCCCCTCACTCAAGGTGAGGAACTTTACACCCAAGATTCCCCACTTTCCATGAGTTTTAGGTGCTGAAGGCGGGGCTAACCCCCAGGTCGCCACAATGTAATGAGACGCAAAGAGCTGCATGCTTATTGGCCAAGAGCCGCATGCGGCTCGAAAGCCACGTGTTCGCCACCCCTGCCATAGGACATTCTCACAATCCTATTTGGATCATCAAAATGCTCTCTAGCAAACTTTAGCCGGGCCTGCACATGTACAGGTTTGAGCAGAGGGACACGTCTGACACTGCAGGATCTGGTGGTGTAGTGTGTTACTGATGGTAGCCTTTGTTACTTTGGTTCCAGCTCTCTGCAGGTCGTTCACTAGGTCCCCTGTGTAGTTCTGGGATTTTTGCTCACCGTTCTTGTGATCATGTTGATCACCTTGCGGGAAGCCCCAGATGGAGGGAGAATATCAGTGGTTTCACACACCAGTGGAGCCCCACTGGAGGCAGGGAGGGTGAAGTGTCTTGCCCAAGGACACAACAGTTGACTGGGGGGAGCAGGGATCAAACCGCCGACCCTTTCGATCATTGGATGACATGCTCAACCACCTGAGCCACTGCCTCTCTCATCTTTTCTAGAGCGATAACTTACACAATTGGTGGCTGACTAAATACTTTTTTGCCCCACTGTGTGTGTGTGTATATATGCATTGTCACTGTTTAACGCACGCGGTGGAAGCCTGAACAGTCCCACACGAAGTGCGTTAAAAAGTGATAATGCATACTTGGAAGGCCATTAATCTGCTTATACCATGGTCCCTTACAAAAGAAATCAATAGTAACCATATGCAGTATATAAACACACACACACACACAAAGGACAGGACTTGAAGACCTGAAGCAGACTATCAGGACATAAGGACTTGAGGCCTTAAACTTAAGAAATAAAGTAGTTTAGATAAATAAAACATTTCTTATGTTATACTGGTCCTAAAATGAATCCTAAAAGGCTTGAAGGAAGAAACTTTGGAAGCAAACTTCTGACATTCCTTCCCCACCTGGTAAAAGCCATACAGATTGTGCAAATCCCGGTGCTCCCAGCCGCCGTGATGTACCGCATCCTTGGGCATGGTCTGCTCCGGCCCACCAAACACCGACGGCTCGTTCATGTCGTTCCACACAAACAGAGATGGAGTGGATCCCTGCAGGAGAAGCTGACCTTCAGCACACTGAGCTCCTGTTTGCTGCTTCCAGGAGGAAGCGTTTCCCATCCTCACCTTGTATTTCTCCAGGCTGAAGCATCTAGAGTACCAAGCTCGGGTTCGTGAACTGCTGAAATCCAGGTAAGATGACTGACCTGTAAAGGAAGGTTTTTGGTCAGAAGATGCAGACACTCCCAGCAGAGATTGGATCCATGTTTAAGCAGTGGATTTTTGTCACACCAGGCCAGCAGGAGCCACAGTAGACTTGGCCCTCCCTGTCCTTGATGAAATGCTCTCCCTCTCGAGCATCCCGGTACAGAGCCCAGCAGGGGTCAGTCTTGATGTGGGGGTCGCTAATCACCACCATCTAAACACAGGAAGAAACAACAATGAATGAAAATGAATACTCTGCAAAGGCCTCCCCCTCCTGCTGCTGACCTTCCTCCCCCTCGCCTGCAGGTGGCGCTGCAGGCCCACTGGGTCAGGAAACAGGGCGGAGTCCCAGGTGAAGTATCTCTTCCCGTCAGTATGCTCGATGTCCAGCCACAAGACGTCGTAGGGGATCCGGTGGACGTCGAAACCCGCATCCACGGCCTTCACGTCTGCCTCGTCCCGGTAATTCCAGCGGCTCTGGTGGTACCCCAGGGCAAACAGTGGGGGCAGCGCCTGGTACCCTGACACACAGAGAAAACCCTCTCCCAGCTGTTTCTCTTCAAAATAAGGTACTTCTCTGCTAAGCTCTCACCTGTCAGCTCAGCATACTGCTTAAAGAACTGGTGTGGGCCGGGCCCGAGAAGAACCGTGCAGTCGATCACGCCACTCTCTGACAGCCAGTGGACGTCCGTGTGTGGGGGAGTCCGCCTCCTCTTCATCAGGGGGGCTTCCTGTTGGTGCAGGACAGCTGAATGGAGATGTGAAAACATGGTTTTATTCTGTGTTTTTGCCTAAACTCAAAGCCTGAAGGGCTTCATTGCAAGACATTCAACCAAAGCTGTGACACCTGCTGTTAGAAACCTGCTCCAAACTCGCACCAGAAGAACTCCAACTACCTGAACGTCTGTGGAATACTCCAAGTGGACAAAAGTCTCTGATGCGTTCAGCCAAAACACACCAAGAGTCCTGTCTGCTTTATGGGCTAGTACCAGCGGGACAGAGCCGTACAGGCCAAGCCGACTGTGCAAGTCGTAGGCGAACACATCCAGGTTATAGAGCCGGTACGGTTCTCCACCTCTGTGGGTCAGAACACACAGATGCTGATGAATCCCACACAGCAGATGACTAAAAGCTGAAAAATATCAAGCGAACAGACCGGGTTTCTCTGAGCTGCAGCTCATCTGCGTGTTCGGGGAGACCATAGACGTGGTTAAACCCGTGGAGACGGAGGTCTGCGCCGACACTGCTGGGACCTGAACGTGCACATCAGCATGTAGCTTCCAGACATGTTTCATTCATTCCTCACTGGACCGTCATGTAACATGACACTTTAAAGAAGTTCTAGAAAACCAGAGCATCAAGTACTTTCACCTTCCAGTCATTTTAAACAAAGATGTCTTAGAATAACAGTGTAGTTTTAAAATTATGGTTTCATTCATAAAGGAAGGTTCTCCCAACATGTCTGTCTTCATGCAAAATGTACATTCCCCCCCCCCCCCCAGGTTAAATCATGAATGAACTGTTAACTATTAATTTATCATTCTGGCGTGATCATGTCAGATATCAAGAAATCCATCAAAAGGAGCACAGTGAAGGATCTGATTTCTTCATCTGTGTCTAACGCAACACGAAGCAAAAGTCTCTGAGATCCAACATCCAACAGCTGACTAACTAATTACAAAAACCATAGTAACCTCTTACTTGTTGCATTAGGGAGTACCGCTTTATCGCGGTTCACGTTTGTCGCTCTTGTGTTTTTTCTGTGCTATTTGCATGCCATTTTTTCACAGCACACTGTGTTCTGCTTCCTGATTGGCTGCAGACATTGTCAGTTAATTACCTCTGTGCCGTGTCTCCTGTACAGAATGATTTAGTTTGCCAGAGTTCTATAAATCACAATCAGATCTTTGTTTTCATTCTATAATCCTGACATTATTTTTTTATGAAGGTTTGAACTTTAAGAGTTTGTCTTTCTGAGAAAAGTGCGTAAAGTGTGTAGAGAGGAATTTGACAGCCTTAAAACATCCAGAATCCTGCTTTACAGATTTCACCACAGCGAGTTATTTTTAGGATGAAACTCTCATGATCACTGAGAAAGCACTGCTCTGCTGATTGTCTACTTATTACACGTTTAGATGTTTGTTTTATACAACAGACTAACTGTGGGAAATGTAATAAATAAAGGGTCAAATTTCCTGCTGGACCCTATAGACTCCACCATTTCACCTGATTTTGTGTCCTTTGTAAGTGTGTCCACTCTTTTTTCCCACCTAGAGGACAGCTAAGGGAAAAAGAGCTGGAAAGCTTCCTGTCCTGTTGTTGTAGGGGGTGGAGTCATAATAAGCTGCTCCTATTTGGTCACGGGCCAAAAATTTGCTTCTGTGGTCTGAGTTTGCTCACATCACCCCTCATCTGAATGAATTTGTGATGTATATATCTTATTATTGCATTTTATTTCAGCAGATGTTTAAAAAAGCATCATAAAAGATAGGAGTCACATTGAGCCTCTATTTTTTGCTAAGTAAGGAATTGAATAATCTGTACTAGGCGTAACTTGTTCAATGCCGGCTTTCTCATTTGTGAGTGTGGCGTTTGCCCCTCCCTGTAGAGAGGGGTGGGCTGCAGTCACAACCATTTGGTGGATTAACCCCCGCCCCAGCCCTCAATGCTTATGGGCAGGCAGAGAGGCACTGGGTTCCATTTTTGGGGTCTTTGGTACGACCCACTGACTGGATATGAAAAGCCAAAATCCCATAGACTTCTATTGAGATTTAAACACCTGTTCCTTCTATTTCTGAAAGTTATTTAAGTGATAAACTGAACAATCAGCCGACTCAGTAAACTCACATGTTCAAAAGGTTTGATGGACAGATTTAGCGTAGCCCACTATCTAGTGGTAAGAGTCTGGACTTCCAACAAGCTCACTCCTGACTGACAAGAGTAGTTGCCATAGAAACGATGCCTCAGACTGACTGACCAATCACTGCTTACTGACATTGTCTCGCTCCAATGTTGTCTGTATTGCGAAAAAATGGCGACTGAATTCATTTTATTTGGTTGGAGCCAGACTTAAAGCATTTTCTATGGGTGACGTCACACTCAGTCACTCAGTCCATCTCTCATGTACAGTCAGTGGTAGGACCCAAACATGGATTCGGGATGCCACTGATCTGTAAAAGGGCAGGCCTGCCGTTTCTCATAGTGTGAATAACTCACTGAGTCACAGAGAAGGCTGGACTACAGCTGTCTGTGTTTCTTTTTGAGGGGGAAGGCAGGTCTGGACCCTTTTTCTGCTGACAAATGGAGACATTTGAAAACTGCACTTTGTCTTCTGCTGTCTCTGTGTGACAAGCTAACATTTAGGATGCGTAATCAGCTACAGTCCTGAACTCTAAAGGCTTCAAGAAGCACAATCATGAAGCACACAAACCGTTGGCTTTGACATCCACAAACTCCCTGAAGCTCTCCCTCCATGAGCTGGTCCGTTCTTCCTGGAGCTGCAGCAAAACCAAGAGAGACACCGCAGGTTACAGACTGGACTCGGGGTTCAACGGGGCAGACTGACATTTGTACAACTGTAGGCACTTTTTTCTCACCTCGCTTCCATGTGAGAAAAACCGCAAGGAAACATACAGAGGAGACATGTTTACGTGAAAGCTTTTGAGGGGAATCGTGCAACACTGGGAGAGCAGGCCTCACCTGGGAGGACGCTGGAGACTTTCAAACCACAGTTTGTCCTCACAGTTGAAAGTGACCATCTCCTCCTGCTCACACAGGACCTCCAGGCGGAAAGGGAAACGCCAAACTCGCACCTGGTGACACCCCGAAGACCAGGAAAGGGTGACTGAGTCTTCTGTCTGCCTCTCCACCCTCAGCCTGTCGGAAAACCAAAGAAGAGATGAAGCGCGGGGGAGAGTGGTGCAATGAGCCCACAGCGTCACAGACAGCTCCATGTGTGAGCAAAACTCTGAATACTATCACGTATGCTCCTCCACTTACTGGTTAAAGACACACTCCGAAGAAAATTGTTTTTTTGGTGTTTTTAACGTGTTCTTGAGGCATTTTTCTGAAGATGGAGGACATACACCTTCAAAACCCAAAGAGTTCAATGTGATGTTGGTCCACCTTTTGCAGATATTACAGCTTCAACCCTTCTGGGAAGGCTGTCCACAAGGTTGAGGAGTGTGGGTTTTCTTTGACCGTTCTTCCAAAGCCCAATGGTGAGGTCACACACTGATGTTGGTGGAGCAGGGCTGCTCTAATTCATCCCAAAGGTGTTCTATGGGGTTCAGGTACAGGCCAGTCCAGTTCATCCACACCAGACTCTGTCATCTGTCTTTATGTTCCTTGCTTTGTGCTCTGGTGCACAGGCGTGTTGGAAGAGGAAGGGCCTGCTCCAAACTGTTGGAGCATGGAATTATCCAAAATGTTTTGCTATCCTGAAGTATTCAAAGTACATTTCTCTGGAATTGAGGGGCCAAGCCCAAGTCCTGAAGAACAACCCCACACCATAATTCCTCCTCCACCAAATTTCACATTTGCCACAATGCAGTCTGACATGCACAGTTGTCCTGACGACCTCCAAACTCAGACTCGTCCATCAGATTGTCAGATGGAAAAACGTGATTCATAACTCCATAACTCTAGAGTCCAGTGGTGAAGTGCTTTAACCTTCCATCCAACGCTTTGCATTGCACTTGGTGATGTGTGGTTTGGAGGCAGCTGCTCGACCATGAAAAACCCATTCCATGAAGCTCTCAGCGTGCTGTACTCAGATGTGCATGGGGAGTAGAGAAATGATGGAGAATCGACAGATAAGTCGTAGTAGATTCCAATTCTAAGAAGAGATATGTAGATGTTGGCATCTGGCTCAAAGCTATACAGCACGACAGCTCAAACATTGCTCGCCATTTTTGTTGCACTAATAATGTTAGGTTGGGGGGTGTGAGGGGCTGTAAGCTAGTGGGAGAGTGTGTAAACAGAGAGCTCTCAGCAACAGGGAGGGGAAAGAGCAGAGTTGGTCCACACCAACTCAAAAGTGAATTTCTAATGAAATACTCTCTGTGCTCTGCAGAAACCATGTCCTAATAAAACAACACAGTTTTTTTTTATTTAGGCTGAAAACATAATAATCATAACCGAAAGACCACAGAAAAAGCTTTTACAAAAGATCATCGGAGTGTGTCTTTATATAAGCTGATCAGATCAATAGAAAATACATATTACAAGAGACAAGTTTTTAGAAAAAAATATATCTTAAATAATGAATTATAACTTGATAACCCTTGTGCTATCTTGTGGGGTCCAGATGACCCCACCCTTCCATTGAGGTGTTCTCCCTACCATGACAAAGGTGGATAAAGGTGGAAAGATTTCACGAAATCCAGGTGACCCCACTCTCAAGGCATGTTAACGGCATGTTAACATTGAGAGTGGGGTCACCTGGGGGGTATTCCAGAAAGCAAGTTTAAACTACTCTGACTTTAATCCTGAACTCGCTTACTCTGGGTATGTCGGTTCCAGAAGACTGGACATGAGTTGGTGTAATTACGCTCCACTTGGTAACCCTGGGTTAATGCACGTGCACAGCAGGAACATAAAGACATTCTCAATGGATCACAGATTTCCGGAGTCACCATGGAAAATATAAAAGAAAACGGGACACTTGAGACGGAAGTGAGAAGGAGTCTGAGACTTTAATGACGGCCGATAAAGATTATAAGTCCATCAAAAAAGTAACACGGCTGCATCATCAAAAAAGAGTTTCTGCTTAGAGAAAAATAACAGACAAAGTTTCTGATCTTGTTTCCATTTACCTTGTGACGCATAGAAGAAACTTATTTAAGTTTGTATATATACAAACTTACTCGAGTAGTCAAAATGGGAAACACCTCCGAAGGTGGTAGAGAATGAGAGGGCAAAGATCCTGTGGGACTTCCAGATCCAGACTGACAGGATGGTGATGGAGAACCAACCAGACATTGTAGTGGTGGATAAAGAACAGAGGAAAGCCGTTGTGGTGGATGTGGCAGTGCCAAGCGATGGGAACATCAGGAAGAAGGAACATGAGAAACTGGAGAAAAACCAGGGACTCAGAGAAGAACTGGAGAAAGCCTGGAAAGTGAAGGTGACAGTGGTGCCTGTGGTAATTGGAGCACTGGGGGCAGTAACCCCCAAGCTGGAGGAGGGGCTACAACAGATACCTGGAAAGACCTCAGACCTCTCAGTCCAGAAAAGAACAGGAACAGCTAAGATACTGCAGGACCCTCAAGCTCCCAGGCCTCTGGTAGAGGACCCCAGCTTGAGTGAGAAACCACCCGCGGAGGGTGAGAGGGGCGTTTTTTTTTTTTTTACAAACTTAAATAAGTTTCTTCTATTAGCAACAAATAATTTAGTTAAATTTATTCAACCTAATTTCTTACATCTATAAAACTCAATTGTTTATACAACTCAAATTTACGTATTTATCTAACTAAATGTCATATTACTCCATTAATCTTTTTTCCATCTTAATTACTTATATTTCATGAACTTTCATATGTCTAAGTTTGAGCCGGCAGATATGCTCATTTTTATAACAATAAAAAGAATGGAAAAAAATGCACAGATTGCATAAATTTATTAAAGAATTTTCCATCATTATCATTACAGTAGGAGCTTGTAGGGGTGCTATTTAAACTCATCATCCTCTCCTTCACTCTCACTCATGGTGCAGAGACATAAGCAACATAACTAGGCAAAACACGGCAAAACACAGTAGAACAGCTAAACAACTAAACACATTTGGTCAAAAACCCGACACTTAAACTCAAATCCTTCCAGACAGGCAAAGGGAATGATATCCCAGAATCCTTTGCGGTGCCGATCTAACAGCAGCACCAAAGTTACACCTACTTAATTGAATTAATTTGAATGAAAGTAAAATAACTGTCTGATAACTGCGTGTTATTTTTAAACTGACTTAACAAACAAATCAGTTATCTTAACTGAAGCAAATAATTAATTTAGATCAAAGTATAAAGTTTCTCTTTCCAACATCCATATGTGGTCTTATCACCCTCTCACGGTGGAAAAAGTATTATCTGAGCTTCTTCATCCACTAAATCATCTTCAAATGGACACGCCATGCTGCTTCACCTCTCTGAAAACAAACTAACCTTCAACATAACCTGCTCCGGACCAGGTTATGTTCAGAGCATGAGTTGCTATGGTAACTTGAACTACCCTGAAACATACCTCCATTTCTGGAACTGAAAGCTGAGGTTATCAACTTCCTTAGCCTCAAACTTACCCTGGGAGCTAGCATAACCTGATTTCTGGAATACCCCCCTGGACCCACCAAGATAGCACAAGGGATAAGCAGTAAGAATTTGGTGAAAAAGGGAGGGGTCTCACTGTTCACTCTGCTGCTTTTCCACGATCACATCCGGGACTCGGTACCGAGCCTTAATGGGCAGGACTTCATCGATGAGAATCCTGACAAAGTCCGACTTTTGAGCTGACAGAGACAGCAGCAGCCTGGTCTGAGAAAACAGGTCAGACTCTGAAAGAGGTGTTCAGCATTTATTCCTTCTCACTCTGTCTGTGACGAGGACAAACGAGGAAGGGAATGCAGATAGCATGATTCCCATCTTTGTAGATTCTTCTACATTGCCTTTATTTAAAGAAACCTAATGATTTAACATGTCACATGTAAAACATTAATGCCCTATTTAAAAAGAGAACTTTGAAGCTTTATGTGACCAAAGTGTTGTATTTTTAAATAAAAACATTTATATAGCTATGATTTTGACAGTGTTTTGTTGCATTATTACTTCATAAATATATAAGTCAAAAGTTTGTCACCTATATTTAAAAATTAGATTATTAATTCAATGTAAATTAGCAGAAAACTGCAAATAAATAAATCAGTAACTGACCTGGGCCTGTTTGTAACCATTGACTGCATATGAGAACTGGACTGTGACCCCTCCCCCCTGGTGTTCCAAACAGGAAGTACCTGCTGACCAGTCAGAATTTCCAATAAAAGTTTCAGGTTGCTCGTAAGACATTCAAAATGTTTGACAGATTTTGAGTGGCCTGCTTTTAAGTGGCAGAGGTTTGGAGTTCCTAAAAGCTTATTCCTGATTGGTGAGTGTGGTTGGCATCGAAACGTTGACTCAGACTGACTTGGACCAATCGCTGCTTACTTATGAGGCCTGGTTACGGCACGGAGGCGTCCATACTGTTAAAAAAATGCCAACTGATTTCGACTTTGGTTAGCTCGAAGTAAACCATTTTTTGTTGGTGACTTCAACATAACCTCGCTCCAGTTCTCTTATACAGTCGATGGTTTATACAACTGTCTCTTTGAATCAGTCACAGGGTCAAACACAGCATCATTGGTGGATGATACCAACCTGTGAAACAGCTTGCAGTAGTTCAAACTGAGCCCCCCCCTCCGTGAGCACCAGCGTATCCAAAAGGGCTTGATGGGAAAATTTGGGGCCCTGAATCTGTCGCCTCAAATAAAACAAAAATCAACTCACTCTGTACCTTCATTTATATACAGTTTTAAAATGATTTGATTGCATGAAAACAAGGAATGATTTTGTACAATGATCATTAATTGCTCAGCCACCTGTAGAATGCAACATCGTCACTTTTCTTGAACTTCACTTTTCCTTCATCGTTGGGAACAACGCTAAGAAAATAAATCATAAAAAAACATTCAAGATTTATGGACTGATCCACTGTTTATCCTTTAAACATGCATGAAAATAACATTAAGATACATTACATATTAAACATGAATAAACAACTTTTTTTGATAGTGTAAAATGGAAACTTAAGCTGTCTTCTTTCCCATCCTAATCCCTAACTACTAAAAACCCATATAGTGCGGAATTGTCTAGTGCCCTGATTTAAAAACAATCCGGAGACAAATTTAACAAAGAGAAAATCTCATAAAAACGAACATTTTATGGCCTTTTTTTATAAATCCAATGTGTACTGAAGATAAAAATGTTGTTTATTAAAAATACATTTTTCTTTTGCAAAGATTTTAGGCATTGATGCACACTCATCACTCAAGAAGTGTTGAGACATTAAGCTGTTTAATGTTGAAGGCTGGAATATCGACATTAGGCTCTTTCTGCTAAGTGAATATTGGATTCTTGGGAGGCATTACCAATTTAAAGTAATGATTTAAGATTAAAGTAATTTTAAAAATATATTTAAGATCTTGTTTTTATTATATTTTTTGGAGGATGAGATCACTTCCTTTTTAGCATTTATCCTACAACTATAATAAAATGTAGCATACACATCATTAGTTAAAGCAAATAATGCAGTATTACTGCTTACATTTTTACCATTTTTTTTATTAAAGTAATTGTCGTTTCTATTTAATTTAGCAGCTTTTACCACTATGAGTAATTACTTTAGCTGTTTTTTCAAAACAATTTGAAATAATTTGGCTTTAATAAAAAGAAAAACATGCAAGTGTCCTCAATTTGGCCGTCTACTTTGACTTTTCCTTAATTCGTTTTTATTTTTTTTACAGGGATTGTCGTTGTCTTTTTTTTTTATTTCCCGCCTCTACGTGTAGGAGATTATGATAAGGTCAAAGGTCAACAACAGGAATGGCGTGAAGCAGCGTCCTTCGCCGTTTATACCTGCTGACAGACTCGGTCTTTGCAGTCATTTCAAGCGATAGCAGCTGCCGGTAACAGTTGGCGGTTTCTTTCACGCTGTTATTAATTTATTAAAGGTTTTAATGCAAACTGCACGTGCTCGACAGACAGCACGTCACTCTCTTCCTGTTTTCTAAGGGAATGTTCTTCTTCTTTTGGTAAATGGGGTTGGAGCACAACTATTAGGTGCTTGTCCGCCACCTGCTGGTGTGGTCCACAAGCTTCTTAGTTTTAGGCTTTTTTTTTTTACATTAAATTGTAGTCGTAGTATAATTTATTTCTCTCACTATATTCTTCCCAATTATCTTTGTCTTCATCAAATGAAACAATAATGTGGGCAGTGAAAATCCAGTTAAATACACGGAGCTTATATGAAGTGTGGACAAACGTGTGAAACCAAGACGGCAATCAGAAAGTTCTTTCCCTAGTACGTTTTCAATTTTCTTTTTGAATTGCCTTTTGTGTTTTAATTTTTTAAGTTTCAAGTAAAGTTTTAAACCATTTTTGCTTCTTACTTTCCTAGATACCACAGATAAAAATGAGCAAATTTTGCTTTAATCTTCCACAATGGCTTTCATCTTTTCGCTTTTCATGCCATCAATGTTATTTTGTCCCTGTTTTAAATAATTCAACTTACATTGTGTTTGAAGATTTTATCATACTGCAATGTTCGACCATTTCCTTTTATGATCATAGAATTTAGCCAATAATAAAACATAAATGTACGTGTCTTATTTAAAAAATGTGATTGTTTTTCAGTTGTATGATTAATTTTATAAACAAATTTGTATATTTATGCAATCCAAAACATACGACTACAGTAATTTCTCTTCCTGTGAACCAAAAAATGTCCAGGAGAAAGCCGGGCAGGAGGGGCTGAGCTGCTTTTGTGGGAAAGTGGTACCTGCTGAAGCAGAATGGTGGGAGTAATGCCACACTCCCCAGTTCCAATTTGGGGGGAAAAAAAGTTTATATACTTTTTATTTACATTTTCCAGATAATTTTTTTCTTGAAATAATCTTATATGTCATTATCCTCCCATTTCTTCCTGTGAAGGTCTGTCTTAATTATTTATCTTTGAGCAGAGAACTTCCCACATGTTAAATGAATATATATGCTCACACTTTTTAATAACGTGCTTCCAATGCTTAAAAGATTGTTTCTTTGCTGCCACCTAGTGGATGAGCCGAGCATTACACCAGGCTAACTGCTCTGATGGTGTTTTAATGACCTCTGCCCCCTGACGGATCTGCTTTCCACGTGGTGCTGAACTTTTTAAAAATTGGCGTTGAGCTATGAAATGTAACATTGGAGGTTGATAAAATAAATCCAGGCCAAAAGTCCTATTTCACAAGAAACAAGTACAAAAAAATCGTCCACATCTCCGTGCACCTGCAGGAAGGAGCGCTTTCTAGAACAATAACTATTGCTGCTATTCCTTCTCTAAGTGTGTTTTTAGTGCTATTTATTACCTATCTACTGTTTTTGATAGAGATGAGGTAACAATCCCCCTGTGTGGGATCAACATAGATTTATTCTATTCGATTCGATTCTATAGTAAATGTTAGCTTTTAAAATGTTTCAGCAAAGACAATCAAACATTTGGTGTTAAGTTTATTTTTCAGACAATTCAGAGAAATTCTATGAACATGACTCAGATTTTGCTGAATGTTCTTTACTATTCTGTAAATGTTCCTTAACTTTACTACTTTATTTAAAAGATGTATTTTTTACTGTAAAATCACAAGTTTGAAGTCATAAATTCTTGACTATATTCTCATAAAATGTTGACTTTTCTTATAATTTTATGACTTTAATCTCTTCATATTTTGCCCTTTTGTCATTCTTCTAAAGTGGCGGAGGCCGTAGGAGGCCACAGCCCTGCATCCCGACCGCCACCTCCTTCAGGAGGAGCACTGCCAGAGGCCTGCAAAGCCGCCTCCAGCAGGCCACAAACGTGCACAGGTCTGCTCAAACTCTCCATAACGGACTCCATGAGGGGGTGTGAGGGCCCAACGTCCACAGGAGGAGGTTGTGCTTCCAGCCCAACACTGTGCAGGACGTCACCAGGAACAGCTGGGGCCCTGTGCTCTTCATAGACGAGAGCAGGCTCCCACTGAGCACCTGTGATAGACGTGGAGAACGTTCTGCTGCTGCTACATCATCCAACAGTTTGGCAGTGGGTCAGTAATGGTTTGGGGGTCGCCTTTTCTTTTGGAGGGCTGCACAGCTCTCCATGTGCTCAGCAGAGGTAGCTTCAGGGACCCAAATAAGATTCTCAGACCCCTGGTGAGACCGTATGCTGGGTTCCTGAGACAACGCCAGGCCTCATGTGGTTGGAGTGTGTCAGCAGTTGCTGCTAGCCGAAGGCCTTGATGTAATGAACTGACCCACCCGCTCCCCAGACCAGGATCCCATTGAGCACATCTGGGACATCAAGTCTCGGTCCATCCACCAACTCCAGGTTGCACCACAGTCTGTCCAGGATGCTCTGTTTCTGTCAGGAAAATGAGGCGTTTTTGTAGTGTTCTCTTTATTTATTTTAGCAGTGTGTTGGTTATTTAATTTTCTTTTATGGTGTCTCTAATACTCTAATAATAATATTGGATTTTTCTGAGCTTTTCCAGACACTCAAAGCACTTACAGTGTGTCCATTATTCATTCATACTTGGTGATGGTAGCTACTGAAGCAGCCTCAGCAGCCCTGGGACAGACTGAGAGGCGTGGCTGCTAGACCCCGCCTACGTTCTTCTGAGCATCTCCGGGACGTTCATCCACATTCATCCACCAGTGGAGCCGCACTGGAGGCAGGGAGGGTGAGGTGTGTCACCCATGCAGGGACACAACGACAGCTGACAAGGGGGAACGGAGATTAAAGCACCAACCCTTCAGTCATTGGCTGACCTGCTCAACCCCCTGAGCCACCGCCTCGATTATAGATGTTTACTTTATTTTTAAATGCACAAAATATGAATCTGCAGTGTTTTTTGCACAGACTGACTGACTGAGTAAGTTTAGCTTGACTACATGTCAAATGCTTTTAAGAAAGTTCGTAAAAACTATTTTACAACCTTTTTTTTCTACGGTTCTCCTTACGGTCCCCCCCCCCCCATTGAACAGAGCAACAGCCTCCACAGACGGATTCAACGTCTTCATCATTTTACCTCAGGTTTGTAAAGATGCTCGTCTTCTCAGGAGGTACAGCCTACTCTGCGTTTCGTGAGTTGATGTACCTGTCCATGTTTTCCTCCTGCAGTCCCAGATACTTACCGCACTGTTGAAGCAGGGGGGCTGAGGTTCAGGCCACGCCCCCCAAAGTCCAGACGCCTCTGTAGTTTCACAGGTACAGAGCAGCAAACGGTTCAGGTGACTTCACAATGAAGGGCTACTCAAGGTTAAGAGGGGAAGAATATTTATTATGAGGGTGTTGGAAACGTTAAAAAGTAAAAGTCTTCCTAGTGGGCTTCAAGTATTATTCTGCCATTTTTAGCCACAATTCAAAAACCTGTGCTGTTTTCCAGGACAGTAGTCCATTAGAAATTCACCCTGAGTTGTCGATGGGACTGTTGGCACAGAGCAACCCGCCCCCTTTCCCGTCACCGTTTACATTCTCTCCCTCTCGGGATGTTGTTGGTTGTGAATGAAACAGCTCTCAGAGCTGGCTGTGTTTTTTGAAACCGTCTTTCACCCTTGTTTTTCTCTTGAAGACGCTGGTGATTGGTCAATATGATTGGTCAGAGGCGCAAAAACTCGTTAAACGCGCCACAGCAGCCGTGAACCCAGTTTGAGAGAGAACCAGAATGAGCGGCAGGTGCAACAAGACAGCATCAACACCAAAACAGAAGGAAGAAAGAAGGAAAATCTGGAACCATTTCACTTTTACTGGTGATAAAAAGGCAGAGTGGAGTCTAACTTTGGTCAATTAAGAACAACTTGGTCTTAAAGGGAACAGTCAATATTCTCTGATTTCCACCAAAAAAAAATAAAAATCAGTGTAACAGAAAACATAGAATGTGTTGTCAAAGTGTTGTTTATTTCCAATATTGCCAAATGGAGCTTCTCCAGTGCATGAATGTAATATTTGTAATATTTTGATGTGGAAAAACAGCAGTAGGCTGAACTAAAATGTGAATGGATTTACCATTCATTCTTGTTTACTTGTTTGTTTGTACACACATTTCATTTACACTTTACGATCTTGTAAGAAATCCTAGGAATTCAGAAAACTTCACTCTTGTTTGAATGTCAAACTTTATGAGAATAAATCAGAGTAACCACTAAAATGTTTGGAGGGTGTAGTAACATGAATTAACCAGTAGGTGGCGGTGTTTACCGGCTTCATAGCGTGTCTTATTCACAATAGAGAAAAGTCTGAGACCTTTCTTTGTCTTTGTTTTCTGTGACTTCTGCACATTTGTTCACATCCTGGCAGCTTCCAATCTTTACGTCTTTTAGTCATTTAACCTTTTATGGAACTAGAAGAATCTAGTTTAAGTAACGGACATGTTCTAGCACGTGCCAGCTCTGAGATCCATATCAAAACTCATCTCAGGAAGTCAGAAGAGCTGTGTCAGTCACACATCTGCAGCGGTTCGTGTCAGAAACTCCACGCGCTGTGTTTCATTGCAGCTTTGTCACGCTTTCCCTCCTCGGCTGGGGCGGATTCTGGTTCAACCTTTGATCTGAGCCGATCTTTGCTTTCCTTTTCAAACGGTTTGAAATGAGACGTCAGAGAGTCTGCACAGACTCAAGATGCTAACCCCTGCACTCACGGTCAGGACGTCGACCTTTGACCTCTGCTTTGCGTTTCTTTAACATTTTAAATAAAGGCGGTTCACACAAAATTGTAAAATAAAATAAAATAAATGAATTTCATAAATGAGCAATATAAAAGATTTTTAATTTCTCATTCAAATTAATCAATCAAAAAATGAATGGTTATCCTGTGGCAACTAATTTTATTTCATGAAATGTAATCCAATTACAGAATTCCCAATTTTTTTTGACACAATTCAAAATTAAATATATTATAAGTTAACAATTTTCATAAAACAAGCTAAAACAAACCACTAACTTTCCTAAAATAAATGTGCATAAAAACCTAAAGAAAAAGACAAGTTAAGTGCAACTAAACCAAATAGAAGAATCTGATCATAAGAAATACATTAAGAATAAAAAACCAAAGGAATTGAAACTAACATCATGTGATATTTTTCAGACTTTCTCCTAGATGAGTTTCTATATTTTACTATTTTTCTTTTCTTTTTAGAAATATGCATCTTTTCTTGAACCCTTGTTCTATCCTAGGCACTTTACCATTGGTAGTTGGGTCATCTAGACCCACTAGACAGTGGGGTCATCTAGACCCACTAGACAGAGCTCTGAACCTTTTTTCTTCAATGATTAGTGATCTTCACTGGTGTCCATGGATTACATGAAATCTTTCCACCTTTATCCACCTTTGTCATGGTAGGGAGAACACCTCAATGGAAGGGGGGGGGGGGGTCATCTAAGATAGGACAAGGGTTAAGCAAAGATAAGAGCGAGTTGGTTTTCACAGAAACAACTTCATCCCTGGCGGTGACCATCTTGTAGACTCGCGCTGATGACGTCAGGCTCCCAGCAGGGCTGCACTCTGATTGGCTGTTTTTCTGAAAGAGGCAGGAGTTTCCGGTGTCCCTGTTGCTGATTAATCGTCCTCCTCGGGTGTCCCACCCACCGCCCGAGACTCTTATTTCTCTCAGGTTGATGGAGCTGGTGAAGCGGCCCCGGTTTGAAGTCGGAGAACCGAACCCCGTGTTGGACCCGTTTCACTTTTCCCCGCGGGGCGCTGCTCCACTTTCTGACAGTTTTACTTTGTTCAACTTCGCAGCGCTTTCTCTTTTTTACGGCCCCGTATCCTTGGCAACACGACCAACTACTGTCCTGCGAAGTTTGGATCAAGTGTTTCGTCTCACCGGACCTCCCGCCAACTCCACCGGCCCGAACCGAACTACCTCCGAGGGCAGAAGCAGGGCGCGCGTGGGAACTTTCCAACATCTGAAAAGTTTAACGGAAACGCACGGCGCGAGACAATAGTGTGAAAGACGAGGAGCTCGAGCGGGAGGGGGGTTCGATGTCTCGCGGGGCTTTGTTCCGGACACCCGCCTTTAGCCCGGAGCGGACACCAACCGATCGATCAGAGGATTGATGACTGAGCGCGCGGGCTGGCATGGCCGACATGGACGCGACTGTGTCGGAGCTGCTGTCCGCCTTCATGGACTCCCCGCTCGTGCTGTGGGTGAGTGCACGCGCGCACACGCAGCGGTGGCCATGATGCCCCCCCCCAGGTCCGGGGTCAGGTGTATCTGCCGCCCGGAAGTTACATGAACAATTCTATCATCAATAATTTGATAATGATAATACAATAAACTGTCAGCACGAGCTGATGACGAACCGTTTTGGGCGGAGCCTAAAATGATTAATGACGTTAATCGAGCCTCACTTAAAAGGTTCATATATTAATTAGTCCAATTAAAGGATAGATTTTTATAGCAGGTGTTTACAGTAAAACACATTTTCTGTTTCTAATGTAGATGAAAACATTTATACTTTACATTTATACTTTCTGTTGATAAACTTTTTTCTTAACTAACTTTAAGTCTCCCTCTGACCTTCTGATCTATTGGAAAGCAGTGATGTTTGAATGAAGATTATTCCATTTTCATCCCAAATGAATCAAAAACATCAACCTGTCATTGTCTGCAGCGCAGCAGTTCAGGCTTTGTCTGCTCCTGACTCAATTTGCAGAAAGAAATATTCTTAAAATGCCATTTTGGGCTTAAATGTTCTTTATATATGTCCTCCATCATAAGAAAAATGCCACAAAAAGATTTTAAATGACACTATTTTTGTCACAGAGTCTTTAAATCTCAAAATTTAGCAGCAAAAAGTATTCTACTTAAATGTACTACAAGTTTACTTAGTCTATACTAAATAGAATATCTTTTTTATATATAATATTCAGTGTACTTGTACACTACATGATGTACACTCGTTCTAAGGGCATTCAGTAATTCATTCTCTACATTTAAAGACATTTCCTTCTGCTTTGACGGATGTTTTTATAGAAAAAAACATTTCTAACTTTCAAACAACATTCTGTTTGAGTCAGCAGGCAAATCCACAAACGGCTCATCTTTAGATCATTTGAATATTGTTGCAGCACATCCTCATACAAAGCCTGGGAAAGTGAGTCCATCCAGAACCAACTGCATGCTGGGAAATAGCTGGCTCTCATCACAGAGGTGATGGAGAGATGGGTTGCTCTCTTTGCTAGTAGAGGTTTAGATTTTGTGGTTCAGACCGGTCTCTTCGTGTTTTCAGAGGAAACGGTCCGTGGTCAGTCACTAAATGAAGGTGAAGAGTGCTTGAACTAAACTGATGTTCTCAAACCTTTGATGGCGTTGAATCAGATCTGACAGGAAGAACGTTTTCGGCGCCTTCCTGTGCAGAGGTTTGTTGGAAACGATCTGCTGCAGCTTTTCATCACCGACCAGCAGGTTGTCAGCCTGCTGACACTTCCTGTTCCAGTGTGACCTCACATCCTGTTGACCCGGCTGGTCAGGCAGCTCTGGTTCAGAGGAAAAGGACCACTTTCTCCTCACCGTTTGGGTTTTTGGAGAATCAGTTGATGAGTGTTTGTTTGTGCGTGCGGCCAGTGAGGGGTCAGTGCTGCCTCCTTACCAGCGACTGGAGTGCAGCGTGCATCACAGGTGTGTGCAGACTCACACACACGTCCCACACGCGTGACAATGCTGCGCTCCCTTTTCATGTGTCCGCTGAAGGAACTGCAAGACGAACCTTCGCTCCCCCCTGAGGCTCTCCGCCGGCCCGGCCAGGCCTGTGTGGGACAACCCCCCAGGGCCGGTGCAGGTGATGAAGGCTTAGAGTCCGGATGTGAACATGTAGTTTGTGCAGCATTTCTGAGTCATTACCAAAAGGAATTAGCAGAGTTTGATCACAGCAGCAGCTCT
Source organism: Oryzias sinensis (assembly GCA_037389245.1). Lineage (NCBI taxonomy): Eukaryota > Metazoa > Chordata > Actinopteri > Beloniformes > Adrianichthyidae > Oryzias > Oryzias sinensis. The sequence continues at coordinate 278,454 of CM074503.1, read as the reverse complement.
GACAGCTGAGTTGGAAACATACGAAAAGACTTTTACTTTTATTTGAACGACTGTAGTCAGACACACACACACACACACACACACACACACACACACTGACACACACACAGACACACACACACACACATCACCACATCTTCTGCTTCCTTAAATGTTCTGGATCAGCACAAATGACAGTGAGGTAGAGCTGAGGAAGCTGGCTGAGTGCTGTTTCTTTTGGTCCATAAGTCTCTACAAGCGTGTATCAAACTCCACGCACACACGCATGGAGCCCATTCATAGAAAGATGAATGAAGAAAAGGTGAACATCAGCAGAAACATCTGCAGCTTTGACAAGATCCTGAAACGGAGAGGACTGAAGACTTTGGGGGAGACTCCAGAGACGAGGACTTCTGCTGGACTTTAAAGATCCTCAACACGACGGATCGGGACGTGAACTCACGCTGCCACACTAGGACGCATGTCAGCCGTGTCAGATCTGGACCAAGTCCCGTCTTTAGACCAGAATAAAGTCATTTAGGACTTCGAGGAAGAGAGGACGGGCTGCTGGAGGTCCACAAAGACGTTTCCAGTCTGTGGTTGTGGAGCCGTGTCTTCCTCTGGTCCAAAGGTCAGCGAGGTCGGAGCTCCTCATGCTTCTTTGATGACTCTCCCTCTTTTGTTTTTGCCTTCTGGTTTCTCAGACGTGATCTTTCAAAGATGTTTCATTAGCTGTAAATTAAACATGAAAGGGGACAGAATGAAACATTTTAAGTCTGTAAATTTGTGGGAAATGTTCACATGTGAACTGAAGCAATTTGATTTGATTTCTTAAGTCTGGCCTGTTTTTAGCAGGTCCCTGCTCTGCTATACCCAACACTCTGACTCACAGAACACACGACATGACACAACAACAGAAAGAAATCAAATGTAGTTTGACTAGCATCTCATAGGGAGGCTGCTGTTGGTGAATGAAGGGGCTGTGAGCAGCAGCGTCTTGGTCAGCTGTCTTCATAGGGCGTGACACTTGAAGAAAATCAGACAAACATTACTTGGACAATGATCTCCAACCTTTTTCAGGCCACGGACCATAAGAGGCTTCTGGTACGTGAGAATAACTGTCTGAATAAAAAACTCCTGGTTTTGTCTTTAAACAGTTTCCATACTTCGGTTTCCTCACCGACTCTTTCCTCCCCGAAGACGTTTTTCTTTCTTTCTTTCTTTTTTTAGCTTTGGGCTCAACCTTGCAGTCGGAGCAGCTGCTCAGAGTCACGTGACGCATCAAGACAGACGGATGTGGTGAACAGAATCTCTACACACCACCATCAGTCAGGACCACTTTGAACCAACCGTTGAATACCACGCCATTCTTCTCTCTCCATCACATCTTCACCTCTAAATTTATGAATGGTTTTCTCCATACTAGGCAGTTCACCCCCCCCTCCACCCTGTTCTCCACCTGGATTGGTGGTTTAGCATGGTCTAGCCTCTGACCACCATCAGCTTTTCGGTGCTGGGGTCGTCTGGTCTGAGTTAATCCCAGGCACGCAAAACCTCATAAGCCTAGAACCTAACCGCCAAAGACTTATCCATGCTGGTTTTTCTGTCACACAGATAAATCTTTACTGGCATTTCTGATGACTCTCCTGTGGATGTCAGAGCCGTCTCCGGTTTGAATCCCGGCCGGCGCCCTTCTGTGTAGAGTGTGCATGTTCTCCCCGTGCATGAGTGGGTTTTCTCGGGGCACTCCGGCTTCCTTTGCCCTCCAACAAACTGTTCCAGGTGTACCCCGCCTTCATCCTACAGTACCTGTGACGGGCTCCGCCCACCCCACGAGCCCAAAAGGGATATACCGCACTGAAGGATGTTAAGAAGATGGATAGAACTCTGTTATAACATTTAATATGAATAAAACCAAAGTAGAGCATTAATAGATGCTAATCATGTTTATTTTAACCTTTGTTGTAACCACAAAAAAGTCTGCTTAGCTGCACCAATGTTGTTTAAAGGGTCAATACAGCAAAGTGATTAGTTTTACTCTGGACTGTAACCACATTTGGACTCAAACTAACAATCCTCTGGTGGAAAAAGTTCCCATTTCAGAACCCCCCAGATGTGTCTCACCTGGTTCTAAAACCTCCAAGAAGTTGCAGTTTCTGTGCTGAAAGTCTCCCAACACTAACGCCTCTCCTCTGTGTGTCTGCAGGTGCGGTCTTTGGGCCCGTTGGGGTCATGTGACGGCATGGCTTTAGAGGAGCCAGTGCGAATGTTCATGGAGCTGGTGGACGGCGTCTTCTTGCACAAGATCCTGACCCACATGTGAGCGCCTTGTTTGAGCCTGTTTGAACGTTTGCGGTGTGTCTTCTTGTGCAGAACTCTGCAGTATGACCAACGTGGTCGCACGTGCAACGTGATTTATTAATAGAGCAACCAGTAACAATCTCAGGTTGCAACAGTGGACAGGTGAGCAGCTTTTAAAAATGCAACACCTGCTGCCTTGGGCAGTAATGTTACATCTACATTTCAGTTTTTTGACAGCAGAGGACATTGAAAGAAATGAGAGGAGAGAAAGAAGTGGCTGAGAAGCTGTTTGAGGGGCTGAAAAATGGGCTTTATGATGGAGTCCATGCAGAAATGGCCTGATTTGACTTGATTAAAAAATACGAGTTAGTTTGAATGCAAATTTGAGTGCAGAGAGCGAGGGAGGAGAATAGAAAAAAGGACAGATTTAGACTTAAATAGAATAGAATAGAAGGCTTTATTGTCATCACACAAGGAGCCCATGACACATTAAAGGCGGCCATCATGTCAAGGTGCATTAGGAATCATAAGAGATCATTGTGAGGCTGATGATTAAACCACAATCTAACTTTTTACTGATAATGTATTAACTAGAAGCTCTGGGAGGTCAGGGGTGGAATCCTAAAATCTATTTAGGTGTATTAATTTCTAAAAGAGCAGCTAGACCAGTTTCAGCGCTCAGATACAGCAAAGCCCATAATCAAGGGTGTTTATTGTTGAGACTGTGGGAAGCCTACTGCTGGCAGTAGTCGATTAGTGACTAATTCTTTTCCTACATTTTAGAGATGAAACACCAAAAAGCTCAAAGCATCTCTAAGACACATTTGCACCGTCTGGGTTTGTCCTCTCCCCTTTAGCAGCAGACGGCAACAAATGGACAAAGTTTGAGAACAAAGAAGAAGACGCACAAACGCAAAAATGTAGTCTACAGCCCTATCGTGTATGTGACCTGATCTGGATTTCCTGTGCGTGTGTGTGCGTGTGTGTGTGTGTGTGTGTGTGTGCGTGTGTGTGCGCGTGTGTGTGTGTGTGTGTGTGTGTGTGTGTGTGTGTGCGTGTGTGTGTGTGTGTGTGTATTTGCATGACCACATCCTGACTTGCTGCTTTCAGGTTATAAATGTCAGAGCCAGATGTGTGGCTCAGGGCTGGCGGTGAGCAACACCATAGTAATGAGAGACTTACTTCTATAGTAAAGAACCAGGCAGAACAGCAGGGACCCCCCCCCCCGTAATGTCCTTTATAGGTATTCTATAACTGTGAGAGATTTTTGTATGATGGAGGAGAAAATAAGTATTTGAGCAATAACAAAAGTTAACCTCAATACTTTGTCATTGACAACCCAAGTTATATTACTTGGTCCATTCTTCCATCCAGATCTTCTCAAGAGCTATCATTTTCAGGGGTTTTGCTGGACGACACACATTTAAACTCCCTCCTCAGATTCTCTTTGGATCAAGGTGCAGAGACTGGCCACACTCCAGAACTTTCAAAAACCTTTTACGTAGCTGCTCCTTCACGATGTGGTCGATGTGTTTGTGGTCATCGTCACGGCCCTAACCTCCCAAACACGGAGAGTGGCGTTTTCACCAAAGAGTTCTATTTGAATGAATAGCTTTATTGTCATTCTAACAGGTACAGGTACGTCTTTGTCGTACCTGTACTGTGATGTTGTTTTTCTTCCATTTTCTAATAACTGCTCAAACAGTTGATCCTTCCTGATCAAGGTGCTTACGTATTGTAAATTGGTTCGCCTCAGTCTTGTTTGCTCCTTGTTGGTGTCTTCAATTTCCTGATGTTCACCTAGAGTTGGCCTCGGCAGCATGTCTGCGTGGGTGTGCATACTGTGTAGGCCTGCACAATAAATCGCAAATATATGGTCATCACAATGTCTAGCCTTGTAATACAGATATAGCAAAAGACGGCGAAAATTCCAATACATGGTTAATTAAATGTGCTAAAACAATCTTATGTCAGCTTAAAGTACTAAAAAAAATCAAATAAATCCCTTTATGCATTTGACCAATCAGATGGACCCCAGTTGTATTAGCCTGCTATGTAGACATGGGTCATTTGGAGTGTAAACTCTTTAAACTGTTGCAGTGAAATGGAAAGGATGTTTTGGGTTGTTTTGCTATTTGTTCATACATCACAAGGGATGTCGCTATGGCAGTATTGATCACTAATATAGCAAATCGTGAGTTTTATTCACCTCATGCAGCCCTAATATTGTGAATAAAGAAGGAAAGCATTGAGCCATGTTTGTGTGGGTGTGTGTTAGCCGGGGGGCGGTGCTGGCAGCGCGGACTCTTCCTGGAAGGGGCGGTTCCTCACTGGTCTATGGTCTTGGAGAGCTGGCTCGTTTTTCTGGGTTGGGAGAGGAATACTCAGAGATGCATGAATGGATCAAAATACCACTTTGGGGATGTTTTCGTGAAGAATTAACATTATAATACACTTCAAGGCTGAAAGTTGACTTTGCATGTCATAGGCCCTTTAAAAATCATACAACAGGATTTCCTGGATTGGTTCCTTACATTGTTTCTCTCCATTGGAGTGTTTCTGTGATTAACATTACATTAACATTATCATTAACTCTCGTCTTCTTAAGTTGGACAACTTACAGAATCAGTGACTGCCTGATCATATTTTTACCCCTCTGTATTTAAAAAGGCAGACAGACATCCACGTTCTGATGAATAGAACAAGAGTGGTGACAATGAGAACATTTATGAACGTGAATACAGTACCAATCAACAACAAAGCAAACTATTCATTTATAAAGATGTGAGGTAAGATAACCTCTCATTCTTCAGAAATCGTTGAGACCGGTTAAAGTGTTTTTCTGCAGCTTGTTGTTTTCAGGTTCTACACAGTACAGTTTCATTTCATGACTTCATTCTTCATGAAACAAACACTATGTTATGAGAAGAGTAACTCCAGAAGGACTCATGTGACAAACAGCAGTGATCCAGAAGTCGGTTCCCTCTGGCAAAGTAGAAGATCATGTATTTCACAAATTGATCATCATAACTCATTTGAAAAGTTGGACAACTACGTTCTCATGAGAGCAACAGCTCTACCTAGCAGGACTGTTTTGAAAAGACTGTTTTACTTGCTTCACGCGGCTATGGTCGTGTTGCCGTACAGCTCAAAGTTTCTGCATAAAAGCAACGCAGAAGCAACATAGTGTCCCTGAGTGTGCATCATATTACAAATAGCATTTATTGGGAATTTTCCCAAAAGTCCCACATGTTTAGCTAGGGGAACCCAGTTTTATTTGGCCAACCATTCCTCGAGTTAGTCTTGACGGAATCACCCCGTCAGAAATCCAGATGTCTGCTTCATTTCCAAACAAATGTTTTAGACCAGTTCTAAAGAGGTTAGGTGTTGTAGAGTAAATCCATAAAGACCAAAACAGAGGGTTAGTTTAGTCTGGCAGCATCACTCTTCAGAGGTATACAATGTAGGGATGTTCCTGGAAACAAGTTGTCTTCTTGTCTTGTTCCTAATGGAACAAGAAGCTAAAGAAATGTCGTCTTCCTCCGTGACATTTTCCCCCATCAAGGTCAAGTTCATGCGTTGTCATGAACGCGTTGTCATGAACGCGAAGTCGTATGAGAACTTTGTATTGTAATTTGAATTATTCCAATTTTCTAAAATTGTAAATGTGTGAATCATTGACTGTAGAAATGGCGTATACTTGTTTTGCTCTTTTCTATAGTCACAGTCCCATTTATTTACACATTCACACACTGCCAGACACTGGCACCGACCTTTCACCAGAGGCAAGGTGAGGTTCAGTGCCCAACGCCCAAGAATATGGCATATGGGCCAGCAAGGCGGGAATCAAACCTGCAAACTTCCAATCAGAGCGACGGCCACTCCACTCTATAAGAGAACTGGACTGAGTGTGACGTCACCCATAGAAAGCGGCTTACTGCAGCTCCAATGAATAGAAGTTGTTTCAGTCGCCATTTTGTCTGCTGTTTCAATCTCCTTTCTCCAAAAGTTTGGAGAGTACGTCCAATCGGAAGGTCTGAAAACTCTGACTATGCCTAAGCCTGCTAGAAAGCCCTGCTGACGACTCAAAATCTGATTGGTTGAAGGAAATGAATGTCCGACATGGATTTTGCTTTAGGAAGCCCTTCAGAACACCCTGCCTGGCAACAAAAGACAGAAATGCGATTGGTTAAATGGTCCGATGTGAAAATACGTCTATCTGGAAGCTGCATAACCATCATAAACACAATAAAAGGGAATGGAGAGACTATTTGGAATGATTTAATGAGTATGCATGGACAAAATATAGTTAACACATGATTCAGATATTTTTAAGGCCTTCAGAAAAGGTGTGAATGCTTCAAAGTAGGGCTGCACAACATCTAAATACATAGCTGTCACTTCACTGCAACAGTTTATTCTAAGTAAGAGTCAACATCATTTAAATTATACTCCAAATGATCCTCGTCCACATAAGAATGGGCATCTATCATCAAAGGGCTCCACCCCATTGGTCAAATGCATAAAGGGATTTATTTGATTCAATAAATATGTCAAGCTGCCATTACATTGCTTTAGCACATTTTAGGTAACCATTTATTGCAATTTCGCTGACTTTTGCGATATGAGTATCTTCACAGCTTGATATCGATACAACGATAAATTTGCGATTTACTGTTCTGGCCTACTTCAAAGCATTTACGCAATTGAATTCCAGATTATTTCTTTCTACCATACAGATTTTGGACGTCCATAACTCTTCGTCATTTGATCCATTCAACTATTAAAACGTTTAACTCTTTCATGAAATTATTCAACCAAAAACAATGAATGGGATAACCTTTAAATTCCCAAAATCGCACTAAAATCTTTGAGCCGTAGGAAACGAAAAATCTCAAGACATTCAGCTCAAACAGCATTAACTATTAGACAACTCTGCAGACAATGGGCTCTATTTGTATATTTCTTTTTACATTTCCTGACAGTTTTTACATAATCGCAGTTAAAGGTTTTATGAAAATTTCAAATCATTTTTGAATTTTTCAAGGAAGTCAATGATGCCAAATGTTCTAGAGCTGGAGTGGTGATGTCATCGCTGAGAGTGTAGAGAGGGTTTTTTTAGACTATTTTTTCTAATATACCCCGTTAATCACAGTCATGATTTTTTTTCTGTAAAAAATAGTAAAATGTCTTTTACTATTTTTTCCCCCTGAACTCTACTATACGGGTCTTTTTTAAATCAGATGACTTTTTCCCTTTCAAATCTTAACTTGCAGTTGTGAGAACAAAGTTGACCCTGAAGACATGAAAGCAGCACACATTTAGCCCTAAGTGTTGGGTTTCTTATAAGGGTTCTATTGTTTGGGAAGGAAAATAGTTTTGAAAATCTGAACTTTTGTTTGAAGGGAGTATAAACTGCCATTGAACAATGGCTTTGTATGGGATTCTCAGCTCTGCAGAGGGGGGGGGGGGGGGCTTTGTCTTTACACTTCTAATAAATTTCACATCAAGGCTCTATGCTTAAGATGAGTGAAATGTATCCTGTAGGAGTCCTCTACTTCTGAGTTTTACACTACTAAAAATATATCAGGGTGTAGAAACAGCGTCCAGGGGTGAAGGGGCGTGTCGGCAGCAGCTTCTGCCTTCCAGACACACTGGAGGCACATTGGTCAATTATTTGGTCAATTTTGATAAGCAAGTTTCAGGTATTTTAAAATTAGGCAAATTGCTTTAGCCTTTTCCTCAACCATTCAGCCCAAAGCATTCACACTTACCTCATTAAAGGTAGGTTGATGCAATGTATCTAGTTTTAGTAATATTCCCCATGAGCTTTGCATTAAACATATTTACATGAGTGTTACGTTCATTTGAAGTTGGGCTGAATTTTAACCCACATCAAAATACTTACGATTCCAATTCACTGTTTTTTTTTGGTGAAAATAATTCCTGGTTCTTATGTTTTCTCAACTTTTCTGTCTGTCCATGATTCTTTCTCAACCTAATGGGACACTGCCCTCATTTTAAAGTTAAGCTGCATGTTGGATCAGAATGCTGCCAGAAAGTAGTTTCACTTCCTGATCCAGAAAAAGAGTTTTCAAAAATGACAGTGAACCAGCTGGAGCTTGGCTGAGCTGTGATCCAGTCATCTCTATACGTCTTCTAACCAGACTTTGGGGTTTATGTGAGATGTTTGAAAAGCAGGACCAGCATGTATTTTCTGGACATGTGCTGGTCTGTAGGTATGAAGCTGCTGTGCCGTCTGAACTCTCCTCTTCTGTCTCTGAACTGCACATATTGATGCTTCAGACATTGTCTTTGGAAACAATCAGCCTTTTGTTCCGCACCATCCTGCTGTTGTGGCTGACTGTGTGATTAGGACCTGTTCTGGGCTTAAGGGGAAAGTGGGTTACCCGGGGGGGTCTTGGTGTCCAATTGTGAGACTGTTGGTGAATCTGTCAGTCAGAGAAGCAATCAGCTGGTAAATCAGCCTTTGACATCTCAAACTGAAAGCTGAGCTGTCTGTCCGTCTACCGCCATGCATCTTGGCTGAGCAGACAACGCAGTGAAATGATACAAGAATATTTAGTAACTTTTGGAAGAATGGAGTTTCACTTGCAACATTTGATATGGATACCAAAAATCGATGATTTAAATCATTTATTTTTTGTTTGTTTTTCATGGAAACATTTAAAAAGGCTTCTTTGAGTTTTAAACATTTTTAAATCATAGAAAGTGTTGCTGTATTTTATTTTAGTTAACGTTACATTTTGAAGCTGTTAATCCAAATTTATTTGGAGGTTAATAAGTAGCAATATAGTTTCATACTATACACAGTACATTGCTTCAAAAAAATAAACAGTCTTATATACTAAAATGCTATAAACGAAAACGTACAGTTTGTGTAGTAAATTTTTTAATACTTGTTTAACAGTTTGGAAGTGCTAGATACCTAAATCTTCTTCATCATTATATGCATGTTTAACTTTGAAGCTGCACACACACATGGAGGCGTGGTCTTTTGATTGACACATGACTGCTAAAACCTCAGATCTAGAACAGATTTGTGTTTCACAACTATGTCCCATTTTTGGGAACAAACCGAGAACAGTGAGTTCATAACCTGTCTTCCATCATCACACACAAGCAGTAGCCCCACCACCACCTACACCTTTAGAGTTACTCAACCTACACAAATCACTCTACCAGTCCCTCAGTGTATGAAGTGTGTGTGTGTGTTAATGTGTCTGGTGAGGGTGTTTTTATGCATTCATGCATTCTGTGTGTGTCAAACAAGTGTGCATTGGTCTTTGCGTGCTTTGATGGGTTTTAGATGTTGACCTGAGTTAGTAGACGGCCTCAGACTACCCTTCCTTTGGTTTGCCTTCTAGAGCAGCATCTGCTCGTCCAGACAAACACCAGAGGATGAAGTCGTCGCTGTCCAGGTTATAAAATGTCAAAGCGAAACTAGTGCGGGATGTAAACAGATTGACCTGTCGGTTCAAGACTGAGAAATAAAAGCAGAAGATGTGTAGCTGATGATATGAACTCGCAGCTTTACCGACCCCTCCCCCCAGTCTTTTAAACTCTTAAAAACCGTGTCAGCGTTAAAGTGACGCCATGACCGTTTGGTAAGTCATGCGGACTGTTCGACCTCCCCCTTTGTTGACATGCAAATCAGTCTGGCATACTGTGGAGATGTGAGCATAAATCCCTGTAGCACTATAGTTTCCCAAGAGTATCGGGGGTGGGGGGTGGGTGCATGTGTGTGTGTCTCTTTGTGCTATGGAACAGCCGTTAACGTCACTTCTAAGAGCTGCTGTGTTGTCTGTGTGTTACCATAGTGACCCGAGTCCCACCAACCAGAGGCTGACCAAGAACGTGAACAACGACATGTCACTGCGCCTCCACAACCTGACCGTCCTCACCAGACACATTAAGACGTACTACCAGGTATGCTTCACAAGTCACACAAACACCCTGCAGCGGGAGAAGTAGGCCGGGCTCACTGGTTAGAGTTTATTCTGCCCACCTCAACAATGTTCCAAAAGCACCAATTGAATGGGAGCATTAAAAGGATGAATTACTGTCAAGTTTTCCAGTGGTTCCATCAATCTGTCAAGAAAAAACGGTGTATTTAATCATGTGAAAGTTATAACTTTATCAAGATTACAACCCCTGACTGAATGTGTTAACACTATTGACTGATGTCATCCATGTAGAATGCCTTATTTCCGGCTACAAACAACTAAGTAAATTCAGTCGCCATTTTTGGGATATGGTTGAGGCCATGTTGGAACCATTGAAGAATAAATGAGAAATGGACGGTACAAACTCTTCCCCCTTTGCTTTCCAAGTAGGAAGTACCCGCTGGGCCCAAAAAGCCCAAATCCCATAGACTTCTATTGAGAAATTGAACCGGTTATTAGGGTTGGGCGATGTCTCTTAAGTTGCCAGTTGACGATGTTTGCAGTAAACCATTGGGATGGACGATGATATCGTCCGGGGGGGGGGGGGGTAGTTTTCGTTATTAAATAATTATTATTCGTTATTTTACTTTATTACTTTATTTCCCAACTAATGACTCATCCGCGATGATCCAGTATAAACTGAGGGAAGTGACTTCAACAAAAAAAATATATAAACAATTGAAAAGAAGTAGTCCTTTGTGTTTGAGGGGAAGGGGGGGATGCTTTGTTACATGTGCGATATGTGTGGGAGATTTAGGACTGCGATCCGTCCCGCAGCTCTAGGTGAACGAGCTACTGAAGTCAGGACTCAGGAGAACCGGGTCTAAAAGTGTGTGTCAGGGCAGAGCTCGGACCGCCAGAACACACTCAGCGGCTTTGTTTGAGGCAGTGTGTTAGCTTTTCAAAGCAGACATGTAGCTTAGTCCTTAGAAATCGTTCAAACAATCACGTGCATTTGTGTTTCCAGTCGTGTCCCAACTAAATAAAGGCTGATGTTATTCCAGTATATTTATGTGCAGACAGGATGCAGATTGGGGCATTTCCGGCATGGATTTATGTTCATCCAAAGCTAGTGCTGTTAGCCGTGTTAGCATGCTGGTAACACGGGCAGGTAAAGCACGTTTAGAAGATTATCTATCATATTACGGAGCTGCCAGATATCTATGTATGTAACCGCGGCTTATGGTGTTGACTCGCAACGTGGCGGGGGCGTGGCATCACGATGGTGGTCTCTCCATCGGGATGTCAGTCACCCATCACGATGGACGATGATATCGTCCATCGGCACAACCCTATTAGGTACCACTTGTTTTAGTCTTTCTGGGACACACAGGCCGAACTCAGGGTCTCTGTGTTCACTTTGTTTTAAAGTAGATGGCCTTTATTTCTATTTTCATGGCCCTAACTTTCTCGTGTGGTGGTCCTGTAAGTGTTCTTTTTGCACTTGGGTTCCCAAGTCTGGGTCTTCCTGTGAAAGTCCCCCAAGCTAAATAAAATACAGCGTAAAAATGTCTGCCAAACCGTGAAAGCTGATTCGCTGTGGCAACTGGTGAAGGGAAATGCTGGAAGGTAAATTACATATAAGACACCAACTACAATTAGTGATGTGTTTTTACGCCTTTATAGGACATTTACTAGACATTAGTATTTGTAGCTCTCTTATTTATGCCTTTTAATTGTTAATGTGCTGCTTAAAAACATTTATAAGCATTTCTTAAACCTTTATGAGACATTTTTAAGCATTTGAAGATGTCCTTTAACAACCTTTGAAGCATCTGATAAGCAGATCAACTGTGTCTCTCATTAATTTATTCTGTTTTGTTGCCTCCTAGTCTAAAGTCTGGACTTTCTATCCACTAAGAACAACAATGTGGTATGAAAACTTGTGATACTCAAAGATATTCCTTTTAACCACTTTCTTACTTTTTAGAGCAATGAGTCATCAGTACTACCTGTGTGTATCTCTTGTTACACAAGTGTTGTTGGGTGTTTGTGTCTAAACCAGTTAACTTCATACTACATCGGCATTGTTGTGGCTCACACTAAAAGCAACGTGTAAGGCATTTTAACACGTCAATACATGCTGATGTATGTTTTATAAGCATCTTAAATAACATTTTGAAGACATTTGTAAAACGTATAACTACTTATGAATGTCTTTAAGAAGCTGCTTAACAAATTTAAGACATTTGTGAGACATTTACAAATGCTAATGAATGTCTTCTTAAATCTGACAAACACATTACTAATGCTGTCAATGTCTATAGATTATAAAGGAATCTCTCTAAAAGTGTCACCCTAATCTGTTACATCACTGTTTGTTTCTAGTAACTTGCACAACGCCGTTTCCCTTTTCTGGCCTTTGGACTTTCCAATGAGGATGAGCTGTAGGGTCGGTGCACGTGCACGTGCACATGTGCAAACATAGTCTTTATTAGGGGTGTTGGCTTTTCCTAATGTGCTGAATCCTCAGCAGACCTGGACTGCTGTCAGTGACCCTCCCCGCCTCTGTGGGTCTGTGAGGAGTTTTCTTTAGATTCTTAGATGGCTCCTTCAGTTCTGCTTTTAATTTCTTTTCCATGTGAGATTCTCAGTTGTTGAAAATGTCTTGTACTTCGTCTGTAAATGTCTAAAGAAGACATAGAACTCTGAATAAAGGTGTAGACACAGAGTGTGCGTCAGGTCGGAGCAGGTGGTGTATTTTCATGCAACAATTATTTTACATAGAAATAAATCCCGTTTTGTTGAGTGTTTAAATGAGAATGGTGTGTGACTGTCACAGTAGTGTTGTTGTGGAGCAACACTTCCCTCTCCCACTTCTGTCCTTGCCTCTTCCTCCTCTTTTGGTTGTCATGGGAACTCCAGAACAATCTCCCCGGGCCTGAATGGGTTGTTTTGACCTCCGTATCCTCTGTCCTGTAGAAGCAGGCGTCTGTCCTGCCTGTGCTGTCTGTGTGTGTTGTTGTTGTCAAACAGCATCTCTGCCCGTCTGTGGGCTGAACCGGGTCACCACAGAACAGCTTTGATTCAGTCTCTCCTTTGGGTTGTGCTTGTGAGCTGGAGAACGGGAACACCCTTTGTGTTGCCTTCATGTGTGGAAAACAGATCCGTAAAGAGCAGTGTTTTCTCACAGCATTGCAGACGGCTTTCAGGAGGAGCCGGAGTTTCCCTCAGAGACCTTTGAGGCTGCAGAAGGGAGAAAAAGGGTGACACCCACAGAAAGCTTTTACTCTGCTGCTCCGTTAGAGGACATCACATAATAGAGTAAAAAATAAAAGTCACTAAGTACCTTTTCTTAGTTATATGAAAACGTATAAAAAGGGGGGGTGTGTTCTAGAAATCTGTTTTTACTTTATCCATTTCCTGTTACAGACCCACTCCGATGATAACCACATTTTTGCTGTTTTTTACATGTTCTTGCTGCATTTTTCTCTTGACGGATTTAAAGAGAATTCAGCTCAAACCTGCATTTCTGAGTATTCCTTTCTTCAAAGCATTGTGAATCTGGAGCAGATGAAAAAATGCAGTTGGAAAAAGCTTGAAGTTGTGACATGGTGGGCCACAAGCCCCCCGCTCTACTTCAGTCTGATGCATCCACCTGCAGACAAATACATCCATGGTAGGCCTGCACAATATACCGCAAATTTATCGTTATCGCAATAACCAGCTCTGCAATATGCATATCGCAGAAGACGGCGAATATCGCAATAAATCGCAAACCAAAATGTGTTAAAACAATCTTCTAGCAGCTTGAAGCCTTTAACGAATCAAATAAATCCCTTTATGCTTTGACCAATCAGATGGAGGCCTGTTATGTTAGATGTTTGTCCCCCATGTCGATGAGGGTCATTTGGAGTATAATTTTTAAACTGTTGCAATGAAATAGGAATGATGTTTTTGTTTATTTTTCTATTTGTTTATTTACCGCAAATTTATCGTTATCGCAATATTGATCACTAATATCGCATATCGCAAGTTTTCCTCATATCGTGCAGCCTTAATCCACGTACATCTTTGTTTTCCTCGTCTGACCTGGAATCTGGATCTAAACTCTACAGCTGGATAGCGCCAAAATTAGCTTGCCATTTTTGTTATCATTGTGGGGGTGTGAGAGGCTGTCAGCTAGCGGGGTGGAGTGTAAACAGATAGGTGAAGGGAAGTTGTAGCAGGTTTTCTCCGCACCAACAGTCCCGCCCACAACTCAGAGGTGAATGTCTAATGAACTACGGTACTTTCTATGGCCTAGAAGACGACTCAGGTTTTTGAATTTTTGTGTATAAAATGGCATAATCATAATTGAAAGACCACTGTTAGCATATATCCTAAAATGATCGGAGTGGGACTTTAAGTATGTATGTATAGATGATGGGGATTCAAGTATTGGTATTGCCTAAAGAATGTTGACCCCTTTTATGCAGTTCCTTCCTGTCCTCTCTGCTCATACCAGTATGTCAGCAGTAGCCGCTGCCACACCCGCAGTGTTGTTCACCTTCTGTGGTCTTCACGCTTCTGGTTTCTTTTGTTCAGCTGCGTTCCTGTTCTGCCTTCTCATGTTCAGTTTTTCATGTTTGTCTTTATGTTGTTTTTGGATTTCCTGTCCTGCGGGGCTTTTATTTTTCTCAGTAAATCGGTTTCTAAGCTGACTTCCTTTCATCTAGTCTACCTCTCCATTCACCTTTGAATGGGATTTCATCTCTTCAGCCACATCCTTCACAAGCTTTTCAACAGCAGACGAAGACTTGATCAGCGTTCCCCAACCGGGCATGACTACGACCTGGATGGGATTTTAGGATTTAGCAGTTGTCATATTCCTTTTTGTTTTGTCTAAGAGGTTGAGGGATTCTTGATCAGTAGATCATAAAGCTCTGGAATGTCTGAGGACAGTCAGATCTCTGCAAAACAAGACAAGCCTTTTGAAAGATTTAAAAATCATTGGAGGAGCCACATTGTAGTTATATTCCACACTTCCTCAATTTTTCTTTGTAACTTGTTTGTTTCACCTGTTTGAATAGTTAATTATAAACCCCTGGTTAAAAGGTTTAAGTGCCCCCTCACCTGTACTCAGGACTGAGGAGGAAAAGAGAGCCTGGGCTGTTTTGAGTGGGTTTTGGTGGTGTTTCGCCGCACGGTGGTTTATAGACAGGAGCGGCTGCTTCTTAACCCTTGTGCTATCCTAGGCACTTTCCCATTGGGAGTGGGGTCATCTAGACCCACTAGACAGAGCTCTGAACCTTTTTTCTTCAATGATTTGTGATCTTCACTGGTGTCCATGGATTACATGAAATCCTTCCACTTTTGTCATGGTAGGGAGAACACGTCAATGTAAGGGTGGGGTCATTTTGACCCCACAAGATGGCACAAGGGTTAAGGAGAGCGCAGATGTGTCTTGCAGTTCCCCTGAGGCTCATATGGCCACCTTAAGAGATGCCATGGAAGTGTTTGATTAAGTATTTGTGAGGAAAGTCGCTCACTTTTATGACAGGTGGGTGATGCTGTCGTACGGCGTGGTGGGCCACACTTTAGCCATTAGTGAGGAGCATCCACTGCTCCTACTGACTGCATGCATGGGGCGTCTGTTGATGCCCGTAGGATGCCCACACTAACTTCCCTGATTACGTCTGATTATCTCATTTGCAACAGTCAGGCTGCATACACTTATCACTTGAACAGCGCTTGTGCAGTGTGCAGAATTTGGGGGGGTTGAAAAAAAAAGTCCACACGACACACCTGTGTCTCACCTACTTTGTCCTTACCTACCCTTGTGTGTTGTGTTTGCTACAAGCTGTCCTCTGCAGCTCGCCAGTGGAAAAATTGGATTTACAGAGAAATCTATGACCTTGTTATTGTGTGCACTTTACCTGCATGCCGCTGAAAGGTCTGCCCTTTTTCCTGTCTGCAGTCAGCCCGTTTCCACCCATATGGGCAGCTGTGAACCTGTGACTAAGTCTTAAGAAGCGGTCAGAGAATGGATTGCTGTCTTTAGATCGTAGCGTCTCCGAGGATTGCATGGTCCGCTGTGTCAGAGGCCTCTGGGTAGTCTGCTGTATGCAGCACCACAACAACAGGATGTTTTGCGTGATCGGACACAGAAACATCATTGCAGGGATCAGATCCAAACCCAGACTGAAACATTTGTTCTAAACAAGACTGCAGTCTTTGATAAACTTCTGCTTCTATCATTTTGGACCAAAAGGGCAAACAGAGGATATCTGTGATAGTGTCATGCTGCTGGTTTGGTTGGAGATAATGTCTGTTATTTACTATTGTCACCTGTTTTTTGTCATTTATCAGTTGGTGCAAAAGACAAAAACCTCTTCACTAAAACATAAAGACATCTGGGAGTCATTTTGTATATTTTATTCATGTTGTAGAGTGTGTGTGTGTGTGTGCCCGTGTGTGTGTGCCCGTGTGTGTGTGTGTGCCCGTGTGTGTGTGCCCGTGTGTGTGTGTGTGTGTGCGTGTGTGTGTGTGTGTGTGTGGAGGGGACAGCTAGCTATCACCTTTCCTTTGTTTGCTGAGCTGTGTAACAGTAGCTCTGCTCTTTGCTGAAAAGCTGCTGCAGCTCTGTTTTTACCTGGTCTGCAGATGACTAAGCACACCTGAACCCATCCCCCCTCCTATAAAGGGTTAATGTACACAGAATATTTACCTGCAGCCTGCTGTGTGCACCTGCAGCGACAGGTGTTACTGCAACCGACCTCTCACAGCACATACGTCCACACACACGCAGAAAAGCCTACGTACTTTTTTGGTAAGATTGTGCTTGAAGATGTTTAACCTCCTTCCTCAAAACCGGACAATAACCTTTAGTAACAAACCTCTTTTTGAAGAAACTGAGGGTTGTTGTTGGAAGCCCACTGACTGTCTGAGAACTGGACAGAGTGAGTGTGACGTCATCCATCAAACCAAATGAAGTCGTCAGTAGTTATTGCTACATGGACACCACCATACTGGAGCCAGGCATGGTCAGTAGCAGTGATTCGTCTGAATCATCATTTCTATAGCAACCACCCTCACTCCCCATCAGGAGTGAGCGTGTTGGAAGGCCACACCCCCACCACTTGAAAGCGACTACACAAAATAGCAAAAACATATTCAACGTTTGACGCAAGACCACCTATTTTAGGGAGGCCTCTGATTGGTCCAGTTAGAATTTGAATAACCTGCATGAAAGAAAGAATATCCTGAAAATAAAATTAGGTTAATTAAAAACGGGTTTTAGAATAAGAATGGTTATTCTGACCAATAGAAAGTTTATTTCTATTTTGGCTTCATGGAACCAGCAGCTACTTCCTCTTTAAAGTGCCAGGGTGGGGGGGTCACTCACACCAGTTTTTATGTACAGTGGAGCATAAAAGTATTTAGTCAGCCATGAATTGTTCTGTCACTTATAAAGATGAGAAAAAAATGAAGAAAAGAAAAATCCAGAAAATCCCATTGTCTGATTTTAAAGAATTTATTTGTAAATTATGGCTGAAAATAAGTCCAGTATTTATAACAGTATAACAAATGTTTGACTCAATACTTTGTTGGCAATGTCAGCAGTCAATTGTTTTCTGTTAGTCTTCACAAAGTTTCACCATAGACTGTAAAAACAGAGCAATCCCCTCCTGAACTAATATCAGGGACATTATTATACAAGCAGTTGAGAGAACTAACGTAAAACGACGGTGATTGAAATCCAACATTGTGCTTTTTTATTTCCACTGCTGCTGTTCTTTGAGGACTGGAGGAGGCTGCTTGATGTACTCTTTCAGTTTTTACCTTGAAGTGTGGCCTTTGGTATTCTGACAAAGACACATTAGTATTTATTGATGATTTACTTTAGTGTTGCAAATGATGTTAAATGAACAAACTCTGTTCTTAAAGGAAAGGCTTTCGTGTACATAGTTTATTTGTCTTCTACCCCCTTTTTTCACACAGAAAAGTATCGATAAGAGTATTAGGAATATTTCTTTTGTCATCCAGTTCTGTGACTGTGTGCTCAGCTGCTCCTTCTGGTTCCAGTCTGTTTCAAAGTTCTTGTTCTATAAATGATGTTCCATGGTTTTCGTTCATCTGCTTCCTCTCATCTTATCCTCGCTGCAGTCAGTAGAACCTAACCTACACATCTGTTTGACAACAGATGTTCCAACGTCTCTTTCTGTCATGTCAGAACCTAGACGGTCATAACATAGCCCTCCCCAAGGCAACTTTATCACAGAAACTCCTTTCCATACTGAGAAGTGTTGGTGGGGGTCCCTGACCCTCAAAGCTTCAGCAGAAGCTGGTTTTAGAGCCGGGGCCTTTCCCCCTGAAGGTCCCTTGGTGGTTGATCCGTCAGAGTTCAGGACTCCATGTTCTGCTGTAAACCCGGCTTCAGCCCACACCGCATGTTCTTCCTGGATCCCCCGCCCTACAGGCAACTCTTCCTCAGAAAAAGTCCTGATTTTGAAGCAAAGTTAGTGAGGTGCATGAGGGATTTTGTTTTCATTCATTCACCTTACAGGCCAGCCCTCGTATTCCTGTTCCAGGTTGCTGGAGCCTATCTAGGCACTGTGGCCTGTTCTCCAGTCCTCACAGGACAGACAACCACTCTCATATTAGTACCTAAAGTACAATGTACTTACCAATCCACCTGTGAAGCTTGTTTTAGGACTGTGGGGGGACGCCCAGAGAGACCCATCCTGTACACAGACAGGATCCAGCCAGGTTTTAAAGCAGGCCGTTCATCTGTGTTGAGCTGTACACCTCCATTAGACCCAGGCTTGTGTTTGCCAGCAGAGGTGTCCCCTCCTGCTGTCCATCAGGACAATCGCAGCTTCAGGATTTCTGTGCTGCTCAGTCTCACTCAATGCTCTCCTCTATTCAGACTTTAACATTGGCTGGTTTATGTTTATGATTCCGGTCCTGCTTCCTGAAGTTCCTCCTCTGTGTTAAAGGAGACCCTGCAGCAGCTAATTGTCATGCCCCTTCCCAACATCCTGTGCATCGCCAAGGATCCGTTATCAGGTAACAGACTCTTATTTGCCTTTTGTTCTTCTGAATGGAATGTTCTACATCATATAAATGATTTTTGTTCTTTATTATTATTTGGTAAATGTTTTAGTTTATTTTTAGTTATTTGTTCATTTCCTTTTTTCTATTCATAATTTTCCTAAATCAAACCCTTTACATCATTTCCTGGACTATTGAGAATTCACTGACTCCTCATTTTGGCTTCATCTGAATGACCTTCATCCTTAAAGTCCCACTCCACTCATCCTGTGATCTATTTTTAAAGCATTCTCAGTGGTCTTTTAGTTACCATTAAGCAGTTTTTAGCCAAAATCCTAAAATTGGTGTTTTTTAGGATATCGTTTCTGCAGAGCGGCAGGAGTTAGCTAGAAAGAAATAAATCTTTTTAAATCTCCTGATTCACAGTGATGTAAATAAACACACTTTTGAGCTTTTTGTAAATGTCCTCCATCATCAGAAACATAATCAAAACACAAACAATCCCCATCAGAGGGGGTCTCTGGAGGGATGAGGCTCTCCTCAGTACCAGACTGAGATCTTCTCCTTCTGCTGTTTTCTTCTCCCAGCCAAGAGCATGGAGGAACTGAGGAGACTCCTGCTGCTCCTCCTGGGCTGCGCTGTGCAGGTAATGCAAACACACCTGTTCACACACACAGGAACACGGTTTGTCCCAGAGAATGCTTGAATGTTCTGCATGTCTGAGCACGGGTCAGATGGTGTGCAGCAGTGGAGGGTGGGGCAGGATGTGAGCAGGCCTTACACCGGCATCAGGACTGAGCTTCTGTTGGCTGCTGAAGCCACGCGCTTCAGAAGGTTCATGAACGTGATCAGAACTCAGCTCAGCTGGTCCTCAGACTCATGTTGCTGAGGGGTGGGGGGGGGATCAGGTCAGACATTTCCGGTTATGGGTGATCTGTGTATGATTCGTCTCCATGGGTTCCCTTCTCTTTTGTTTCCTCTTCCTCACACTCCTGTGCTAACCCCCCCCCCCCCCCCTTATTTCCTCACCCTCGTTCAACTAGCTTCAGGAAAAAGGAAGGCCGCAGTGGAAGCCATGAATAGGAAGCTGGGAAGGGGGGCAAAGCCATATGAAAATATTGATGTTGCACAGAATAACTTTTGTCCCGCCCCCTTAACCTTTCTACAACACACAGAAAATTATAAATTAGCCGGATTATAAACCGCTACTTTTGTCAACCCTGCCGCTTATTCAATGATGCGGCTAATTTATGCATTTTTTCTAACGACCACTAGGGGCGCTCGAGCAGGTAAGTAAGAGTGAGACAGGGGGAACACGGTATTTGTGTAGAGGAAGATGAATGAATGAATGAATAGCAGGAACAGACCCTCATCATGGAAAATGCAGGAAGAAATGCAGAAATGCAGCTTTCAAGTTCAAAGCAATCGTTAAAAGCAGCGTGAAAAAATCCTCCATCACCAACGGGTTTGGAAAAGCCGGTCAGCTGCGTGACGGAGAGAACAGCGCAAGTTCAGGAGGGAATTTACATGAGAGTGACTCTGACCACAACATTGAAGGAGAGCCTGAGAGTGTGTGGTGAAGGAAATGTGACGCTATTCCAATCTGACACTGCGTTTACATGGACAAAAGTAATCGGAAAGAACGCCTGATCGGAAGAAACATTTGTCACGTAAACACCCCGTTCAGAATACTCTGTCCTGATCAGACTTAGGATCAAAATTTCTTTCCGATCAATATAGGTGGGTTATGCCGATTGTTGATCCAATCGTCGTTCATGTAAACGGTTCATTCCGATCGTCTGTCACTTTTGCTCTGGTTTAACGTCACGCATAGACGGTGTTTTGCTCCAGAGAAAGCTTAGGAGCTCAAACAGGACAGACTGGCTGCTCTACGGAAGCCCGGTGCAAAGCGCAGACGCCTCTGCGCCCCGCCCTCACCCCGCGGCCTCTTTGATCTCCCTTCTTATCTTCTCCGACACCCCTCGCGATGGGGGCGCCAGGGAGGAGCGCTTCGTGCCCACTGACGTCCGGACCCTGCGCGGTCTGGACGCGGCTGCCGGTGGACGCCGCGAACTGTGTCTCTGAGCAGAGAAGCCGGACTTAACAAGTTTTGTGTTTGAGGGGAAGGGAGGATGCTTTGTTACCTGTGGGAGGCTTCGGACTGCTATCCGTCCCGCAGCTCTATGTGAACGAGCAGCCAAATTCAGGAGAACCGGACCGCCAGCTCACACAGCGGCTTCGGGGCGGTCTGAGCTTTTCAAAGCAGAAATGCCGATCAGTCCTTAGAAACCATTCAAACAGTCACGTGGATTTGTGTTTCCAGTCGTGTCTCGACTAAATAAAGGCTGATTCCCACATATTTACCTGCAGCCAAGATGCAGATTGCAGCGTTTCCTGCACGGATTTATGTTCATCCAAGGCTAAATGTTGTTGTTAGCGCGTGTTAGCCTCTCCTAACAGTTCTTCCGGCTTCGTTCTTCCAAAAAAAAAGCACTGACCACATGGATTAAAAATAAAATGATGAGCAAACAGGCGCTTCATAATAACCATAACATTAAATTAAACTAAATATATATATGTATCCGCTCGGCTTGTTTACAGCGGGACTCCTTTCCTCTTCCGGTATTTTCAACACTACTGCGCATGCCCGAATGAGTTATTCCCACTGAACGTGAGAGCATGTGAACGTCTGTTCTAATCTGATCCCAGTACACGGTTGGATTCTAATCCGACCATTGATCCGATCAAGATATTTTGCCCATGTAACTGCGGCTATTGAGGAGGAAGACTTCCATGGTTTCAGGGCACAGGAAGAACATGAAGAAGTCTTGTTTTTTAAAACATCCCTGTTAGTGCTGTGGTAGGGTGTGTGACTGTTGTGGAATGAAACTTCCGCTGACGTGCTGCTCCGCGCTGACCTCTGCACGCCATGAGAGGCACGCGCCTACATGTTACTGCTGCTCTCAGTGACTTTTACCTGTATGTTTTTTTACCAGCCCTGTTAGCGCTCATGTGGCTTATAGACAGGTGCAGCTTATGTATGTACAAAATGGTTTATCCTTTAAACATGTGATGGGCTTGTAATCAGGTGCTCCATAGTCCGGAAATGACGGTACTTACGGTAACCTGCCAGTAATAGCAGCGTCTTCTTTTTCCTGTTTGCGAATGCTCAGTGTGAGCGGAAGCAGGAGATGATCGATAAGATCAAACTGCTGGACATCCAGACTCAGGCGGCCATCGTCTCCCACATCCAAGAGGTCAGTGAAGCACAACAATCGCACAAGAACACTCACAACACACGCCACTCACGGCTGCACATTTGACAGCGGCAGTCTTTGCATTACATTATTTACAGATTCCTTTTTAAGAGAAACCAAATAATAAAGCGGTTCAGCCGTCCCACATAACTGTAAAACTTAAGATGTCCATATCAGGCTTTTCTGGCCCAGATCCAATTCCTGGATATTTTACGTATCTGTAGATACCGAGTCCTGATCCGATACTTTAGTATATCACATTAGAAAAAGGCACAAATACAAAATAAACACTTCCAAGTTGCCTCCTATTTTATTGTATTCAACTTATTTTATCATGTACACTTAAACTTTGCCCTTCAGTTGGAGATAGTTACCTATTATTAGTAAAAGCAGTGCAGATGTAAACAGAAATATGAATTAAATAAAAACAACAGCTTATATTAAAATACCTAGCTGGCATATAAACAACAAGCAAATAAAAGTGCAACGGTGTCATAAAGTAATGCCAGTAATATCTTTTTTTTTCAGTGTACTCTAAATTTCTACAGTCCTTTTCTTTTACAGTCCCTTTTACACCAGATCTGTCAGCGGCGATACTTAAAAACCTTCTTTAACTCACTGGAACTCTGACCGTTTCCACAAGCAACAGAAATCCACTGATTCTGAAGCAGAGACGAGCGAGTTTTTATGCTGCTCCTGCTCAGACTGCACTATTCTACTGAGCTCTACTGTGATTTGTTCACGATATGTAAGTGAGAAGCGTCTTATGTGGTCAAATAGTACTGAGAATAAAATATAGATCCATCTCCTGATTTGGGTTTGAACTCCAGTTTTGATCTGTCTGAAACGAAGCAATTGCTTCCTGATCAAGTGGTTAAACTGAGAGATCCCTAGAAATTATATTACACACTTGTTTTATTTACATGAAGTCAAAGAGGCCTTCGTCACATGCACCTGTACAGGGGTTGATCCATGCAGGTGCTGCAGGTTTTTGGGTTGTCCGGGCTCCTGGAGGGTCTTGGAAAGGAGCCACATCATCTGAACGGAAGCACAGGCGTGTCTTGCAGTTCCCAGGTAAAAATGTGTTTCAATTGAAGAGCTTGTAGATTTGATGTGAAAACTTGTGCACCATAACCTGCATCTGTGTGTGAAAATCTTCTGCTGTAAAGTTTGACAAACCAAATCAGAACTGACAAATTTCCATTTGCATCTGTTCACTTTAGCTGCCTTTCCACTGCAGGTCTTGATGCTCATATCCGATTTTCTGACTATATCCGATTTCTTTGACGACCCGCTTACATCATCTTTAAAAGTGACCCGTAACTGATTTTTGCATTTACACTATACAATGCTGAAACTATCAAACATGGACGTTCTGAGGACTACGTAGCAGTATCTCCGCCCTCCGCGGACCTCCTTCAGACTTTTGTGACTGCGGTTGTAATGGAGGCAAGGCGGCGACGGAAGGAGGCGTGGCCTTGGGCGCTCCAGAGGGGATCGTTTGTTGCAACAGAGTTTTAGGGCCAGTTTACAAAAAAAAAAATGTTAATTAGATTTTTAAGTAGTGAAAGAAAAGTCATAACTGTTAAATTAAGAGATTTTAAGTTGTAAATTTACGACTTAAAATCTCGTAATTTAGGAGAAAGTTTTGCGTTTATTGGAGCCTAGCTTGAAGAGGAAACATGTGGAGCTTTTTGTGAAGCTTTATTTCCAGATACCTTTAAAAAACAGAGATTCTGAACCTTTTGGTAACTCAAAATCAGATTATTGTCAGTGAAGCCGTCTTTCCAGGGTTCGGTGTCGGTAAAGCAGAGTGTCATCTGTATAATAAGGAGCTCAGAGACACGTTTGGGTGTAGAGGACCGCTGCAGCCTTTATTCTCCTTTTCATTCACATAACCTGAAGTTCATCTGTCACATTACGTCATCAACCTGTCATCCAAACACCAATGTGTTACACACGCCCCCTCCTCCAGATGAAACGTCCCCTTTCAACTTAAAACAACAAAAATCAATGAAAATAGTCTGTTATATTTGCATTAGAACGTTGACAATCCTAGAAAGTGCTCCTCCACAGACGGAAGCGTCACACAGACGCAGAGATTCTGTCTTTAATGGAGGAAGAAAGGATTGAAGTGGACAGCTGCAGGGATACCGACGTCTTCATCAACGGCTGCAGAGATCCTGCAAACCAACCATCAATAAATAAAACATTAATAAATTGTAAATCAAACAAATGAGCTTCCAGACATTTGGAACGTTATCAATAAACATTCAGCTCACCTGTTCTAAGTTTAGTCAGTCTGCTCTGCTGTGTGGCGTTCACTTGCTGCTCTCTATGCTCACTTCCACTATAATCTCGTGTTTTTTCTTGTAAATCTACGACTTAAAATCTCATAATTGTATTTTTTTTTTTTTGGTGGCCCTAAAACTACAGCAGAAGATTTTTTACACACAGATGCAGGATTTTGGTGCGCAAGTTTTCACATTCTATGTTACAAGTTCTTTCATCAAATCTACAAGCTCGTCCATTGAGACACATTATTACCTTCATAAGAAAGCTACCCTAGGGGGCGCCATAAAAATGAAATGTACCATTTTTGTGTGTGGCAAGTGTATCGTAGTTTTTTGTGACATAGCGCTGTCATATTATGTCCCTACGGCACACTCTAGTCATCAGTGAGGTGGGTTTACTGGCTCCTTACTGAGCGCGTGCAAATGCTGCACACAGTGTGCAGGTGATGTGTAAGTGCCCAGAGGACGTTCACACAAACTACACTCCGCTTTTCTGATAGTTTGGAGTTTTCTAACAGCCAGGCTTACCACTAATCACATAAACAGCACTAACAGGGTTCAGGGGTTGGAAAAAGGAAAGATTCGTACTACACGCCTGCTTCTCACCCTCACTTATTCTTGCATGTTGTTTAAGTGTTTGCTATGCAGTAGCATGTGGAAAAAGTGTGCATGGACTCTACAAGTTCACTGCCTTGTCTATGATCTTAAAGTTTTGTGTGGGCCACCTGCAGGTTTACCCATTTTTCTGCTGCAGAAGCCCGGATCCACACGGAAGGGCAGCTGTGACTAAGGCGTAAAGAATCATTCATTGATGTGAGAAAGGAGCAGCGTAAACACACGGAACAGGCTAAAGCTGTGTTCACACCGAACCTGAGTCGTGGGTCAAGGGGGGTCCAGTTTCTAAATTAAGTCAATGTACAGATCAGAGGTCCTGCGGCGTGATTTAAGCAGCGGGTGAGGCGTCTTGGCCTGGCAACCATGTTCAATTTTGACCCCGTGGCGTGTCAGATGTTCCCATTTCTGAACTGCGACACAGATCAGGGACGCGTTCAGGCCCCATACAAGTGGGGGCACTTATATCTGTTCTCAATTGAACGCTTTTTACATAACCAAACACGAACACCACAGCCCGCTCTAGACTAATGCTGTTCAACACTGCAGGTGACCCACAACCAGATGAACGTCCTGGACCTGTCCTGGCTGGAGGACGGGGCGGAGCTGGGTCCTGAGGAGCTGCAGCCGCTGTCCCGCACCATGGCAGCCTCCTTGCAGCAGCTCATCGAGGAGCGAGACAAAGCCGCTGAGGTATGGGAAGGCCAGACCAGAGCCACAGTACCCAGGGTCTGGGCAGATTCACCACTGTGCCTGCTTTCCAGCATTTCTTGCACAAATTTTCTTGGATCAGGTGTCTTTAATCAGTTGATCAGTAGCAAGCAGAACAGAGAGCAGGAAACTGGAGGATTAGGGTTGAGCAGCTGTGCTGTATAAATCCAATTTATAAAGTTTCTTCCAAACTCTTGTGACCATCAGACTGCAAAGCAATGATCCAGCAACCTCAGATGAGTGAGACATTGACTGTGCAAAAAGCTACACATTCTTGCTGACAACTATGTTATTTCACTGAGCTAAAACAGCTAAGCCACCAAGGCAGCCCCGTGACCCCTAAGGGGATAAACGCTTAAGAAAATGAATAAAACAGCTAAAGCAAATCAGAGATGTGAACAGTGGTTTGATTGAAAATTGGAAGTGAGCAGCGTTTTGGGTCACCTGCAGACGCTTGATGCTGTTAGAAAATGACAAGACAAGCATCTGAGGAAGAACAGAAACGTTTTCTTTTGGAGAGGGCAGAAGAACTGAATGCTGGGAAAAGGAGATGAAACATGAAGGAGGACGAAATGAAGATTGGGATATTCTGTTAGAGATGAAGAAGAGTTACTGACAGGATAACCTGTGGAGCCAGAGTTTTCCTCTTTGTCTACTGATGAGGATTTCTGTATTTTTGAAACCGTTTTTATATTTACATTAAGTCATTAGCAGACACTTTTATCAGAGGCAAAACACTCCCACACAAATGTTTCAGTGTGTGATGAAGAATCAGTTTGTCTCAAGCTGAGAATTTCCCGACAGCACATAATGTCTTTGTTGTTTACAAAAAGGGTTTATACAAATACACACCTCGCGTGTCAGAAGATCCATAAACCCCTGTTGTAACAGTAGAATATGACCAACACAAGAGGCCTTCAGCTGTGATCAGCTGTTGGACAGGAAAAGCAAAAAAAACAACGATAATGTGTTTGTTCTTGTAATAAATAATAGAAAATGGGAGAAGATGCTGTCAGAACATCAGTGCTGCTCTTCAGAGGCTCCAGCAGATTCTGGCCACTGAAGCTCCAGAAGTTCTTCAGAACGTCCAGAAATAAAAGCTTTAGCTTCATCTTCTTATCGCTTGTTTTCTTTTCAGTGAAATGTTGTTTCCTCAGAACAGTCTTCTATTTCTCGTGGCTCTATCCACTAAAGTATATCGACACACCTGAGGGTTTTCAGGTGTTGCTAGACTTAGTAATGTTGGCTGGTACAGCATTTAATGTGGTTTCTGACTGTAAAAACAGAGGCATTGTAAAGAAATCCCTCATTCAGATTTTGGTTGTTGGAACCAAACTACGGATGAGCTTTTCTAACATGCTACCCTGCCCTGCAGATTATCGTGGATCTGACTCAGGAGAGGGACTACCTGTCCAGCCAGCAGCCCCAGGATGGACGCAGGGGCAGCGCAGAGCGGGGGCTGCATGCCGGGGGTGGAGGATCAGGGGGTCCTGAGCTGATCCCTGAGGAAAAGCAGCATCTGTCTGTTGAGTTGGCAGACGCCAAAGCCAAGCTGCGAAGATACAGACAAGACCTGTGAGTTCTTGGATCACACAGCAGGAGCTACCATCGCATGTGGTTCATCACGTTTGGATCTGTAGAAAATACACATTTGGACTAAGCAAGCAGCTCTGCTCCCTCCTTTTTGTTTCTGGGATGTTTTAGTCATAAAACAAGCTGAGCCTTATCGTACCGTCAGCATTTGGCGGCTTGTTGTGTCTTCTTCCTATTAATCTGGAGACTAATAAGGCAGAGAACTCTCACTTAACTACAGCAAACCCTCTGGCTCCCCGATGGCACTGACCCGTCATTTACTACACACATCACTTTATGTTTTAGCGCCCTGTGGATACGGGCTGTCAGCGGGTGAAGGACAGGGCGCGCACGGCATTTTAAGATCGCAGACCCCTCGCTCAGCCCGCCGAATTAAAACGTTAACGCAGATTTTTTCCTATGGGCATTCTGTGGGCCCCTAACCAAGACGTGAGGGTGAAGTAGGTGAGATGCAGGCATGTCCTACATATTTCTCAAGTCCTGCACACTTAGTGCATTAGGCTGCACGCGCTGCATGCGTGCACCCTGACTGCTACAGATCAGGAAATTGGACTATCAGAGTGTATTTTGTGTTTGTGCGTGCAGCGTTCGCACAGTCGGTGACTCGCACCCCACCGATGGCTAAAGTGTGGCGTAAGAGCATCACACGACGGCATCACCCGTGCGTCATCAGTGTGTATAAGTTGCATGATCCCAATAAATACTTCACAATACACGTACAACACATGCTGGACATTCCATTTTTCCTTTAGGTTTCCTCAAAGGAACAGCCTGGCGCTCCAGTCTACGGTCCTCCACGGGTTCTGGTCCCGTGGAGGACCGTAGACTGGAGCGGCAGCATCTGAAGTCATCCCCCAGACGAGTGCGTGCGACCAAAGCCTTAAGGAGCGTCTGGTTGTGTCCACAGGGAAGAGAAGACGGAGCAGCTGATGGATTCAAAGCATGAGGCGGAGCGTCTGGATCAGGAGCTGCAGAGGCTGAAACAAGAGGTGCGACCGCCCCCCCCCGCCCCAACACAAAGAAGCAAAGTCCGGCTGATCTGATGTCATCCATGAGTGCAGATTTGAAACAGTCACGTCCCAAATATTTTATTCGTGTCCTCATTCACTGCCTCTGTTTTTCTTACACATCTGGTGGGGAATAAAGCACCATGGAAGGAACCCAAGTGACAGTAAAGGCACAGCGCACATTAAAAGGAGAAATGTAGCTAAACTGATGGAAGAGAAAAGCCACACACGATGAAAAGTCTTTGTTGCACCTTTCATTGATATCATTTAATAATCATATTTGAAACAAAACAAAAAATACAAACATATGCCTGATAGAACAGATACTTGTAGAAGGGGAATTCATTTGACTGACGGCAGTCAGCACTTTGTCTCTTTTACCTCATGGTGACGCAATGCAGGGAATGTTTGATTTCCACGTGACTCGTGTCTATGTGCGCTTCAGAACCAGCTCTTGGCCGGCGAGGCTCGGTCCATGCGAGCGTACCGGGATGAGGTGGACTCTCTAAGGGAGCGAGCAGCCCGCGTGGACCGGCTGGAGGCGGAGCTTAGTCGATGCAAGGAGAAGCTCCACGATGTGCATTTCTACAAGAGCAGGGTGGAGGTACGTGTGCAAAGCGAGAACCACCTGTGAATGGAAGACCAGGGGGGGGGGAGGGGGGAATTGATGTTCAATGATGTAGTTTTAGCTGAAAAACACAACCTGTGTGTGTTTGACATCCAGGAGCTCCGTGAAGACAACATGACTCTGCTTGAGACTAAGGTGTTGCTGGAGGAGCAGTTGGCTTCCTCCAGGGAGCGCTGTGATAAACTGCACACTTTGGAGAAGGACAACCTTTTGCTGCAAGCTAAAATCAATGACCTGGAGATGGTAGGCACTGCTGCTGTTTGGGTTTAATAATGACATGATGAAAAAACTTCAGTCTGAAACTGCTGGGACTGTGAGGAGCTGCTTTGGTTCAGTGACACCTCTGATGTGATCTGTGGAACGATTGAACCCTTCTGTCATGTCCATCGCTAACTTTGTGGATCCTGCTGTGCAGGAAAGAGACAGTGAGCGGCGCAGGCTGGAGGAGCTGCTGGAGGAGAACATGCTGCTGGAGATCGGACAGAAACAGAGCATGAATGAGTCGGCTCATCTGGGCTGGGAGCTGGAGCAGCTCTCCAAGAACCACGATCACAGCGACACGGAGAGTACGACAGCTTCTGCCCGTCCCGCTCCGAGCCGGCTGTCTGCTCCGGCACCAAACTGTAACCTCTGTGTCCTGCAGCCCGCAAGTCCCTGGTCCAGGAGCTGAACGAGTGCGTCTCCAGCCGCATGCTGAAGCTGGAGAAGGAGAACCGGGAACTGCAGGCCTCCATTGAGAGGCTGAAGGAGGAGAACCATGTCCTGCAGGAGCAGCAGCTGCACATGCAGAAGCTTGATCGAGAGAAGCAGAGTCTCAACAACAAGGTGATCCTGAGGAACATGAGCCTTCAGCTGCAGCTCTACACAAACACCAGAAGCTGATGCTGAAAGTTAAACAGGCGATTATCAGGAAATATTTTCTATTCAACTAAAATGAAGCTGCAGAGCCAAAATCCATGTCATGTAATTGGTTAAAGTTAGGCCAGCTGCTTCCTCTGTCCACATGAGGCTCTCTTGCAGCTGAGGGAGTTGGAGTAAACTCTACATCCAGATCGTCCTTCTGATGGTTTGGACTACAGATGTCCCCATCAGATTTTATTGACCCCGATCTGATGCAGAGTCCCAATCCGATACTTTGGCAACACATCAAGAAATGTTTCCAAACAGATCCAGATGATCCCCAAGTTTTGTTTTGATCGACTTCCTGTTATCCGTTAACACTTAAACAGGCCCTTCTGGGGAAATTAGGAATCTAGTGACTAGAAAAAAAAGCTTAGCTGCCTATTGAATGTTTTGATTAATTATGATCCCTGCTAACATAAAAAATGACTACCTTTTCAGATCTTTGTTGTAGCGTGAAAATGATGATAATTCATGACTACTTGATATCAATGTAACATTTATTAGTCGTGGTTGTTTCTTACAGATTAGTGATTTCTTTTGTGAATCCCTTTTCACAGAGCTTGCACTTTGTAGACGTTCCCTTGGCAGCCGCCTCCCTGCCGTCTCTCAGTTTCATTATTATTAAAGAGAAATAATTTTGAATGCCTTTGAAGACCTTCGTTTGGAATTAAGCAAACCAGTCGGGACATTTGCTGTCAGTTTTACAGTTATTGAGCCTGGAAGTCCAAATGCTTCGTATTCTGCTCCACTTTACAACAGTTAAATTCTGTGATCCATTCATGATATGCAGACTTCTAGTAGAGAATCTGTGATAATAGACTTGAAATATGTTGCGCTGATCATAAAAATAAGAATCAAAATAAATATCTGATCGATGATCAAGGTGAACCATCTGAGCCGGAAACTACCTGAACTGATTCCAATCACGTGATCAAACCCTAGGTTGGGCTTAACATCTGTCTAAAATAGCTTTGTGTTCTGCTGCTCTGTGGTGGTGACTGCAGATGAGTAGCAGTCTCCTTCTGTGATCCTAAGGACAAGTCTGCTTGAAACCTTTGTGCTTGACCGTTTACTTGTTGGTCGTCTGTTGTTGAACAGATTTCAGGAGGTTTGGGGCTTTAAAGCTGTAAACCTGTGGGAAGTTGGAAGACTGAGCTCCGTCCCTAAACACAGTCAGGTCCTGATGGTCCTCATCGTCCCATTCTGACTTTCTCTAAGGTGGAACGTCTGCAGGGATTACTGGACCAGGAGAGGCTGACCAATCAGGATATGGAGTCGCTGGGGGAGGAGCTTCTGAAGGAGAAGCAGAGTCTGGAGCGGGAAATGCATGCTCTGCGGGTGGAGAAGGACCAACAGGTGGGCCTCCTACACTCACACCCACATAAAGATGCCTTACAAAAGAGAGTAAGGTTGATGTTGTTTGGTGACCGATCAGATTTTGGAGCTGGAGAGTGAGAAGCAGCACCTGTCGGAGGCGGTGGCCTCCCTTCAGGAGCGCGCTCAGTCCAACAGCGAGGCCAGGGTTCGGGAGGTGGAAACGGAGAACCGGCTGTTGCACCAGAGCATCACCGACACCAGCTCTCGCCTCAACAGCTTAGAAACACAGTTAAAGGTTGTAAGCGAGGAGTCAGAGAGGCTGAGGGAGCTGGCAGGGAGATGCGAGGAGGCGGAGAGGGAGGTGTCCCGCTTGGAAAGGAGCAGGGAGGCTCTGAACAGAGAGGTGATCCCTGAAACTTCTCCTTCAGTCCCCACAAGAGGCTGTTTGTTGAGCTTTTCTCTGGTCTCACTTCTCAGGTGGAGTCTCTTGGTGCGTGCAGCGAGCACTCGGAGGCTCTGGAGAAGCAGGTGACCTCCTTGGAGCAGGAGGTGCACAGACTGAAAAGGGAGGCAGAGGCAGCGCAGGAGGAGCTGCAGCAGCAGTCCAAACAGCTGGCAGGCAACAGCCTGCTGTCAAAAGAAAACCTGGAACTTCGCTGCTCCTTGGAAAACCTGCGCTCCTCGTCCAGCCTCCTGCCTACACTCCAGGAGGAGCTGAAAAAGGCTCACACAGAAACCCAGGAGGCGCAGAGAGCCGCAGAAAAGGCCAGAGAGGAGGCACAGGGGGAGAGGAAGAGGATAGAGAGGCTGGAACTGAACCTTTCAGCCCTGAACCAGGAGAAACACCGCTTAGAGGAGGAGCTGGAGAGGAGCAAAGAGGAGAGGGCAGAGCTGCAGGGGACGATTAAGGAGACACAAAGTAGAGAGGAGGAATCAAGAAAAGAAGTGTCTGAGCTGAAGGAGGAGCTCAGAAGAAAGGAGGAACTGGAGGAAGAGAGGAAGAAGCTGCAGCTGGACCTGGAGCAGTCAGAGAAAAGCAGGAAGCTCCAGGAGAAGGAGAGCTGGAAGATCCGCACTGCCCTGGAGGATAAGGAGGCGGAGCTGGAGGAGAAAGCCAGCAGGTTGGCTGTGGTGATGAAGGAGT
Source organism: Oryzias sinensis (assembly GCA_037389245.1). Taxonomy (NCBI): domain Eukaryota; kingdom Metazoa; phylum Chordata; class Actinopteri; order Beloniformes; family Adrianichthyidae; genus Oryzias; species Oryzias sinensis. The sequence continues at coordinate 245,765 of CM074503.1, read as the reverse complement.
GCGGCGCCCTGAGGACAGATGTGGACAGGCTGAAGGGAGGCGCAGCCAAAGCCAAGGAGCTGGAGAAGGAGAACAAAGAGCTGCAGAAACAAGCCACCATTGACAAGAGGACTCTGGCCACTCTGAGAGAGGTATCTGTTTGAAGAAATAGCCTGATATTTGGAGTTATGTAATACAGATTCATAGGATTTTTAAAAATACACTTTTGTTTATATATTGATATTTTTTCTTCTTCTCCTGGTTCTTCACTGGCTGTTTTCTGCCAAACCAAACCTTCCAAATACATTTGTTTTTTCTTAACTTAGCCAGCTCTGGGGTTCGGAGCAGCCGCTTTAAGAAAGTCGTGGATGGATTTTTGACAAGTGACCCACCGACACGTGTCAAGAATGACTCAGAAAGTAAAACTTCCCTCAGAATCAGATTCTGAATAAAACTGAAAAGAAGTAGGTTGGGTTTTATGGTTACTCTGCTGACACAACCAACTGCAGCCCAGAGGTTAAGGACCACTTTAGTCATAAAAACACTTCTAGAGTAAGTTATTTAGAAGTTTACCTGATAACTATGATAAAAAAAGAAGCACACAGCTGCAGGAAACACAACTTTACTGACACCTTCTGAAGTCCAAACCTTTTCCTGCTGCTTGATGACTTTCAGATAATCTCAGTTTCCACAGCCGTTTCTATTCAGAAGGAGACGTCGGGCAGGATTACTCCTGTCCAAAGCAGCAGGCGGCTCTGTGTGAAGATGTGTGTTCTGTGTTTGCAGGATCTGGTGTCGGAGAAGCTGAACGTTCAGCAAAAGAACGTTGAGTTGGAGAAGCTTAATGAAGAGCTGGAGAAAATTGGGCTGAACACAGAAAAACTGCTCCAGGAGGAGCATTTGCAGGATGACAGGTCGTCCGCCGTCTACAGGAAGTCTTACACATGAATCTATCTGGGGGGGTAATTGGCGTCTCCTGTGCACCGTTCAGCAGGTACAGGCTGCTGCAGAGCCGTCTGGAGGACACGGTCCAACAGACCATTAAGCTGAAGGAAGAGAAAATTTCCAGTTTGGAGAAGAAACTTGAAGATAGCAGCAGACTGATCGCAGCTCTGCAGGGCAAGCTGTCCACGGTGGGGGGCACTCCCAGATCCTGCAGATTTTCAAATGAAGAGCAGAGCTTCACGCAGGTGTTTGTATTCTCCCTGGGTCAACAGCAGGGGGAGGGAGTGCTGCAGCGCTCAGGCGAGGACCGGGACTCCACGACCGAGCTGCTGCGGATCAAAGATCACGTCATCACTGTGGAGAAGAAGGTGGGAAAGCCCAGAAACATCAGGATTTGAAAACCTATTTACGAGCCTCAGAAATGTGGACTTTGACATGACTAGGGTTAAACGCAGCCTTTGGAGTCATACACCGAGCTGAGCTGCAGACACAGCCGGGACCAGGAACCAACCCCCAAACCAACACCTCAGTGCTGAGTGTTGAGCCGCCTTTGGATTAGTAGTGGATTGGGGGGCGTTAAAAACCTCATCAGAGTCTCTGCAGCTCTCTGCTGTGTTTTCACATCTCTGTCTTCAGACAAACAGCGTCCTGCGCCAAAGAGTCAATCCCACCAGACTCCCCAAATCTACAGGCAAAAGGGGCGTGTCCGCCAGCGTTAAGGTCCCTCTCCAGTCATCTGTTGGTCTATTGTAAAAGTGTTCTCAGTGCTCTTTTCATTATGATGATGCCATTTTTAGCCCAAATCATAAAACTGCAGAGCGGCAGGAGTTCATTAGTAATTCCCTTCTGAGTTGCGGGCTGGACTGCCCCCATTTCCTGTCAACTATCCGTTTACATGCTCTCCCACTAGCTTACAGCCCCCTGCACCCCGACCTAACGTTACTGGTGCAACAAAAAGTGTTTTAAACCAGATACCAGCTCAGACGAGGAAAACAAAGATCTACATTTGTTTGCTAGATTTATTTCATCCGCTCCCAATTCATGACGATTAGCAGAATTAATACTCAGAAATGCAATAATTTGTGTGAGGAAGTAGGAGTGCCTGGGGAAAACCCACACATGACAAATTCCACCCAGAAGGGACCCTGGCGGGATTTGGTCCAGCGCCTCCTCGCTGTGAGGCCAGAGGGCTAACCACTACACCATTGTGCAGACGTGGCCAGACGTAGTTTTTCTAAATTTGTCTGTCAAAGATCTTCATCACAGTTTCAGCATGTTTTTCTGCAGAACGCCTCGCTGCAGACAGAGAGCAGTTTACTGAAGGAGCAGCTCAAGCAGATGGAGAACCAGAACTCCTCGCTGAACAGCCAGATGGCGGCGCTGCAGCGACACACCAGCACGCTGCAGGAGCAGAACTCGGCCCTGCACACGCAGACAGCAAAGCTTCAGGTGCCGCTGCCACTCAGGTGCTTCCTCTGCTTCAGCTACGGCTGCTCTGACCTGATCCTCTCTCTCTTTCAGGTGGAGAACTCCACCATCTCCTCCCAGAGTGCTTCTCTCATGGCCCAGAATGCTGTGCTGCAGGGCCAGGTCAGCGCTTTGGAGACTGAGGTGGAGTCCTGGCAGCGGCAACGTGAGGAGGCATGGCGAGCTCGTGAGAGCATGCTGAGCGATCACGAGCGGCTGCTGAGTGTGCACGAGAGGCAAGCGCACGAGTACGAGCAGCTGATCAGCCAGCACGCTGCACTGAAGGGCAAGCAGAGGGCGCTAGAGAGCGAGCACCGGACACTGCAGAGCAAGTGAGAAACACGCACACGTAATATTAAATGTGTGGAGTTTTTCTGTGGTTAACAAAAAGTGATTTGAGGTTCAAATGAGCACCAACGCTGGTGAAGAGTCCCAGAGTCCGTCACTCGGAGCATTTCTGATGCAGCGTAGCTTTCTGCAGGTAAAAATGCTGCTGGAGTCCTGACAGCCGAGAAGAGGAAGACAGACGACAACAAAGCTGAGAAGTGTAGAGAGGTTGCTGGTTAGACACTGGTGTTCCGTCTGGCTTTGGTTGGTTGGTGCTTTCCAAACTGTGTGTTTTTTAACACCTCCAAAGCCTTCCAGGCCGTGGAAGCCTGAACCAGACGGTTGCTCCCACAACGTGCACACGTCAAAGGCCATTGACCCGCTTATACCATGCTCACTCACTAGAGAAATAGGTTTTAGTCCTTTATTGTTGTTAGTTTTTCAGTTTCAATCGCTTTTTTCACAAAAGCAGACTATTTATCTCGTGGTGTGTCATGTTACCATGACAAAGCGCCGCTTAGGCGGCACCGAAAGTGATATATATGCTGATCATCACGCATCAGTTCACCTCTGATGAAGCTAAAGTTTGTGACCGGAACTTCTTTTTTAGGTGTACACTATCACTGTCTATTATCACCTTTTAATCCACACCCAGCAGCCAATCAGAATCGAGTATTTACCCAGACCATGGTACATAAGAATGCTAAACCCATTTGAAATTTAAAACCATTTAAAATCAAAATTTGCTTTTATTTCATTGTTTTTAGTCAGAAAAACAGGCCAATTGAACATGAACAACAGGTTTTGCATGTTAAAAGTTAGATTGGACAAGTGTAAAAGTATTCACAGTCTTTGTCTGTAATTGTGCACAAACAGTGCATAAACTGTCAAATATCTCCAGAGGGTTGTTGGTCACACAGGGCAGTTGTCTCCTCCTCGGCTCCTCAAAGGCCTTGGTGATGCTGCCAGAGACGGTTTCTGTCTGGCTGCAGGCAAAGGCCCACATCACAAGCCTCACAGTTCACAGCATCAGTGGGAAAAGGTTCCCCCTGCTGATGGGTTTCCTGTATTTAGAGGTTGTTGGACACCTGAGGACTCCATCAGGGCTCTGTGTCTGTCTTCCGCCTTTGTTGACGTGGCGAGCAGCTTTGGTCTCTGACCACATCACCAGAACCTCCAGCATCGCCGCCTTTCCTCCTTCTTTGGCCCTCCAGCTAGCACATGCAGAGAAAATACCATCCCAGAAAGGAAGTGACATCATTTTTGTGCAGCCAGTGCAGAAGTGTTTGTTTGGTCAGGTTAAGTTCAGGATTATGGGATGGCGCTTCGTTCTGTGACGAGCACATAAACAGAACAGATCATGTCTATGACACGGACGCTTTGTAGCTTTTCCACTTTTTATTACAGCTCATTTTATAGTTTTCATGAACAAACAAGGTTAGAAAGTTTGTAAATCTTTGCTTTTGTAGTTCACTGATTCTGGAGCGTCGCGACAAAACATCTTCCACACACAAAAGTCCTTTTTATGGATAAAAATCCTTCATTTAAAATAGATTGACTCACTATGTTGGAGGAGGAATTGTGGAAGCTGGTGTCTAGATAATTCCTTTTTTAGAGATATATTTGCTCAAATGTATGTAGTGATTAGGCGCCCTTTGTCTTTCCTCTTGTCCTAAGCATCAGGTCACAGCAGTCACCAGCATTGAAAAACACTCAGTTTTGTTAATTGATTTATATCAAATTAAAGATAAGATATTCCTTTATTAGTCCCACGATGGGGAAATTTCCTTATTGCGGCAGCAGTACAGGAACAGAGAGCAGTATATAAAAGAAAACACTATGGAGTAAGTATAAACACCTAGATACACAATATACACACATACATTCATATGATCGGTTATTGCACAGGGTAAGCTAAGACAGAGTTGATGATGTTGTTTGACGTGGTTCACTGGGAGCAGCTAAGGTTGTAAAGTCTGATGGAAGAAGGTAGAAACGACCTGCGGTGTCGCTCCTTCAGACACTTAGGATGTCTCAGGCTGACGCTGAAGGAGCTGCACAGTGAGGACACAGACTCATACATGGGGGGGGCGTCGTTCTCCATCATGGATGATAGCTTAGCTACCATCCTCCTCTCTCCCACCTCCTGCATTGAGTCCAAAGGCAGCCCCAGAACGGAACTGGCCTTCTTCACCAGCTTCTCCAGACGCTTCCTGTCTGCTGCAGAGATGCCGCTGCACCAGCAGACTGCTCCATAAAAGATGGCTGATGCCACCACAGAGTCATAAAAAGTCTTTAGGAGTGACCCCTGCACTCCTAAAGACCTCCGTCTCCTCAGCAGATAAAGCCTTTTTCGTACAGTGCTTCTGTATTGTGTGAGCAGTCCAGTTTATTGTTGAGGTGAACACCCAAGTACTTGTATGAATCCACTCTCTCTATGTCCCTTCCTTGGATGCACACCGGTGCTAATGTAGAGTGAGTGTGTCAGTGAAAGTCCACCAGCTCCTTGGTTCTCCCTGCATTAATCTGGAGGTAGTTCTGCTGGCACCAGTCCACAAAGTTCTGAATCAGCTCTCTATACTCTCTGTCATCGTCATCCATGATTAGTCCGACAACGGCAGAGTCATCCAGGAACTTCTGCAGGTGACCAGATGCTGAGCTGGACATGAAGTCTGCAGTAAAAATGTATTAAGTAATAAATATTTGGATGCAGTTTGAACAGCGAAGCAGAGGAACTCGGATGTATCAACGTGTGTCTTGGTGTGATTTAGAGGCACCGACTGTAACAGTCTGACTGTTTATTTTTAGTTTTGGAAATTCAGTGAAAGGTTTTGGAAAAGTTGCTTTAAGGCGCAGAGCGCTTTACACTCAGTCCACATTCACACACTTCAGGAGGACGGTTGCTTCCAGCGTGGGCTTCAGCGTCTTGCCTTGATGCATGGGCGGGCAAGGCAGGGATCGAACCTGTGATCTTTGGATTAGAGGTTGACCGCTCTACCATTGCCACCCCAATTAATGAATAAGTAGTTTAGTATAAATCCGTGATTAAAAACATATTGTGTGGAACGTTGATCCTGTGCTGGTGTTTACTCCTCAAACATGATTTATTGAAGATAGTTTTGATCCCTCATAAAGTTGATGCTAATTCCTTCCTGTGCATTTCTTCATGTCTTGAGTGACACATTTATTTAGATTCGTCCCCGGTTAGGCTATTTCCCCGTGGTCCACGCTGATCGTTAGAGCTGCCAATTAAAGCAAACTAAGAAGTGTTGAGTGAAGTCCAGTTAACATCTCCATGGTGATGCAGACCTTTTTACGCCTCACAAGGTTCTCATGCTTGTGCACACACAAACAGGGTCTCGCACTTTTGCTGCTCCTTCTTCAAGTTTCTCGTCTTCTTCAAAGCAGGAAGAAGTCACAGATGATTTGATCTTCTTTTGGACCGTCTGTGCGTGGTCTTTGTTTGTCTTCTCTGATCCGACTGCAGCCTCCAGAGGAGTCAGGAAGCAAAGTGAAACCTATTTCTCCTTGGAGGTCATTTTGTGATGCTTCTATGGCTGAGAGCTCAGAACGTTTGAAAACAGTTCTGTGCAGCGCTGCCACCTGGTGGACAGAGGCAGTGCTCCGTACAAAGCATAGACTGTATATGAGAACTGGACTGGACAGAAAAAATGGCTTACTTCGGGCTCCAACCAGTTGCCATTTGGAGCCTGACGACATCAAAAAGCAGCAAAAGATCCGAATGAGTCTGAGTCATTGTTTCTATGGCAACCACTCTTGCCAATCAGGAGTGAGCCTGTTGGAAGGCCACACCCCTACCACTTGAAAGTGGGCTACAGGAAATCTGTCAGTCGGATGTTCTGAATGTTCGACATGAGACCACCTCTGTCTGATTGGTCAGTTTATAACTTGAATAATGTTCACTGCAGAAAAAACATCAAGAAGAAATTTGTTTTAACAAGAACATTTAAAAACAGCATCAGAGCAAGAAAGGTTATTCGGACCAATAGAATGACGTCTATAGAACAGGAACTTCCTGTTTAGAACGGCAGTGGGGAGGGTCATTCAGCCTAGTTCTCATAAAAAGGGGAGAAAGGTCCATCCCAACCAAAACTCAAGTTTGCTCAGGACTTCAGGTTCCAGATGGTGGCCACAGACCTGAACCCGTCTGCTGGTTTTACAGGTGCTGTGGACTGCTGCAGCTGAAAGAGAAGTGGGAGGAGCAGGAGGGGCACGGCCAGAAAGCAAAGGAGGAGCTGAAGCTGGAGGCCCAGAAAAACCACCTTCTGCAGCACGAGAACCTGCAGCTGAAGGCAGAAGTGGACAGGTATGTGGAGAGGCTACATCCAGAAGAGCTCTCAGCATTCCGGTGTCTTCTGTGGAAAAGTGGAAGCAGCTGTTCCATGCTCATTTACAGTGCATGGAAGACATGAGTGACGTTGAGAGGTCTGGATTATTTATTTCAAACAGCTCTACAAAAGCATCAGCACACACGTCTCCATGTCTGGGTTCCTGAGATCATTCAGAGATTCTCCCGGTACGGTGAGCTTCACCATCCACTGCAGGAGCTGCGTCTGAGTGACGGCGCTTTCAGCGCTGCTTCTGACTCTGTGAACCAGTTTGATGACCTGCTGTCAAGGAGGAGACCAAGGAGGGAAAAGATTACAATGAAAATAGAAGAACTTTTTATCATTGTCTCCATACAAGTAGGAAAATAATGGTAAAGTGCAGGAGGTAAACGGTCAGATTTTCCGTCCCTGAGTTCCTAAGCTGAGTCCCTGATTGGTTGATATGACCCACATTTGTCAGCAAAGTTCAGATATTTAAACTTTTATTTAAACGCCACACGTCTGAATCGCACTGCTGCTGGACCGCTGCCCCTCGCCTGATGCTCAAACGGGCCACAGGACCTCTGAATGCGTCTGTACATTGACTTAGCAGCTGTGCGTTCAGTGAGGATGCAGCTTTAAGCTTCTCTTTCCTCCCTTAAAACAAAGTTACTGAAACATGGAAGGACAGGTTTGGTGGATCATATGTTGAGTTCCAGGCGGAACAAGAAGTCGTCTCATTTTCACTTTAGGTTAATGGATGACCGGATCAGATCTTCTCTTTTCTGCCTTCATCTCTTTTAACGCTTTGTCTCTTCTGCCTGCTTCTGCGTAGACTGACAGCGAACCAATCCCAGCACAGCGCGCAGAACGAGGGCCTCCACCAACGCATCAACGAACTGAAGAGCTCGCTCAGCTCAGCGCAGCTGGACGTGAGTCAGTGGATGGCACGCTATGACTCCCTGATGGAGCAACACCAGGGTCTGGATCTGACCATGACCAAGCTGGACAACCACTGCGAGGTAAACCCTGCTGCCACCTACAGCCTGGTAATTAACTGGAACAGGAGGCATTCACCCTCATCTGTGCCCAGCTGCTGAGTCGACTGAAAGGAAACCTGGAGGAGGAGAACCACCACCTTCTGAACCAGATCAACCTGCTGAGTCAGCAGAACCACACTCTCCTGGAGAGGAGCATGGAGAGCAAGGAGTTGTACCACCAGGAGCAGAAGCTCTACATGTGAGCACAGCGCACCACAAACTATGAATAAGTGAATTCCAGAGCTGTTTCCTTAACTTAGCCTGAGCCTGAACACTGTTGAGTTTACAGCTTCAGAAAGGCTGGTTGGGCTTAATTTATCCATCTCTGGTTAGAATAAGTTTGAGTTTATCACATGGATGCAAACATGAGAAAGATATCATCATTCTTTGTAAAGAACATTTATACAATTATTCCATTCAATTCTACCTGAAGCTCCATAAACACCCCATCCGCTCTCAGAGTCCGTCTCCCTGACGGACGATGAAGGTACCGTCAGCCTGTTTAAAAGAGGCATCGTGGACTCTGGACCGTAAACCGGACCGGCCAGTCGTGTCTCTGAGCAGAGCAGCCGGACTGGTAGCTTTGCATTTGCGAGCAGGGGAGGGGGGGTTTTGATCCTGCAGTCCGTCCGGCCTCTTTGCGTGAGCGATCTGCCAGACTCAGGAGAACCGTGTCTCCCTGGAGAAGCAGCTTCACAACGGTGTGGAGGCTGCTGGAGGCAACTATTGAGTGCCGAAAACAGAACAAGCAATCATGTGAATTTGAAGTTTCCTATCCTGTCCAGACTAAATAAAGGCTAGTGGTTTATTAAAAGACCAGTGGTCTTTAAATCCTAAATAAAACAGATCAAAGATGATCAGAGTGGGTCTTAGATGAGTTTACTTCTGCATAACCAAGTTGTATTTAAGTTAAGTTTAGCCAGTCTGGTTTAACTTTGCTGACAGGCCTTTACCTCCTTTAGTTTGAATTCTTACCTGATTTTTACATGTTTTCTCTAATTCACCATTTAGAGATAAACTGAATTCTCTTCGTCGTCAAAAAGAGAAACTGGAAGAGAAGATCATGGACCAGTACAAGTTCTACGACCCGACGCCCAAGAAGTAATCCTGGTTCTTGTTTTCTTTCTCTATTCTTGGGGCCCTTCAATGTCTTTTTTGTCTTCAGTCCCATCTTCCCGTTTTTCTGGATCAAATGTGTTTCTCTGCAGGAGGAGTCAGTGGTCCGGAGCCAAAGCTTTAGCTAAGCTGATCAAACCCCGGAAGGAGAGCAGCCGAGAGCGGGGAGGAGACCGAGACAAGGAGGCCCACAGGGAGAGGGAGGGGGCAAAGAGCGTCCCAGACATCCCCCTGCCTGCCACGCCCCCCATCCTCCTGCCTGAGACCCCGCCCCCTGTTTCCCTAAGGACTGGGAGTGACTCACTGGGAGGCAGTAACCATAGTAACCCCAGCACGAGTTCCAGGCAGGCCCCCGCCCTCACGCCCATAAGCAAAGGTAAACTTTCATCACACAGAAACTGCAGCGATGTGTTTAGGTGGGGGGGTTAGACTAATTCAAGAAGGCTTTTGTTTTTTTAAACAATGTTGAGGCTAAAAGGGTTCAAGAGGACAGGATCAGGTCAGAAGCACCTTAAAGGTTTTTATTCAGACGTCCTGCAGCTAAAAACCTTGATGAGGATTTACCGTCCAGCGTTCTCTCACTATGTCACAGTTCACCTCTCACCGTCCCAAAGATAGATAGATGAACTTTAACTGGACAGCTGCCCACACTGAAAAAACACAATCCTTCCTAAAACAAATAAAAACACTATAAATACCTAAAAAGATATAAAGCAAATATGAACAATCACCTCAAATCAAGTCAAAGCTGTCAACACAGAGTGTTGTGCAGTCTGATGGCTCGTGGGACAAAGACTTTCTAAGTCTGTCCGTGGGGCAGCGTTGGGCTAAAGGTCTGCTGCTGAAGCTCCTCCTCCTCATGCAGAGGGGGGGTCACATTGTCCATGATTGTCTGTTGTCCAGCTCCTCCTCCACTGAGACCAGCTTCAGTCCCACAACAGAGCTAGTCCTCCTGATTGTGTTCTTTATAGTGTGATCGCCGTATGCTAGTGCTGTCCAAATCTACAATTCCAAAGTCAAGTGCTCTAGAAATTTCCCAGAAGTCTCTGCGAAAAACCAGTGTGCATCAATGCTCACTAGATTGAAAAATAAAGCCCACAATGCATTGATTCAGAACAATATTTGCAAAAAAGTGTATTTTTTTAATAAACCATCAAAGTTTGTATCTTCAGAACACAGTGGACTCATAAATGGTCGTCACAAACACTCATCAATGAGATTTGAACTTAGAGTAATTGATGACGTCACATCTGCCGTAGTAGTAGTAGTGAGTGTGGTGTCAGAATTGCTTTTAAAATCCAGGGCACTTCATAGTTTTTTAGTAGTTAGGGTGGGAATTCAGACGCAGTTTGTCTTCATTCTTTAATCCTGGAATTATTTTCTGAAAAGGTTTGAACTTTGAGAGTTTAAACGAGAGAAAAGTGTGAAAATGTTTATATCTGTCTGAGAACAATGTAGAAAGTGTGTAGTGAGGAGTTTTACAGCCTTAAGACATGTATAATCCTAGTTTGTGGGTTTCACTGATGGGTGATGTTTGGACCAGAACTCAGATCAGCGTAGGGCTGCAGGTCCCTGACAGGCCAGTAGAGGGCAGTCTTCACAGCTTTAATGACTGATGAACAATGACCTTCAGAAAGATGGAACAGTTCTTTATTTGGCAGGAAAAAACTATATTGATAAGAAATGAATGAATACTTTAGGTGTTAATACAGTGAAACATTCATTATACATTACAAATAAAAAAACATGCCCCCGCATAAAGACCTAAACCAAACCAGAAATTACTTGTTGGGGGGGAAAAACCTGCAAATTAAAATAAAGCAATCATTTTTGAGCTTTTAGGAAGAAAAATGTTCATTTTAGTTCTTTTGAAGCATTGACTTAAATTGTGGCAGCAGTAAAAGTCTTCCACCAGCTTAAATCAAACGACCCCTCCTCCTCCTATGCTTGCATTGTTTTCAGTGTCAGGCTTTTATTTTGAAAACTAAGACATGGGACTACATGATTCAGGTCTTGAATGGGAAGAGAGGATTAATGTAAAAGCAAAATAAGGAAGTTTAGTTTAAAATGAGAAGATTTTCCTGGTGAATGTCCAGCTTTTTGTTTTCCTTCATTAGATGCAGCCAACGTTCTTCTGCTGAGGCTCCGGACCCCAAACAAAGCTGTGTTTTTATTAACTGACATGTGCTGATGTTCAGCCGTGGACCCTGACAAATCCTCACAGGAACACTCCAAAATGCAAAAAAGAAAACAGTTTGATGATTAGTTTACATTTCTTTAAAACTTTCCAGCACTTATTAACTTATTCTGTTTTTAGTATAAACTTCCTAAAATGTTTTCTAGGAATGAAATTGATATATTCTAGAAATCTATAAACAGAAAACCAGTTTGGGGAGACACCAGGAAATGAAGAAGCTCTTATTAAAAACATGTCATATGTCATAAGAAAATGTTCTGGATGAGAAAAGAAAAGATCAAATATAAAGATTTGTGTTTATGGCTTAAACTGCAGCAATCACTGTTTTTCAAGGCTGAACTCAAACATGTACGATAAGATTATAGCTGCTGAAAAATAAGAAGTTATGAATGTTATATTTAAACTAAACTATGACTTCTATATAACAAAGAACCAAACAAAAGAGCTGAAATCTTCCAAGCTCATAACTGCAGCACACAAAAGGACGAAGGAGATTTAGCTCAGGTTTCCCTCTAGCTCATCTCATCGAAAACCACAACTTTTTAATGCCTGAAATGCTCAAATCAACATCGTTCTGGTCGTTGAGCTTCTGCTCTGTCAGAGATTCCAGTCAGACTCACTAAAAACCGCTTTGTTTGTCTGAACAATATCTGTTCAGAGTAGAGTCCTCTGCTCTGGAAAGAGACCGAGGCGTGGCTCAACGTGGGCGGGGTAAACCCACCGTCACCTCTGCTTTGTCATAGAGCCGTGACGGTGTGGGATTTTTGAACCAGGAGGGGGCGCGGTGTAGCGGTTAACCGCACCCCCCACCACCACCACCAAACACAAAATCCTCTGGCGGGCGGCCGTGTCGCGCACCTTGTAATGGAAATGAATACAATGGAAATTAATAATTAGAAAGCCGTAAATTTGTTGTTTTTCCTGGCGAGACGGAAACCTTTGTTGAAGAATGAGGATGTGTGTGTGTTTCTGAAACCACACGCGTGTGTGTACGAAGAGGGAACGCGTGCAGCGGTGAGGGAGTGAGAGCCGCAGTGAGGGAGTGAAGGAGAACAGTAATAAAAGGTTTCCCCCAAAAGCCCTTGAAGTCTGAACACAGGACTAACAGAAAAAGTCAATTATCAGCAAAGATGAATGTGTGTAATGTGTTTATTAGAGTTCCAATCACGCACCATATGCACAACTTTAAAAAAAAAAAAACTTTCAACAAAAAAAAAAAAATAACGTGCTGTAAAGCGGTTATCGTCACACTCCTACTTTGTCACCTCAATGGCCGTATTTTTCCTTGTGCAATATACCTGCCAGAGTCAGGACTGTATGCTGGGATGATTAAATTGTTGTACTTCAGGACCGTGGACAGAGGCAGCCGTCATTTAAAGCCCAACAAAGATGCAGTTGTAGATAATTAGGGGCAGAAACCCAGAAATCTCTTTCATAGAATAGAATAGAATAGAATAGAATAGAATGTCTTTATTGTCACTATACACATGTACAATTTGCATCACACAGAGTTAGTTTACATAACTTCCCCTTCTGCCTTGTGGGCTCCTCTTTCCGTGTTTTCTGATGTGTGGTTGTGCATTCATAAAGACTTGCGTCTAGTCAAAAAAGTATGAGATGTTTTCAAAAGCAGACATGGACCAACATCCCAGCTCCATCTGGGAACAGAACCTCACGTATTTCTGTCTTGCTGGTTTGTTGGTGTTAGGTCTTCCCAGGGATCCAGAGTGCGTTCCACCATTGAAACAAATGATTTTGTTTGCAGATTTGGACATTATGCCCATTTAATCTCACATGTGTGTGCACTGGTCACTGTAGCAAAGCTCAGGTTGAAGGACTCGAGCCTCTTTCACTGTGAATCATCTGTTTTGAATCCATCAGACATGTTTGTGGATGTGAATCTGGAACATCTGAGCAGATCCCAGGTACTGTGTGCATCATTGCAGTTAGAAAAAGTCTGTTTGACTTCACAAAAACTCAGATCCACTTTCTGTGTTTTGCATAAAATACCAAAGACATTAAATCAATAAATAAGATGTAAATAAGGCTGCTAAGTCGTCATTAAGTGAAATCTGTGTTGATGTTGTGACCTGGAGACATCCAGCAGGTTATTTACAGACCTGAATACTCTAGAAACAGTTCAAGTCTTTGTTAGGTGAACGGTCCGTTTCAAGTTTCAGGTAAACTGTGAAGGGAACAGGGGGCCTGCTAAGGAATCTTCTTCTGGATGTGTTGGTTTAAATCCATCCACTCTCATCAATGAACTCACCTGTTCCGCATGCTGCTTTAGAACCAGGTGTGCACTCACGCACTCCTCATCCTTTTCCGCGAGCGCTGCGTTTGTCGCCCCACCCTCCTCCCCAGCTCCCACCTGTGAGCTCCATTAGGGGGGGTTTTAGCCCCGAACTTTCCATGGAGATCTTGTTTTATTGTATCTGAATGGAGCCTTAAGCCAGACTAAAGGGAAATATGGAAAATAAAGCATCATTTACTGCATGAGCTGTCTGACTCAAATAGACTCCAGACCCGTGAAGTTCTGGGTCACTAACGCCAACATGGTGCTCGGTCGTCACAGCACCGTCCTGCAGAGAACCTGAGGCCTTTGTCACAGCTGTCCTTGTGGGTGTATACGGGCCGTCTGTGGACAAATGCAATATCAAGGTCATAGACCTTGACCTTGAGTCTGTGAGCCTGTAGGGCCAAAATATTTGCGCTTGCTTTTTTTACGGGCATGCTGGTCATGGTAAACACCTAAAGAACACGTAAGAGCGAGTAAGTAAGGGGGAAGCAGGTTTGGACATGTCCAGAGGAGAATATATTGGTAGAAGGATGCTGAGTCTAGAGGTGTAGAGGAAGACCAAAGCGGAGGTTTCTGGATGAAGGTAGCTGCTGGTAGAGGAGAGGATGCAGAAGACGGGGTTAGGCTGAAGAAGCTGATTCGCTGTGGTGACCCCTGAATGGAAAAGCCGAAAGGAAATAGAAGAAGAAGGTGAAACATAGGCACACTGTACAGATCACATCCCCGAACCCCCAAAAGATTCTTCACTCTGGGCGAGGGGCCCGTTAGTTCTGTTCACGTGATACAGGACCACCGCCTGACTGGTAGAATTTAATCAGTGCTTGTACCCTACAGGCACTTGTGTATCCCCTTCACACCCCCTGAATGCACACATGTCAGTATGGGGACAGTACTCACACACCACTAGTGACCAGACTGTGGTGTGAGGGCACAGCACGACGTCATCACCTGTATGTCAGAAGTGCTAGCAACCTCCATTATCCTTACAAATACTTCACAGTATACTTGCCACACTCATGACAATGCTACGTTCCATTTTCATGACACCCCAAACCTCAAGGGAACTACAAGACACTGTTGATCATGTCTTAAGACAAAGCTGCTCCTCTCTACAACCCAGGGACAAACCAAAAACCAGCAGAATCATACCACTGACTGTATATGAGGACTGGACTGAGCGGATGATGTCACTTATTGAAAACGACCTACTTCCAGCTCCGACCAAATGAAGTCAATACAGACCCCACCATGTTGAAGCCAAACGTTGTCAGTAAGCCATGATTGACACAAATCGACTGCCTTTTCTGTGGCAACCACTCCCGCCAATCAGGAGTGAGCTTGTTGGAAGTTCACGCCCCCCCACCACTCGACAGCAGACTACATGAAATTTGTCAGTCAAACATTTGATATGGGGGCCAGCAGGCGCCGCGTTTTTATTGAAGCACCTGATTGGTCAGTTTATACCTTGAATATGTTTGCACTACAGAAAGAAATGTTGCGAAAAATATTAGGATTGTCAAGACCAAAAAATGGGAGGGGGCAGAGTCATTCTGTCCATTTACAGTCATTGAGTGACCCCCAGTACCAAGGCGTAGGATAACATTCACACCATAACTGCATGTATTCATCTCTAAAGATTATTGCTAAACCTCCTCTGTATGTTTGCATTAAAGCTCACAGGTAACAGTTTCACCTGTGGGGGGCGGAGCTTCATGTCAGTTCAGGATTTTCTGTCAAACTGTTTTTCTGGAATGTCATTTGCTGAATCTTCTTTTCTTTTGTTCTTGTTATCCATCCTCCTGAAGCCTCTGCTGCTCCAAAGCGCCACCATTTTTTCCGCAGTAAAAGTCAAGATAAGCTGCTTCCGAGCCGCTCCTCCTCCCCCTCCTCTTCCTCCCAGCGCTCCCTCTCTCTAAGCAGACGACTGCGGTTTTGGTCTTCCTCCGACATCTCAGCCGACGTCGTAACAAACACGCCATCCAACGGAGTTTTCTAAAGCCCCCCCCCCCCCCCCCCCCAACTCCATCACAGACACACCGGCCGTCCACACACACTAACACACAAACAGGACTCGCGCGTGTCTGGACCGTTTTACTCGTAAGTAGAGCGCAGACGTGCTTCAAGGTCCACGTGCACGTGCGTGCATGTGTGAGGCCGTGTGCTCTTCTTTTTGTTTTGCTGCCTCGCTCGTCGGCCTGCCCACCTCACTCCAGATGTTTGTTTTTGTGCGTGTGATGGAGGTTGTGTGTTTTCTCAGCTGCTTTGCTTCCAAAGGAGGTTCCTCTACGGTTGCTGTGGTAACCGCAGCGCCGCCTGTCTGCCGCAGCACTGCCTCGCACGCCGGTTCCTCATTAGAGACGGGAAGCTGGTCGGCGTTTCCCGCCAGACGCAGCCTTTTGGCTCCGGAGGCTCTGGATCCTAGAAGCTCCAATAAAAGTTCTGCTTCTGTTTTGGGGGGGCAGCAGATAACATGGAAGAGTTTTTGCTGCAAATCCCCAGAAAAGATGACCCTGGGGGGGTTTAAATAGAACTGGTGAGAGTTTCTGGATGAAGGTTTGATGCCCGGATACCTTCGGAGCGTGTTTGGGGGCTTCCCTTCTTCCTGCCTGTCTCCCAGTAATAAAATGTTCAAAAATACCCTTTGGTGAAACTTTAACACCGTTTTTTATCATTTCTGTGACACTTTGTGTTTTAGTCTCTTAACTGTTGTTAAAAACAAGAGTTCAGTGGAAGTCTAAAGATTCCATTTCTGCTTTTAGACGTGACGGTAACAGTGAAGCGTCTGTCTCTGTATGATCCAAAGGTCTTTGATTTAAAGATTGATTCCATTTAGTGCATTCTGAACCACTGATAACCTATTAGACCCAGAAAGAAAAGACTTTGAAGGCTACATGTTTGCTTTGCTTGCTGCCAAAAAGTGTGGCTTGCTTGAATCCCCCACAATGCATTGGTGGGGAATCCGTGTCCCAGAGTCCAGCCATGCTGCTGCTGTTTGTCACAGCGATGCCGGAGGCTTCTGCAGCTGAACTCTGGTGTCTTCATGAAAGCAGCAGAAGATCCGGCTCCATGCGGAGTCGCTCTGCTTCTCTGCATCCGTCCCCCCACCCCCCACCCCCGTCTCGTCCTTCCGTTAAAGCACTTCCTTTTTCTCCCTGGTCTACAGATTTGACTGACAGGAGCCAGAGCCTCTATCACAGGGGCAGCAATGAGAGCGTCAACGGAGACGAAGGTAACTTCTGTGTTGTTTGTTAGAATGAAAATGAGAGCTCCACGTTTCTAAAGGACCTTCAAATCCATTCAAACGTAACGCTCACAAAGAGAGGGAGCAAGAACTTTCCTGAAATAAGTGTCTGCTGCTGGATTTGAAAGAAAAATACAAAGAGACGTCACAGAAAAGAACATTTGAAGTCCCACTCTGATCATCTTTTGACTATTTTTCAAGTTGTATAAGAAATCTGGCTAAAAGAATGAAATGCTGTAAAACCTCAGAGGTCCACAGATAGAACCCTGCAGTTCTCCACCAGGTCTGAGTAGGATTTGATCTGAGAAACAAATAAAATCACAAGAAACAGTAGAGAAAGACACTTTAGAAGATGTTAAAAAGCAGGAAATCCGGCTTGAATTCTTATTAAACTGAAATTGAATGGATGATTTACTGTTTTGTCATTTCAGCTCTGATCCAGCGTATGCACCTGAGCTCCACCCCCGCCCCCCAGTCATCCTCTCAGAGCTTCAGCAGTGCCTCCAGATTGGGACAGGCCTCCTCCCGTAGGCCCAGAGGTAAACCTGCTTCTGACTTCACTAAAGACCCCCTCTGAGGAAAAGGAGGTTTTGGGGTTTTAACATGTTTTTGTGACATTTTTGTGATGTTGGAGGACATTTAGGAAAAAAATTCAGCTTAAAATCAAACTAAACAATGTTGTTGAAAAAAGATCTTATTTGTTACATAGAAAATACGCTGGGTGGACCAAAAGCTTCCTGCTCCGCTCTATTCTGATGAATGAACGTGCAAACAAACAGATCTGTGATCTGAGCTGGAATCTGGATCTAAACTGTCTGGCTGGATGGATCCAATGTTGCTCCCCATTTTTGTTAGCTTTGGGGTGTAAGCAGCTATAAGCTAGTAGGAGAGAGTGTGAACATACCGGTGATGGGAAGTGGGGACGGGGGTGCTCCCTGCCAACAGTCCTGCCCACAACTCAGAAGAACTCTGCAGAAGCTATGTCTTAGAAAAAAACAGGTTTTTAGATTTGGGCTAAAAACGGCAGAATTTCAGGACCGCTGCTGGGAAAAGATCAAAAGATGACTGGAGTGGGACGTTAAACGACATCATTTGATCTCCAAGAGCATTTATGGAAGTGATAAAATACCTGCAGGTCTGTCAGAAGAAGACCTGCGCCACGACACGCCTGACTGCGTCTTCAGCCCCAAAGGGTACATGGGGGGCGGGTCCGGCTCGGCAGACTTCAGCCACAACACGTCCAGCTCCGAGTCGCCTGTGGCCTGCAGAGGTGTGTAGAAAACCGTGTGCTGTCTGCAAGTGCCGCTCAGAGACGAAGAGCGCTGTGTTATCGCCTCAGACGCCTCAGACCGGCCGCCTCGCTCCGCCAGCCTCTCCAGTGACGACTTCACGGGACACTCGCAGACCCCGTCCCGCAGCGCCACGCTCCCATACGACCACACGCCGCAGAGAGCCCAGCCGCAGCGCGGGGCCGGTCCTCGCCTCAGGGCTCGCACGGCCTCCCCCGGGAGTGAAATGGTGACGCTGGAGGAGTTTCTACATGAGAGCAACCTGCAGTCTCCTCCTGTGGTGAGAAATGACACCCCCCCCACTGTGAAAACCAGCTTAGTCTGTGAAAGGAGGATTCAGAGCTCCATGAAAAGATGAAGAAAAATACATCTATGTATATTTTTCATGTTTTAAGCCTCTAACCTGAAGGTATCAACCCTTCCTGGAGAGCCTCTCCTGATGATGATCCTGCCTCTTCTTTCTGTCCAGGTCTCCACAGGAAGCAGAGAGGACTTGATGGTGGACTACTTCAGTAGAAGCTCCTCCTCCTCAGTGGCCGCTGGCAAAGATCAGGCAACTCCTACCAACTATGTAGTTCCTACTGTACAGCCGCCCAATCAGAGGCCAGGCCAGAGTGTGAAGCCCTCCCCCCGCCAGCCTGTGGGCCAATCGCTCCCCTCAAACCAGCCTGTCGCCCAGAGGAGCAGCCAATCACTGAGCCGAGCCTTCAGCCTGGCCTCCGCCGATTTACTGCGCTGCAACCGACCGGACGGTTACCGGGGAAACGATGCGTCCCCTCAAGATGCTGTGGTTCGGCGGCCAGAGAGAGGGCCCAACGGACGGGAACGGCCACTTTCTGCTCGCTACGCCTCCCCCTCAGGCCTTCAGGAGGATGACAGTTTCCTGACCCCCCCAGTCCACCACTCCCCCTCCCTGACCCTACAGACGGACAGGTATACTGAGAGGGAGCGGAACTGCAGGGGGAGGACCCCGACCTCCCGGAACGGCGCCTCCTCCCAGCCCCACCACCGAGGAGAAGTCGCCATGGTAACCCCGGTCAGAGCTGTGTCCACACCTCACTCCATCCAAGCTTCAGAACTGGGCCCCATCCAGAGGGAAGGGCGGGCGGGTGACGCCCATCCCTCTAAGGACAGGTGTGGCTCCGCAGAGCGACCCAAGAGCACGCCGGCCTCCCCCGACCCAAATGATGACCCCCAGACTGTGTGGTACGAATACGGATGTGTCTAAATCCTGGAAGGAGAACAGCCCACAAAACCCCACCCGCTTCAAAAGGGCAGCAGTTTGTCCCCCCGCCCCTACCCCTTTTCACCCCAAAGAACAGCCTCCATGTGTCCGGTGCAGCGTGGGTGGAGGAGATGCTCGCCGCATTCTCAACACTGAAGACTTCCAAGGGAGGACTGTGTTTGAGCTGACTCACTGCTGAGTCAGCACTTCTTCAAACCGGAGAAGGGTTCTCCTTTTTCCTCCTGATCTGAAAGGAGCAAACACTGGAAAGGACTGGAGGAGGAGGAGCAGGAGGAGGAGGAGGAGGAGCAGGAGCAGGAGGAGGAGCAGGAGCAGGAGGAGGAGGAGGAGCAGGAGCAGGAGGAGGAGGAGCAGGAGGAGGAGGAGCAGGAGCAGGAGGTAGAACAAACAGGAGTCTTCCCCCTGGTGGTTACAATTCTCCTCCCTCCATCTTTAGACTCCGTCCCAGCATGCAACACTCTGAGGATTTACTGGAAACGCTGCTCCCGCCGAGCCAAACACTACTGCCACGTGCACGCACACATGCGCACATGCAGAGGCTCTGTCCCTGAGGGCGGCTGGTGACTTTGCTAACCACTGCGCTGCCTCACATGCACGCCCACGTGCACTCACATCTCTGAGGAAACCACTGCTGCACACTAACCTATGGGGGGGGGCAGACTGGTGGTAAACAGTGGCTGCAGTGAGAGTCTTAACATTTATATACACGGTTGTTGTGCAAGTCTGTGCTGCTGTGAACACACACATGCACACACACATACACACACACATGCACACACATACACACACACATACACACATACATGCACACACATGCACACACACATGCACACACAGCTGCTCCCTGAGAGAATTAATTTTTTTTTTAATGTAAGACATTCAGATGCAACCAGAGAGAGATGTGACCCCCCCCCCCCCATGAAAAACTGACGCCGGTGGACTTTTGTCTTCATGCTGCGTGATATGCGCCTGGCCCCGCCCCCTAGAGTCTAATGACCTTTGAACCGGATTGCAGGTCCTTCAGCCCGGTTAGGCTGCAGCATTCATGCTTCAGGTCCAAATATCTCATTCATTGGTTGGACTTGTTTCAGCATCAGGCTGCCCCCCCCCCCCCCCCCTTCAGGTCAGACGCTGATGTGAGGATGATGATAAAGCCTGAAGTCTATGCAACACTGGAGGATGAAGGTCATCTGGAGTAGATCAGAACTGTGTGAAAATGCAACAAGTAAATTATTTTTCCTGTAACTTTTGTACATTTTTACATTTTATGAACTTCTCTTTTGATTTTAAAAACTTTTTGATACCAAAAACTGACAAATGTGCTGTTTGTGTTCATTAAGGAAGAATACAGGTGAAGTAACAGCTGGTCATTGCTGACATGAACCGTCGTCCTTCACTGATTTCCTGACATTGTATGTCTCTCCATCTGCCTGTCTGTCTGCCTGTCTGTCTGCCTGTCTGTCTGTCTATCTCTCTGTCTGTCTCTGTCTGCCTGTCTGTCTATCTATCTGTCTGTCTCTCCGTCTGTCTCTCCGTCTGTCTGTCTGTCTCTCTGTCTATCTCTCTGTCTGTCTCTGTCTGCCTGTCTGTCTCTCTGTCTGTCTGTCTCTCTGTCTGTCTGTCTGTCTGTCTGTCTCTCCGTCTGTCTGCCTGCCTGTCTGTCTCTCTGTCTGCCTGTCTGTCTCTCTGTCTGCCTGTCTGTCTCTCCGTCTGTCTCTCTGTCTGTCTCTGTCTGCCTGTCTGTCTCTCTGTCCGTCTGTCTCTCTGTCTGTCTGTCTGTCTCTCTGTCTCTCTGTCTGTCTCTGTCTGCCTGTCTGTCTCTCTGTCTGTCTCTCCGTCTGTCTGTCTGTCTCTCCGTCTGTCTGTCTCTCTGTCTGTCTGTCTCTCTGTCTGCCTGTCTGTCTCTCTGTCTGTCTGTCTGTCTGTCTGTCTGTCTGTCTGTCTGTCTGTCTGACTGTCTGTCTGTCTCTGTCTGCCTGTCTGTCTCTCCGTCTGTCTCTCCATCTGCCTGTCTGCCTGCCTGTCTGTCTCTCCATCTGTCTGTCTGACTGTCTGTCTCTCCGTCTGTCTCTCCGTCTGTCTCTCCGTCTGTCTGTCTGTCGGCCTGTCTGTCTCTCCGTCTGCCTGTCTGTCTCTCCATCTGTCTGTCTGACTGTCTGTCTCTCCGTCTGTCTCTCCGTCTGTCTGTCTGTCGGCCTGTCTGTCTCTCCGTCTGCCTGTCTGTCTCTCCATCTGTCTGTCTGACTGTCTGTCTCTCCGTCTGTCTCTCCGTCTGTCTCTCCGTCTGTCTGTCTGTCGGCCTGTCTGTCTCTCCGTCTGCCTGTCTGTCTCTCCATCTGTCTGTCTGACTGTCTGTCTCTCCGTCTGTCTCTCCGTCTGTCTCTCCGTCTGTCTGTCTGTCTGCCTGTCTGTCTGTCTCTCCGTCTGTCTGTCTGTCTGCCTGTCTGTCTCATAAACGTCTGTGTCCCTGTAAAGGGCGGAGGATGAAGGACTTGTGAGTTTCCTGCTGTTGGACTGTCTGCTTTGCTGTGATGAGTCCAGTTAGTGTCTGAAAGGCTGCTAGTTTGATTCTGCAGAGAAAAGCTTTATAGTAATAAAGATTTCGAAGCTTGAGGTGAGTTTTTCAGTTTGTCGGGAACGTCACACTCCTAGGTATGAACTGTTTAAGGAGAAGTGTTTTAGTCTGAGCAGAGCTGCAAACATCGCAGTCCGGACACCAGCAGGTAGAAGGAGACAGAGGTGAAGAAGAGCTGCATTCTGGGTATTCATTCAGCCAGACTCCCTCTCACCGTTCCTGAGACTTTCAGACTCCTCGCTGGCTGAGAAGTTCAAATCCGTCAGAAGCTTTGATCTAGTGGCAGAAAGGCTTTGGTGTCAAACTTTCATCGTCTCACTGGCCGGCGCTAAATAACACCTGGAGGTCGGGGAGCTCCCACTTCACAGATGCTGCCTCGCTGCACATGTTTTAGTCTGACTGGAAAAAGATTGTCTCTCTCTCTGAGCAACCAGATCCAAATCCTTGACTCCTCCCCCAGCATCCCGTGACTCTGTGGCTCCTCCCAGCAGCCGTTGTAGGTGAAGCTCTGCCACGTCCATCTTCTGCTGCCGGGATCCTCTGGCTTCTGGATGCACCGAGAACGTCTCATGAAATGTTCCACTGAAACAAAATCCCCCTACTCTGATGAGGACACACAACCAATGCCGGCGGGAGAACGACGTCACCTGCAGAACTTAGGGATCACCATGACAACGACGCAGCAGCAAAGAAAAGGGTCACGCAGACAGAAGCTGCAGATTGAATGAAGTCACATTAGTAGCACCAACATATTATATTAGTCTGAAACAGCCTGAAGGACCAAAAGCTGCTGCAGCTGCTTCCAGTGACACCGGCTGCTCTGACAGGAAACCTGCTGGACGTGAGCTTTGATGAAGGAAAACTTAACCAAACTTCTGAATTGAGAGAGACAAAGGATCTCATATAAAGAAACTTTATCATCAAAACGGGAACTTGAATATTGAATTAAGGAGGGGTTCCTGGATGATGTTAGCTGGAATCTCATGATTCGGCCGTCCTGGACTGACGGGACCGTTTCCAGTTCAGCTTTCTTCTCCTTTGGGGGAAAGGGTTGAAACCGCCACATACACAAAAACTCCATGAATTTTTCACACAGCTAGTGCTGGGTCACTCATTCATCTTCTAATTCGTTTTTCCCTTTTGGGTCAGCATGGCTGCAGGAGCCTATCCCGGCCGCTTGCAGGCGGGGGCAGAGGACATTCTGGACAGGTTGAAGGGCCACAATCACACACCTGTGGACTCTCACCTACGGTGCATGTTTTTGGGTGGTGGGTGGAAGCTGGGGTCCCATGCATGGGGAGAGCATGCAAGCTCCACACAGAGGGGTCCCCCAGCTGGGGGCCTTCTTGCTGTGGGGCACGAGCGCTAACCACTGCTCCACCGTGCTTCACCGCCACCAGCCTCTGTTTCTAGATTATTTCAATTAACATTAATAAAATGGTGAACGGACTCCCCCAAAAAATGATGACATCACGGCGGGAAACCGTCAAATAGATGAGTGGAGTCAAACTCTCTTAAGGGGCTCAAAAAGAAACACAGTAACATGGAGCATGCTGCAACGCTGCGGTAAGGACGTCCTGCACCAGACCTCAGGGGCTTCCGCTCTTTTTCTAATCAGGGGAGAGATACCTATGAAAATGGACAGATGTGTCATTTTTAGAGGATCTTTTCTACAAACTGAGGACTACTTCAAGCAGTGGATGGATCACAAGTCTTTTGAAATGTTAGATCTGCAGGAAAAAAAATCCCTCATTAGTAAAAGTAACAATTTAAGAAAGTGTGTGTGTGTGTGGGGGGGGGGGGTCATATAAGGTCTCTTTGAGTTTTATTCTCTGCACAGATCAGACAAACAGATGTTCAAATTACAAGAGAAATCACATTTGGACCAGACTTGTGAGAAAATAGTGGTTGTGTCTGAATTCCTTCCCTGCTCGCTACATAGTGCACATATATAGTGGTGCTCTCTGAATCTACCATTTTAAAATAGAGTGGCTTAGAAATTTCCCAGAAGTCTCTGCAAAAAAACATGTGCATCAATGGTCACTAGATTGGTAAATATAGACCACAATGCATTGCGCCTGAACAATTTTTCCCCAAAAAATGTATTTAAATGTATTTTTTTAAATAAACCATTAACGTTTTTTATTTCCAGAACTGAGTGAATTTAGTAATGATTGTCGTAAAACGCTCATATATTAAATCGATTTTAACTTTGTGAAATCGATGACGTCATATTCGCCTTTAAAAAAAAGTCATGAACATGCTGTCTGAATTGCTTTTCAAATCCAGGGCACTACATAGTCCCACACTATATAGTTTTTTAGTAGTTAGGGATTAGGATGGGAATTCAGACACTGTCAGTGTCTTCTAATACAGATGCCACTCCCACTCTATGACATCATCAATAGGCGGGTCATTACATTATTGTGTAGCTGCAAGCCGTCGGAAAATACATAACATCAGTTTTATAACTTTAAAAAGTCATGTAAAAACAAAAAGTTATTACTTACATTTACATGTAAACGTCTGTGCTTCAGAGCACAATTTAATTTTATTTGTATAGCCCAAAATCACAACAACAGTCGTCTCGATGGGCTTCGAAGTAAAACATGAACTCAAAAGGATCATGAATACAAAGAGTTCAATAGGAAAATACTAAAATGAACTAACAAACTGACTAAGCTATACTGGCATCCCTACCCTTAGACCCCCCTTCTCTGTGAGGAAAAACTCCCAAAAAAAACGGATTCCGGAAAAAACGAAGAAACCTCAGGGGTGTCCACATGAAGGAGGGATCCTCCCCCAGGACGGACAGGCGATGTACCAGAACTCTTAGAGAAGAATTAACTTATCTAAATCTACAACTACATATATAAAGTCCAGCAGACGAGCTTCATCCAGCCGTGGTTGTGGGGACAGTCAAAGGCGCGAGTCGAGCCGGAGACAGGAACCACAGCCAGGAGCAGGAGTGGAGCAGAGACGAGGTAGACGGTCAGGTACAGAGCAGAGACAAGCCAGAGATGAGCCGGAGACAGGAACCACAGCCAGGAGCAGGAGCAGAGACGAGGTAGACGGTCAGGAACTGGAGCACGGATGAGCCAACTGGAGTCTGGAAGCACCCCCACTCCCCAGGAGGGGAGAGGAAAAGAGGGACAATACATGAATCACTGTACCAAACAGAGGCATGGAGAACTAAATGATAAATTATGATCAGGAATGGAGGAGAGGAAGGGTAGAAGTAGATGAGAAAAGAGGACAGAACCCCAGAGCACCATAGTTACCCCAGCTTCAACTTCTAGCAGCCTTTTAAAAGAAATAGTTAAGTTTAATTTAAACAAATTAACATTAAGTTAAATAATCTCTGAATACTAACTAGTCTGACAATAAGCCTGTCCACAGAGGAATGTTTTCAGTCTAACTTTGAATGTAGAAACTGAGTCGGCCTCTCTTCCATGAGCTGGGAGGTTATTCCATAAGACAGGGGCTTGGTGGCTAAACGCTCTACCTCCAACCGTACTTTGACTAATTCTAGGAACCACAAGCAGTCCTGCATTTAGTGAGTGAAGTGTTCTGATTGGATGGTAAGGGACTATGAGGTCCTTAATATAGGACAGGGCCATTCCATGTAAGGCCTTATAGGTTAACAGGAGGATCTTGAACTTGATTCTGGAATCAACTGGGATCCAGTGAAGTGAAACTAACACAGGAGTGATGTGATCTCTTCTGCTAGTTCCTGCTAACAATCTAGCTGCTGCGTTCTGAACAAGCTGGAGACTTCTTAAGGAACTCTTAGGACACGCTGCTAACAAGGAGTTACAGTAATCCAGCCTCCACGTAACAAATGCATGGATGAGTTTTTCAGCATCACTCTTAGAAAGTATATTTCTGATCTTAGCAATATTCCACAGGTGAAAAAAGGCAGTTCTACACAGCCGCCTGAAGAAATGTGTTTGTCCTCTGCGGCACAGCATGACGCAGATTTCCCTCACAGCGGAAGGGTTTTTAGCTTGAATTTGGATTCAACTTTAGAGTCAGAATGTAAAAAATAATCCGGAAAATCACATCGTTTGATTTTTAGATATTTTGTTTATGAAAATTTACAGAAAATAATTATTTGCTGAAAAACCAAAGTTTAACCTGTCAGAAGTCAGAACTCTGTCTTCTCTCCGGTCACCATCCATCGGGAACCATCTCCAGAGTTCTAACCACACTTCCTGGATGCTGCACACCTGCCTCCCATTCACTCAGTCAACCACACATTCTTAAGCATTGCACTTAGCTGATCTCAGTGTAAAGTATTGTTTGTGCCACTCTGCCTTCCTTACCCAGCAATATATTTGGATTTGGACTTGGATCTTCTGTCTTCCGACCCTGACTATGTTTGCCTGCCGCCTGGCCCAACCCTCGCCTGTATTTTGACCATCCTGTCTCTCCTCTGATGAACATATGCCTGTTATCGACTCCTGCCTGCCTGACCCTGATTTAGCTTTGTGGAATCTTAGCTTAGCTAACAAACCTGCTGCCAGGTCTGCCTGTTCTTGTGACATCACTTTGTTACTTTATAATGTAACACTGGTGGTCAATGACAGATGTTGAGCGTTTCCTGTAGCTCTTCATCAGGTTTCTACACACTGCAGCTGCTATTTTGGTCCATTCTTCCATGCAGATCTTCTCAAGAGCTGGGATGTTCTGGGATTGTTTCTGGAAAACCTTTAACCCCCACCCTCTGTTTCTCTGTTGGATTGAAGTCCAGAGACGGGCTAGAACACTAGAAACATAAAATGCTTTCAACAAAGCTGCTGTTTCATCATCTAGGCAATATGTCGTTCATCATTGTCTTCCAGCATGACAATGGAAGGAGGTTTTTGCATTAAATCTAACCAAACATGGCTCCATTCAGCCTTTCCTCAAACGGATCATTTGTCCTGCCCCCCTTTGTTTATAATAGCTTAAAACCTATTTTCTGCACCGTTATACAAACCAATTCTTTCAAAATCATAAAATGTGGTTTCCTGGATTGTGTCTCTCGCAGTTAAAGTGCATCTATGATAAGCATTACAGACCTCTCATCTTTTTTAGTGGGATAACCAGATTACAGCCAAACACATTTTTGCTTCTGTTCAGGCTGCGGGACACCAGACAGCTCATTCCCTTTGGACAGTGAGTGTTTAATGCACAGCTGTCTTGTGGACACATGGAGGCATTTTGCATCTCTCTAAATATCTGAGGAGTACGTTGGAATGGTCACCTAAGCCCAGAACCCAGGCTCACTGGAGTTGGTCTTTATCAGATCATAAATCTACAGTAGATTTAGTCAGTTCAGCTAAATGAAAGATGGGCTGGGGTTTGGGGAGCCTGAGAATCTGTCTCTGCTTAGCATAGTTTTATCAGGACTTACAGCTCTGGAATGAAGAATGAAGATTAGCTTCTCCAGTTCTAAAGAGTTAAAACAGAAAGTAGTGCAAAATCTCTCAGGAGGAGCACACCTCCAGAGAGATAGGAAACAAGACTCTGACCTCTAGAAGATGCTAAAGTGAAGATCAGCCGCAAAAGAGCACCAATAGAGGTTTTGACATCCGTCCAGAGGGACACTACATGCTTATATTTAGGGAGGCCTGCAACAGATCCAGATCTCTGTTGGTGTGGGAACAACCTGGTGTCCTCCTGAGGGAATGATGTGTGTAGATCTTGATCATTGACTGTGTCAGAGCTGGAGCAGGTAAGTGTGACATCATCAATAGAAAATGGTTTACGTCCAGCTTCACTCAAATGAAGCAAATTCAGTCGGCATTTTTTCACAATACAGAAGTCGCCCTGTAAGCGGCAGATCACATCAGTAAGCAGTGATCGGCACGAGTCAGCTTTTCTATGGCAACCATTCTTGCCAATCAGGAGTGAGCTTGTTGTAAGTCCCGCCCCTACTACTTGAAAGTGGGCTACAGGAAATCTGTCAGTCAAACCTTTTTAATATTGTAAAGTGTTGTAAGGCGCTTCGAGCTACACAAGTATGAGATGCGCTTTTTATTAATAAAGTTTGATTTGATTTAATGTAAAATCTGCGAGATGGGGGGCACCTGTTTTCATCAAGGCATCTGATTGGTCACTTGTATAACTTTCACTACAGAAAAAAATAGAAAAAAAATCAGATAATCAAGAATATGTTAGAAAAAGATGTCAGAGCTGGAATGGTTAATCTGACAAATAGTATGGCTGAGTAATATAGTGGAGCAAAAAAAGTGTTCAGTCGGTTACCGATTTAGCAGGTTTTCCCACTTAAATAGGTGAGAGAGGCCTGTAATTTTCATCATAGGTGTGCTATAAGAGACAAAATCGGAGAAAAAAATCCATGCAAGACCACTAAATATCTCCCTCCATCTGGGGCTCCCTGCAAGATCGCCAGATCCTGCAGGGCCAGACGTGACCCTCTGCTAAAACCTGTACATGTGCAGGCCTGTGTAAAGTTTGCTGGAGAGGGTAGTAGAGAGGGTTGGGAAAATGTCCTATGGTCAGATGAAACCAAAATAGAACTTTTTGATAAGAACTCAACTCGTCATGTTTGGAAGAGAAAGAATGCTGACTTGCATCCAAAGAACACCAAAACTACTGTAAAGCATGGGGGTGGAATCATCATGCTTTGGGGCTGTTTTTCATCGAAGGGACCAGGACGACTGATCCCTGTAAAGCTGTGGTTCTCAAATTTTGTCTCTTCTTCCCCCCTTTGGAGGAGGAAAATGTTCGTCGCCTCACAGTTTGAGAACCACTGATGTAAAGGAGAGAATGAATGGGGCCATGTATCGTCAGATTTTAAGTGTAAACCTCCTTCCATCAGCAAGAGCACTGAAGATGAAACGTGGCTGGGTCTTTCAGCGTGACAACCATCCCAAACACACTGACGGGTAATGAAGGAGTGGCTTTGTTAGAAGCATTTCAGGGGTCTGGAGTGGCCTAGCCAGTCTCCAGGTCCCAACGCCATAGAAATCTTTGGCGGGAGTTAAAAAGTGCCCCAGCAACAACCCCAAAACATCACTGCTCTAGAGGAGATCTACATGGAGGAATGGACCAAAATACCAGCAACAGTTTGTGAAAACCTTGTGAAAACTTACAGAAAACGTTAAACTGTTGCTCATTGCCAACAAAGGGTATAAAACAAAGTATAACCTTTGTTGGCAATGACAAAATTTTCAAATAAATTCTTAAAAAATTGTAGGTGATTTTCTGGATTTTTTCCCCTCATTTTTTCTCTCGTAGTTTGGGTATGCAGACCTCTCTCACCTTTTTAAGTAGGAGAACCCTCACAACTGGTGGCTGATTAAACACCTTTTTTGCCCCACTGTAGCTGTTTATTTCTCTATAGTCTATGGGGATTTTAACTGGTTGGAACCAGCAGGTACTTCCCAATTAGAATGTGAAGGGGGTTCACTCAGTCCAGTTATCATATACAGTCAATTATCTTGATGAGATCTTGATCTTGACCCCCCCCCCAATAAAAAAAAAAGCAAAAGCAGAGCACGATGAAAAGATGGAAGAAATGAAAGTAGGATCAGTGGAGACACAACAGTGGCAGCGCACATTTTCACTGATGTGGTTAGGTGAAAAGCATGGCGGTGGAAGTAGCATGGTTTGGGTTACTAAACCAGTTTACAGAGGTTAACTTTACTGTTCTTCCCTTAAAAATGTCTCTTTTTATTGACCTAAAGATGATGAGGCTCCTTCTATGTAAACTGTTTTCACACAGTTCTGCACACTCTGCTTCTGTCCGGATGTAGTTTTTCATTCTGATGGTAGAATCATTAGAATAATGAACCTGGAAGTTTTATGATCTATGCTCCCATCCCAACCGAACTCCTCGTCTCTGTAACAAATGTGTCCACTGGGCTAAACCTGACGGATTAAAAGCTCCGATGATTCCTTTAATGCTCGGCTCTTCCCGCTGACAAACGCTCGCGCGCTGCAGAGCGCGTGGGCGAGGGAGCTGGAGCAGAGGCGCGAGGCTGCAGTTAGTCTGATGCAGGCTGTCGACGCGGAAACAGTCGGTAAGCAAATCTCTCTGCCCTGGGGAAGTCTGAGCCCGAGACTAGCTGCTGGTTTTTACTGCCTGTTTCAGGACTAGACTGCTGTTACAGTCTGTTCTTCGGGTTTTGCAGACCCGCCAAAAGCTAAATGACTGTTTACTGTTAGAGCACTTGATGTCTGTTTAAAGATGATCACAGAGCTGAATTACTTTTTTGGAGGTCTGCTAGACAGTCAAATGACTATTCTTGCAGGCTGTTGGACTCCTGAATGACTGTTATTCCCTACCTGGAGGACTTTAGCAGCAGACCTGTTACAGACTTAAATGACTGCTCCTGCAGCAAGCCTGTAACAGAGCTGAATAGCTGTTTTTGCAGACTTGTGACAGTCCTAAATGACCGTTCTTGCATCCCTTTGAGCTGAATGACTGTTCTTGCATGCTACTTACAAATCTGAGTTGTTGTTTGAAGTGTTATTGTATCAATGAAGTCCGACATTGTTTTTGCAGACCTTTTACAGTTCTGAATGACTGTTACAGACTTGTTACAGATTTGATTGTCTGTTCTTGCAAACCTGTTACAGAGCCAAAATACCAACTGTTGATGATTTGTTACAGTTCCTAGTTACTGTTTTTACAAATCTGCTGAATGTCTGTTCCTCCAGACAGCTACAGTCTTTGCTGACTGTTCTTGCAGACTGGTACAGTATTGCTGACTGTTGTTGCAGTTTGTTACAGTCTTTGCTGACTGTTGTTGCAGACTGGTACAGTCTTTGCTGACTGTTCTTGCAGACTGGTACAGTTTTGCTGACTGTTGTTGCAGATGGTTACAGTCTTTGCTGACTGTTCTTGCAGACTGGTACAGTTTTGCTGACTTTTCTTGCAGATAGTTACAGTCTTTGCTGACTGTTCTTGCAGACTGGTAAAGTTTTGCTGACTGTTGTTGCAGATTGTTACAGTCTTTGCTGACTGTTCTTGCAGACTGGTACAGTCTTTGCTGACTATTGTTGCAGATTGTTACAGTCTTTGCTGACTGTTGTTGCAGACTGGTACAGTTTTGCTGACTGTTCTTGCAGATTGTTACAGTCTTTGCTGACTGTTCTTGCAGACTGGTAAAGTGTTGGTGACTGTTGTTGCAGATTGCTACATTCTTTGCTGACTGTTCTTGCAGACTGGTACAGTTAGGCTGACTGTTCTTGCAGACTGGTGCAGTTTTACTGACTGTTGTTGCAGATTGCTACAGTCGTTGCTGACTGTTCTTGTAGACTGGTACAGTTTTGCTGACTGTTGTTGCAGATTGCTACAGTCTTTGCGGACTGCACTTGCAGACTGGTGCAGTTTCGCTGACTGTTATTGCAGACTGGTACAGTCTTTGCTGACTGTTCTTGCAGACTGGTGCAGTTTTACTGACTGTTCTTGCAGATTGCTACAGTATTTGCTGACTGTTGTTGCAGACTGGTACAGTTTTGCTGACTGTTATTGCAGACTGGTACAGTCTTTGCTGACTGTTCTTGCAGACTGGTACAGTTTTGCTGACTGTTATTGCAGACTGGTAGAGTCTTTGCTGACTGTTCTTGCAGACTGGTACAGATTTGCTGACTGTTGTTGCAGATGGTTACATTCTTTGCTGACTGTTCTTGCAGACTGGTACAGTTTTGCTGACTGTTCTTGCAGATAGTTACAGTCTTTGCTGACTGTTCTTGCAGACTGGTAAAGTTTTGGTGACTGTTGTTGCAAATTGCTACATTCTTTGCTGACTGTTCTTGCAGACTGGTACAGTTATGCTGACTGTTCTTGCAGACTGGTGCAGTCTTTGCTGACTGTTCTTGCAGACTGGTACAGTTTTGCTGACTGTTGTTGCAGATGGTTACATTCTTTGCTGACTGTTCTTGCAGACTGGTACAGTTTTGTTGACTGTTCTTGCAGATAGTTACAGTCTTTGCTGACTGTTCTTGCAGACTGGTACAGTTATGCTGACTGTTGTTGCAGACTGGTGCAGTTTTACTGACTGTTGTTGCAGACTGGTACAGTCTTTGCTGACTGTTGTTGCAGACTGGTACAGTCTTTGCTGACTGTTCTTGCAGGCTGGTACAGTCTTTGCTGACTGTTCTTGCAGACTGGTACAGTTTTGCTGACCGTTGTTGCAGACTGGTACAGTCCTTGCTGACTGTTCTTGCAGACTGGTACAGTCTTTGCTGACTGTTCTTGCAGACTGGTACAGTTTTGCTGACTGTTCTTGCAGATTGTTACAGTCTTTGCTGACTGTTCTTGCAGACTGGTACAGTTTTGTTGACTGTTGTTGCAGATTGCTACAGTCTTTGCTGACTGTTCTTGTTGACTGTTACAGTTTTGCTGACTGTTGTTGCAGATTGCTACAGTCTTTGCTGACTGTTCTTGTAGACTAGTACAGTTTTGCTGACTGTTGTTGCAGATTGCTACAGTCTTTGCTGACTGTTCTTGCAGACTGGTGCAGTCTTTGCTGACTGTTCTTGCGGACTGGTACAGTTTTGCTGACTGTTCTTGCAGACTGGTGCAGTCTTTTTGACTGTTTTTGCAGATTGTTACAGTCTTTGCTGACTGTTCTTGCAGACTGGTACAGTTTTGCTGACTGTTGTTGCAGATTGTTACAGTCTTTGCTGACTGTTCTTGCAGACTGGTACAGTTTTGCTAACTGTTCTTGCAGATTTTAACAGTCTTTGCTGACTGGTCTTGCAGACTGGTACAGTTTTGCTGACTGTTGTTACAGACTGGTACAGTCTTTGCTGACTGTTCTTGCAGACTGGTACAGTTTCGCTGACTGTTATTGCAGACTGGTACAGTCTTTGCTGACTGTTCTTGCAGACTGGTACAGTTTTGCTGACTGTTGTTGCAGACTGGTAAAGTCTTTGCCGACTGTTCTTGCAGACTGGTACAGTCTTTGCTGACTGTTATTGCAGACTGGTACAGTTTTGCTGACTGTTGTTGCAGATTGTTACAGTCTTTGCTGACTGTTCTTGCAGACTGGTACAGTTTTGCTGACTATTGTTGCAGATTGTTACAGTTTTGCTGACTGTTGTTCCAGACTGGTACAGTTTTAGTGACTGTTCTTGCAGATTGCTACATTATTTGTTGACTGTACTTGCCGACCGGTACAGTCTTTGCTGGCTGTTCTTGCAGACTGGTACAGTTTTTCTGACTGGTCTTGCAGACTGGTACAGTCTTTGCTGACTGTTCTTGCAGACTAGTACAGTTTTGCTCACTGTTGTTGCAGATTGCTACAGTCTTTGCTGACTGTACTTGCAGACTGGTGCAGTTTTAGTGACTGTTCTTGCAGATTGCTACATTATTTGTTGACTGTTCTTGCCGACCGGTACAGTCTTTGCTGGCTGTTCTTGCAGACTGGTGCAGTTTTTCTGACTGGTCTTGCAGACTGGTACAGTTTTGCTGACTGTTCTTGCAGACTAGTACAGTTTTGTTGACTGTTGTTGCAGATTGTTACATTCTTTGCTGACTGTTTTTGCATACTGGTACAGTCTTTGCTGACTGTTCTTGCAGATTAGTACAGTTTTGTTGACTGTTGATGCAGATTGTTACATTCTTTGCTGACTGTTCTTGCAGACTGGTACAGTTTCGCTGACTGTTGTTGCAGATTGTTACATTCTTTGCTGACTGTTCTTGCAGACTGGTACAGTTTTTCCGTCTGTTCTTGCAGACTTTTACAGTCTTTAATAACTGTTCCTTCACACCAGTTTAATATTGAATGACTCTGCTTGCAGTCCTGTTATCTGGATGCATTTTCCATGCAGACCCAATAGCGAAATCCTGCTTCCTGCAGACCTGTTACAGACCTGAATATCTGCTTTTGCTTGAATGAATTTGTCTGCAGATCGGTTACAGAGCTTTTACTGATCTGTATTGGTAGCTGGTCCGTCTTATGCAAGTGTCCTGCCCGGACTCTGTGTTCTCCTGTGAGCTTTCGCTGGTGTGGCTGTTGCCTCTTCATGCATAATTTATGTGACATGTGAGCATTCAGGAGCAGGCACAGCTGGCTTGTGTTTTATTATATGAACAATCAGCTCAGCTATTCTGTGAATGTTTGCACGAGTGAGAAGATAAAGTTATGAAAATGTCATCCTAGTTTTTGAAGGATCAGAGGAATATTATGAAGACTCTTAATAATAGTGTGTAGTTTGGCTTAAGGAAAGAAGAAAAGGATTTTGTCTTTGAACTATAGGCAGTCTTAAAGTAATTTTTATTATGACACATATCTTTTCTATAAATCAGTATTTTACATGCAATATTTTAATTTATCTACAGTTGAGGTTAAAAATATTCATACCCTTGGGAAATTTGGGACTTCTTGGTTAAATGTAAATAAAAGCTGTTAATTATTTTAAGCAATGATCCAACATGTTTTGTTACCTCCTGGGAAACACCTGACATTTCCTTATTAGAAGTAATTTCCTGTTTGAAGAAAAATACATTTTGGTCTATAATTGCCATGGTAGGAATAACTTTAAGCTTGACTATAGGTTACTATTCTTATGTTTAGGTGTTATTAGTCTGAAATAAAAAAAAATCCCTTTTCTGTGCGTATGCATCACAATGATCCCTGCTGCAAAATCTAAAGCAGCTGGGGGGGGCACTTAGCGGGATGAATTTAATGCAGGAAAATGTTTTCAAAAAAGATTGGAGGGAATGAAGATGTAGTTATGGAACACTGTCTGCACAAATATGAGGTTCCGTTTGTGCCAAAAATACGTTTTTGTGTCCACTGTCTATGTCTTTGGTTAATTGTCTGTCTACTGAACGAGTTCATTAAACCTTGGTTCATGCGTTATGTTTAAAACTTTGCATTTGTCTTTTTTATTGTTTTTATTTACCCCCTATCGTCTCACTATGTCGTCAGGAAAGTCCTTAGCAACCATTGCTAGTGTCGTTAGCTACGACGTTTCCCCATGTCGTGTCGTTAGATCTTGTCGTTTTTCAAATGTTGCCAAAGTTGTCAGACAAGTCTTTTGTATGGCCGGTAAATTGTTTTCTGTACCGCGGTTCGAAAAAAAAAAAAGTTTATTAAAGCCGGCGCTAGCGTTAACCATGATAAACACTTCTTAAAAATAAACTCTATTGATATTCCTGCAAACGCACATTGCCAGAAAGAGGGGGCGCATGCGTACAACGCTTTCACGTTCCCAAAGCAACTCTTGCCAATTGTTTCAAGTTATTTAGAGTCTAGCTTCAATTAA
The DNA here is from genome assembly GCA_037389245.1 of Oryzias sinensis. NCBI lineage: Eukaryota > Metazoa > Chordata > Actinopteri > Beloniformes > Adrianichthyidae > Oryzias > Oryzias sinensis. Next base: position 210,483 of record CM074503.1, on the reverse strand, counting down.
ATATGGAGATGAAACTATTATTTAAGTCTTTTAAAAAATAAATGATTTTTATCAAAAATGTTGTCACAGATCGGGTGGATAAACGAGGAGCAGACGGCCCAAAATCTTTGAGTGGATTTTGATGTGTTCTTTTTAATCTGCTATGTATTTATTTGACCATGAGGTGGCGCTTTCGGGACCAGTATAATGCTCTTTTGGGCACGTCTGCTCTTCGTTTATCCATCAGATTTGTTTGATAAAGATCAGCTATTTTTCAAAAGACTTTTAAATAATAGTTTCATCACCAGATTTAATTGAAGCCATACTCTAAATACGTTAAAACTATTGGCAAGTTGCTTCGGGAAACAATTTACCGGCCGAACAAAGACTTTTCTGACAACTTTGGCAAAATTTGAAATACGACAAGATCTAAGGACACGACATGGGGAAACGACGTATCAAATGACACTAGCAACGGTTGCTAAGGACTTTTCTGACGCTGTGATGAGACGACATAGGGAAATGACAATAATAAAGACAAATGCCAAGTTTTAAGCATAAAGCAAGCGTATACATCACAAAGCAAATCTTCTTTCTCTTGCGGCTTTTCCCATCAGGGGTCGGCACAGCGAATCATCCTTTTCCACCTCACTCTATCATGAACATCTTCTACCCTAACATTAGCCAACTTCATGTCCTCTGTTGAGACATCCATATATCTCCTCTTTGGCCGTCCTCTTGCCCTCCTGCCAGGCAGCTCCATCTCCAACATCCTTCTACCAATGTATCCACTATCCCTCCTCTGAACATGTCCAAACCATCTCAGTCTGGCTTCTCTGACTTTGTCGCTAACACAGGCAACATGAGCCGTCTCTCTGATGTACTCGTTCCTTATCCTGTCCAACCTGGTCACTCCTAAGGAGAACCTCAACATCTTCATCTCTGCTACCTCCATATCAGCCTCTTGTCTCTGTCTCACTGCTACCGTCTCTAACCCATAGAGCAGAGCTGGTCTCACCATCACAAAGAAAATACAAAGTAATAATCAAAGAAGCATGGGCATGCAGAAGATATTGCTTAGTAGTACATAGACATGTTTAATGAACTTGTTTGATAGACAACAACCATGGAGGGGGTTTGTGGGCTCAAACCGGACTCTCTGCTCTGTCCTCTGGAGTCAAACGAAAATGATGGGAGCCGCTTATGTCTTAGCCTCAACTGTCCTTCCTTACGGGTATTTGCGGACTGTCTGCGGGTGAAAATGGGCAAACCTGTACAGGGCACATAGGTGGCCCACCCACAATTTTAGGATTGTAGACTGCTTGTCATGCCTGTAGAGCAAAAATGTTAATGCACATTTTTCTATGTGCACTCTTTGGTCAACAGGTCGTAGCAAACACCTTGAGATGCACACAGGTTGCACAGATCTTTCCTTTTATCAACCCCCTGAACCCTGCGCACTGGGCAAGGAGGCCGTTAATGCTGTTCACGTAATAGGTCCATGCTGCTTTCTCACTCAAAGCTTGTAGCCTGACTGTTAGAAATGAGAAAATTAGACAGTCAGAGTGTATTTTGTGTGGACATCCTAAGGGCAACTGTTGGGCACTTAGGTATCACGTCCACACCTGTGTGTGAACCATTTCTGCACGCTCAGTGAGGAGCCTGTACTCACATCGTAGTAATGACTAGAGAGCGACGTAAGGGTACTGTGTGACAGCATTAGCAGTACAAAAGGGAGGGGGTGATACGATACCAAGTAATTACAGGTCCAGTATCGCAGATATCGATACCAATACTTTTTCTTGAAATGTTTGATTATAGAACACATTTTTGGAAATTCATAATTTTTTGTTAATTAAGTGTAAAACTACGGAGCCCATGTCCTGACATTAAACAATAAAATATATCTTGTTCCCACAAATTAGTATCTTGTTCCCACAAATCAATATCTTGTTTGCACGAAAGAATATTCTGTTCCCACGAAATATCCGATCCGATTTCATATTTATTTTATGAAGCTCTACAAAAGCATCATTCTGAGGAATCACTTTACATCCGAAGGCTAGTAGGCTACATGCTACGTATCCCAGCATGCATCACGACCAGCCAATGATTTGTCTTGTTGTTACACTACAGTTATAGGGACACAGTGATTGGTCGAGATGCATTATGGGGAAACGTGATGCAAAAAAATAGCACCACAAACATTTATTTTTAAAATAAAGGCAGTAATAAAACAACAAAGTCACTAGTATAGTAAAAAAAATGAAGTAAAGAACAGCAACACTGTAATAAAGTGAAGTTTAAGTCCCATTGGTTGTTACACACCGGTTTGCAGGTGGGGGGCCGGCTCACCTGCCTCCCCTGACCGCATGTCCCTGCTGAGATGTGTTTCAATAAGAAACCACCAAACCTCACCCCACCCAAAGTTATTTTTGCCCACAAATTTAGAATATAAACCCCTTAAATGGGCAGGAAATCACCCATTCTGGCAAAACTGGTGTTCGGTAAGGCAGCTAATGCACTGCATGATGGGATTTGTAGCTTCTATTGTAGTGAAGGTTACAGAAACATGTGAATTGGGCCTGCTGTCAGATCTAGCAGTCCAAGGAATTGTGGGATACCATTCCCTTTGCCTGTCTGGGCAGATTGGGGTTTGAGTGTGGGTTTTTGTCTATGTGTTTTGTTGTTAGGGTGTTTTACTCTGTTTATCCTTTAGTTATTTTATCCTGTTATGCTTCTTTCTTTCTGTACTATGAGTGAGGGGGAAGAAGAGGGCGATGACAGCCCCCTCGTGACATAGTTATCTGTGGTCTGACAATAGAGCCAGAACTCTTGATAAAAGATCTCTCAGTCACCTTCATCTAACGTTACCAAATAAATTACCAGTACAAAATGTCACTGGCCTGATATAATTAATAATTCAAAATGATCTAGTGGGCTGGATATGCCTGCTCAAATCGACCCCTCGTGAAACACTATCCTATGGAGCCCTCCAGGTGCCAGTGGTTAAAAAAAAAATCTGATAAACCCTGTCCACGGATTTATCAATTGTGCTCGTACTGTTGCGCATTCGTGCAGGCGCACACATTGCAAATGCGCGTCTGTGAGCAGCTGGACTCGTAGCTTCATGTTTGCAGGCAAGGGAGGGTGCTTTGTAGGGCTGGGAATTGAAGCCCCATGAAGCTTCGCTTGTGGTTCATGTAATTGTGCCGGAAAAATGAACCACCCATACAGGGCTTTGAAACCGCACAGAACAGCGGCATCTGATGGCGGACTGGACGAATATCAACATATGTTTCAACTAAGCTCCTTGTAACACTTCAATGTGGAAATGATGATGAAAAAACATAAAACAAAACAATGTTGTTAATGATGATTAGAAAAAAAAAACAACGTAAAACAAGACCACATGTGACGTTTTCTGTGAGAGGTGCTTGACACAGCAAATTACACATCACATGAAGAAAATAAATGCAAATAAAAAAATAAAATAAACAAGTGTCAAGCACTGGTCATGAACTCAGCTCCTCTGCATGCATACCCCACTGATGGTTCCCCTGAGCTATCTCTACTGACACTATTTCAGCTTGCCATTATAGATTGATTGAAGTATTTTTATATACACAATGCTCATTGTGTATTGTTTTATTAGGCAAAACCGAGTTGAAATGATCCTGAGCCACAGTATGTTTTTTACTAGGAGTCATGGTAAAGTGCAATGAACTGACGCTGATTCCAATACAGAGGAAACAATGGAACTGGTTTGGAAACATTCGGGATTCATTTCGTATTTCTAGAAAATAGCGCGCCCAACTGTTCAAAACACAAGTGACATCTGAACAGTGGCTTGACCAAACGAAGCATTTGGCGCTCCATACGTCATCAACCACGTGATCTGCGCTAGTTGACACGCGCCCCGAAACATTGTGCCGAAACACTCTGTTTCATGAAGGTGAACCGCGCGCTGAAGCGTCGTGTCAAACGGGCCATCCCTAGTGCTTTGTTAAGGTGTGCGCAACAAAGGAGACTTCGGACAGCAGTCCGTCACGCTGTTCTATGTGAGTGGGATGCCAGACTCAGGAGAACCGTGTCTCCCGGGAGATTTGAATCTCCAGACAGAGGACAGGCTTTGGGACGGGCAGAGGCGGCTTTTGAATGAACACTCCTTTATAATTCAAGTTTCTTTTTATTTGAGTATTCAGCAACATAGACAGTGTAAAAGACATTCAAACTTTGTTTTTTATACCCCAAACAAACAAACCCACCCTGTTGGACCATAAAAGAAAAATAATTCAATACAATATATAAGAATTTTACTGATTGGAGTAACAGTGTTACCCCTCAGAGAGAAGCGATGGATTAAAATCTTTGATCTTGCACAGAATTGGCTGCCAGATATTAAAAAACCCTGCAGTACAACCCTTCATTGAAAATCGTAATTTTTTCCACGGTAAGATGACACATAAGATCAACAAGATATTTCCTAAAAGTGGGGGGTTGTTTGTTTTTCCAGTGTAGGAGGATTAGTCTTCTGGCCAGAAGTGTAGTGAAAGCGATTACACTTTTGGATTTACTAGGAAGACGCAGAGAGAAGAAGAAAAGAGAACTCTGACACACCAAATATCGTAATTGAGGCCTCAGGAGCACTGTGCATCAGAAAGAAGTTGAAAAATGTTGGGCCAGAAGGCCCCCAGTGTCGGACAAAACCAAAACATATGTGACAGTGTACCTGGTACCATTTTACATCGATTGCAATTAGCATTATGATCTAGTTTGATTTTAGCTGTACTTTGGACCAATGCAGTCTGTGAACCACCTTGAATTGTAACACCCTTTGTCTTAAGCATATTGAGGATGAATAAATATTCTGAAGAGCAGTCTGCCATACATCCTCTGATAGGTCTGTAGCCGAATCTTCTTCCCACTTTCTTTTGGTATGAGTCAGTGGATCTGTGTTTGATGAGTTGATTGTTGTTTACAACGGAACTCCAATTTCTTCTTCTACTGTTGCACTGTTGTAATGTACTTTTCCCGGACCAATCACAATCATACACGTCATCGGACCAACTTATAGCCAAATAGTGTGAGGTCATCATTAGTCGCAGGCTGTGTTCGGGGGCCTGCGGGAGCCGTTTGGTATCCAAAAGAGGCTGTTTTTAAGCTGAAGTGGCAGCCATGTTTGGTACGTTATAAAGCCTGGGTAAAGTGCTGCACTTGTTAAATCCTGCGTCAAACAGCTCGACCACTGACTGACTGTCAAGGTGCTCGACGTGTGATGTGACGTAGCGAGGCCTCGTTTCCTCCGGTCACTTGAATTGCCGTCTACTAAAAGAGATGAGGTGAGGCAGACACTCAGCTCAACAAAGAGGGTGCTCGTCAGCTAGCATTTGTTCTTCAGATGTCGTTAATTAAGTTTATTAAGAATCTATTATTTTGTTTTGGTCTGACTGACTATGAAAATGTTGAATGTAATATTAAAAATGTCTTAAAGTCATAATTCTTAGCTGACAACGCTGGGTCAACAAAATTTGATTGAGACTGAGAGACTTCTGAAACTAGAACTAAAAGTAAAAATAAGAGTTTTACATTAAGATCTCTGAGATTTTTGTTGAGAAGAAGATGCGTGTAGACTTTATTTACATGTAAAGGTTAGACCTGTGTGTGCGTGTGTATGTGAGTGTTTCACTGTTTGTAAGTCTGTAACTAATTCACACCAGAGTGCATTGTGGTGCACTTTTGTCTTAGAGCACAAAGGCTGTGGTTCAAAGCCTGACTGGAGCTGTCCTGTGGTTTTTGCATGGTGTTTGAATGGAATTTTTTTTTAACAACTTTTACAACAATTTTGAAGAATCTGGGGTTTTTATTGCACGAGAAAATGTATTCCAAAGTTTTACTGCCTGAAACTTATTGAAAACTGACCTCGAGAAGTGAGAAACTTTTAAATGAAGAGCTGAAGAATTACGGGTTGAAGGAGAATGGAACTGTAAATTATCTATAAAATATGCTGAGAACTGCTCAGGCATATTCCCTTCACGAAAAAGAATATTGTATGTAAAAACACAGATTTGATCACTATAAGGGCCTCCTCTTGTTACGGTTTCAGTTCCTTTGTGTTTTGTTCTTGGATTTCCTGTTTTATTTTGAAGTATTTCCTGTTTGGTTGTTGTTTCGAGTTTTACCTTGCCCCATCAGTCCTGAGTGTTTCCACCTGTGTCTTGTTGCCTTGTATGCATTTAAGTCCTGTCTTTCCCTTCCTCCTGTGCTGGTCCATATTGTATTGTTCCCCAGTTTCGAGTGTCATGTATTTCGAGTTTTCTAGCCTGCCGTATGCAGTGGTTTTTGTTTTTGTAGTTTTGTTATTATTAAAGCCTCGTTCTCCTGCAACCTCCTGCCTCTCCTCCTCTCTGCACCTGGGTACTCCCTCCCTTTCCCCACTGTAACACCTCTGTTGACAGAAGAACAGGAATCATTCAAACGGGCCAATGAGGAGATGCTGAAGGGGTGAACCTGTTCACAAAGCCCCTTCTGCCCCAGAGTACATGTTGAATCAAAACATGAAGGCCGTGTAACACATGTACATTTTGCACAGAATGCACGAGTAAAAATTGGTCAAACATAAATATACGTGGAAAAAGTGAGACAAGTTGTGGTCTTTATGTGAACTTTTTACAGATGTGTTATGAATGAACCACGTTAAAACCACGGGAGAAGTACATGTAAACCACGCAAAGAACATAAATCAACATAGAACATGAACCGTGTGTGATTATTGCACTGTTTATATGCAATTTATTAGTGATTCGTGGGTCAATTACACAATTTTAATGTGATAAGTGTGCTGTTTAGGCAATATCAAAGTTATGCATTGATGGTACATGTGTGAAAAGTCCCCTAAAAGTTACTACCCTAACTTGGTTTGATACATATAAACCAATAAATCCTCTCTGAAGAGTGTGGTCTTTACAGATGGGCATCTTCTTCTTTACAGGAGAGATGAAAGCTGATCAAAGCGGAAACTCTTCATTTGAATCTGCTCGTTATTTTTATCCTGGACTCAGATAACTATTTTTATCATCAAGCTCAGAGGTGCTAATTACATCAAATGTTATTTTTGATTAAATATATAGTGCACATTCGCAACTATATATACATTCTCCCCTCTCCTGCCCTCTCACCCTCCGCGGGTGGTTTCTCCTCCAAGCTGGGGTCCTCTACCAGAGTCCTGGGAGCTTGAGGGTCCTGCAGTATCTTAGCTGTTCCTGTTCTTTTCTGGACTGAGAGGTCTGACGTCTTTCCAGGTATCTGTTGTAGCCCCTCCTCCAGCTTGGGGGTTACTGCCCCGAGTGCTCCAATTACCACAGGCACCACTGTCACCTTCACTTTCCAGGCTTTCTCCAGTCCTTCTCTGAGTCCCTGGTATTTCTCCAGTTTCTCATGTTCCTTCTTCCTGGTGTTTCCGTCACTCCATAGAGTAAGTCCTGAGAAGCCAGCTCAACGGCAAGAACAAGACCCGGTCAATAAACAGCTATACACACTGCCAGTTATCAGATACCCTGCAGGAATAATAAGATGGCCAAAGGAAGAGATACAGACCACAGATGTTGAGACACGAAAGCTCCTCACCATCCATGGAGGGTTCCATCCCAAATCCAGCACCCTGAGACTGTATGCTAGCCGCAAGGAAGGAGGCCGAGGACTAGTGAGCGTGGAAGCCACTATCCAGGATGAAACATCCAAGATGCATGAGTACATCAAGCTCAAGGCCCCAACTGGCAGTGTGCTCAGTGAATGTGTCAGGCAACGGACCGCAGAGGATGCAGTGCTGGAGATTCCTCATGGGAGGACAAACCCCTGCATGGGATGTACCACCGGACCATAACTGAAGTGGCTGATATCAAGAAGTCCTACCAATGGCTAGAGAGGGCTGGCCTACAGGACAGCACTGAAGCACTCATCCTGGCAGCTCAGGAACAAGCCCTGAGCACCAGAGCGATAGAGGCTCAGATCTACCACACCAGACAAGACCCAAGGTGTAGATCTACCACACCAGACAAGACCCAAGGTGTAGATCTACCACACCAGACAAGACCCAAGGTGTAGATCTACCACACCAGACAAGACCCAAGGTGTAGATCTACCACACCAGACAAGACCCAAGGTGTAGATCTACCACACCAGACAAGACCCAAGGTGTAGATCTACCACACCAGACAAGACCCAAGGTGTAGGCTGTGCAAAGAGACGCCTAAACCAAAGAAGTGTTGCAAGCTTGATCCCCGCTCCCCCCCAGTTAAGCGCCGCCATGGCCCGCAGGCAAGACACCCCACCCTCCCCAACGCTGCCCCACCAACATGTGAATACACACGAAAGCCTCCGTGTGGTCAGAGGAGCCGCAGGCGTGCACCGGCACCCACGCCCCCGCCAGCCTGCCCCAGGGCAGCTGCGGTCACACCAGCAGCCCACAATTCACTAAGCACGAATGAGGAGGGAATGAATGGACACACTCATTGTAAGCACTTTGAGATAAATCCAATCCATTATTATTATTATTATTATTATTATTACATGGAGCGCAACAACCAAGTGGCTGGAATAATATACAGGAAGAGATGTGCAGAATATGAACTGGAAACCCCAAAGTGGTAGAGAATGAGGGGGGCAAAGATCCTGTGGGACTTCCAAATCCAGACTGACAGGATGGTGATGGAGAACCAACAAGACATTGTAGTAGCTCACACACCAAAAAAGTCTGGGCACCCCTGATCTACTTCCTGCTGAGTGCTTTTTCTCACCTCTTTGTCTTCCTGTCTGCCTTTCCTTTTCAGCTCTGTTATAAATCACACATTGCTTTAGGAAATATTTAAGATGCGTGCAGATGGGGAGAAGTATCTGTATACAACACCCTTAATGCAGACACTCATAAATAATACAGAAGAAAATTCCCATTTAGTTCATAACCTCACAGCAGGGGCCTCTTTAATCATCTGGGTGGGGTTTTCCCCATCTCTGAACAAACTGCTCGGCAGACATGAAGTCATGGATGCCGACCTGACCTCTGTCAAAAACAAACCTCTGGAACATCTATCTGTTTTAGTCTGTGAAGATTCTTCTTTGTCCAGGTCATGTTCTAACAGGATTCTGCTCTTCAGGCTAGCAGGACTTTAAATCTAGAAGATCTAGAAGAGGTTTCTGTGTTCATCAAGGTAGCTGATGGGTTCAGGTTATGTACGTGGAGAGCAGAAATGTTAGATCATTCACTGGATCATAGAAAATATTTATGAACTTCATGGCCATTGAACAGAAGAAGAATAAAAATACAACAACCTGCCATCAGGGACAGCACCCATAGAAATGTATACATCTTTACAGCTAACTAGTTATGGCCCGGAGCAGCAGTCCCTGACTGCAAGGACCAGAATCTTTTTGGAAATATTTCTGTGTTTTTGAGCAAAAATTTGAGTACCGCCACTTGTGCGAAAACTCACCTTGAATTAGGTGAACTTGAATTATGGACATAGTGAGCAGTCCCCTCCCCCCAATAAAGGCATCAAAGCGGGCAAAACCATAAAAAAATAATTGGGGCAAATGGGGCTTCAGAAAAAAAAGTCAGAATTCACTAACAAAACCAATCCATACATTTCGGGAATATCCGAAAAAAACTTTTGAAATTATTATGGGATGGCCAAACGACCTACGGCTTGGCGGTCATTTTGTTTCAAAATGTTAGATTTGGCGATTTTCATTTTCTCCCACAATATGGAAAAAGTAAACTTTTGTCCAACAGTTTTTTAAGAAATTTCACACACGTCACTAGCTTAAGTCTACAACGACCCATGGAGTTTGTTGACCTTTGACCTCGGGAAGAGGCCGCCATCTTGAATTTAAAAAAAAAACCACCTTTAGTGATCATCAACTCTGATCAGGCTGACAGAGACAACGGGAGGAGTTTGTGAGGCTGCTAATTTACATGGCTTATTTATACAAACCAATGTGACAGTTAACAGTTATTGAATGAGGGACATTCTTCAACAATACCACAATAGACCCACCATGTTTGTATTGACTGTTATCACAACTGGCAGTGCTTCCATGGTTAGTGTCTTAAGCAATGTGTTTTTCTGAGACACTTGATGATGGTGATCGCAATGCTAGCACTTTTAGCCACATTAGCATAACTAGCATAGTTAGGATTATTAGCATCACAAGCATACCTCTGAATACCTCTCCTACTCACTACATAGACCACAATTTATTGGGTTGGAACATTTTTTGCCAAAAAATGTATTTAAATGTATTTTTTAAATAAACCATCAATGTTTTTATCTTCAGAAGAAGTGGACTCATAAATAATTGTCACAACATGCCCATATTAATCAGATTTTAACTTTGTGAAATTGATGACATCATATCCGCCGTTTGAAAAAAAAAAAGAGATAGACCAATCAGACCAATCACTGATTATTGACATCCTCCAACATGGCGGCGTCCATATTGCAAAAAAAAAGACGGCTGAATACGTTTCATTTTGTTTGAACTTGAACAAAACCATTTTCCAGGGGTGACATCACACTCACTGTGTCCATTTCTTCTATGCAGTCAATAGTTGAATATTGTATCAGATGTTTGATTACCTCACATGTGTGTGTCATAATTCCCACAATGGGCTCAGGGATGATTCTGGGAATTTTGCATGCAGTCTTTTTTAGTGGGATAAGACTCAGCCATTCACAATGCCTAAATTACAACTTGGTGCTGTTGCCATGACTACCATTGCCAGGTCAGTTATCCAGAAGGAGGAGCAGAATTCCAGATGCCCGAGGGAAATCTGATATTGATCACAGGGTCATTTGTTGACCATACAGCTCCATAGATTGCTTTAAAACATGCCTGTGGCTGTTAGCATCCAGCACCTCACACATCCACCAGATTAACTCTGTTTCAATTAGGGACTTCAATTCACTATGCTTTTAATAAAGATATTTCCTAAGTGACCTTCTACCGTGTAACCTGCACTTCAGAAGCTCAGAGGTTACAGTGAGTCCAGATTTGAAAGTGCAGAAGCATTCCCCTTTATTCTGGAAACTCCAAAGCTTCGCATCCAAAGGATCAAGGAAAAATGACCAGCAGTCTCTGATTGAAATTTTTTTCTAGAAAATATATTTAACCCTTGTGCTATCCTAGGAACTTTAGGGTCATCTAAGATAGCACATCTGAAATGTAAGGAGGAGAAGTTTTGTTTTGTCCACGGTGACCTTTCTGCACTGAGACAGACTGAGCTCTGGCCAAAGCTGCAGCAGAAGACAGAGTCTGCTGAAGTGAGTGAGGCAACGTCCAGACTGCCCTAGGAAATCTGAATGGGACTTCTTTTTTTCTAAACACCCCCACATTATTTCTCTGGGAACTACTGTCTTAGGATTTTTGCTGATCATCTTAACAAACGTACATTTTCACAGAGAAGTGAATCTCCTGACTGACCAGTCATTGATCTTCGCTTGTTTAACATTTTACATTTTCCTCACGAGTCTCTTTAAGTCCTTTCTGAATGTTTCCAAAAGTAAATTTTTGCTCTGCCGTACTAATTCTAAATTGAAGACTGAGAATTACTATCATTTATTTTCATTCTGTTAAAAAAACAGTTTAATGTTTGTGAAAAACAACTTTTATCTCACATGAAAGATGGAATCAATCCTGTTTGTGCAGTTGATTGACACGTGGAAATACTTCCTATAGATAGATAGATAGAATTTATTCCAGACTCATGGTCCAATCAGTAAAAAGAAATACACAGTTTCGAGAATACACGAGCTGAGGCACAGTGTATAGTTACAATTAATAAAAAAGTTAATAAAAATGCTTAATAAAAAACTAAATTAATTAACAAGGATAAGAATAAATACCAAGATAAAAAGATTACATATACATACCACACTATAAAACCTTAATTACAAAGACAAGTAAAAAGACTGTCCCTCCAGTGTTTCCATAGATTTGACCGGAAACGTATTGCACTAAATCTAATGTTGCTTATGGCCAGGATGAGAGTATTCCCTGAAGCGTTTAATCTGCAGATAGATTTAAACATATGCAAGCCCAGATAGTGTTAATTCTGAGTGAAACGAAAAGCTCACCAGCACTCGTCCTCCTTGGCTTATTTAAAAGCACTCTTAGAGCATCATTGGACGCCACCTGCAGCCTTCTCATACTGGCACTTTTATAGCTCGCCCAAAGATGAGCTGTGTACAGAGGAGAGCAAAAAGCTTTAAATAATGTCACCTTGACTCCTTCTGTACACATACCAAACTTTCGAGAAAGAGTGTTGGCTGAGCCATATACCACACGACACTGCCTGTAGATGTCTGCGTCATCTGACAAGTCCTCTGAAATGATATGCCCAAGATACTTGATCTTATTAGTACACACAAGCACAGCATTTGGCAGGTAAAAATCAGGGAATTTTTGGTTTTTGTCTTCTTTTGTCCGAGAGATCATAATCAGACTTTTTTGTGCGTTAAATATGATGTCATTATCAAGCCCATAGGCTGAACAGATGTTAAGCAATTGTTGAAGGCCAGCAGTACTCGGACTCAACACAACTATATCGTCAGCATACATCAAATGGTTGATAATTAGATCTCCAGCCACACAGCCAGTGCGACAGGAATTAAGTTTAAGAGACAATTCATCCAAATATAAATTAAACAGAATAGGAGAGAGAATGCCCCCTTGTCTCACCCGGTTGGTGGATTTAAAAGGTTCTGACACCTGGTTTCCCCATTTAACCTGCATTGTCTGTTGAGCATACCAATACGCCAGAATACGCACAACACATTTGGGTACACCTCTCTTTGTCAGTTTCATAAATAATTTCTTATGATTTATCCTGTCAAATGCTTTAGAGGCATCTAGAAAACACAAAAAAACAGAGGAATTTAGACTCCTATATTTGTGAATCATTTCTTTAAGAGCATATATATCGCCTTTCACTGAGTTTCTTACAAGCTGTGCTGTTGATACTGAAATAATAAAATGTAAAAAGCGTATACAATTAAAACAATTAACTAGATATAGTTGGGAAACACAAATATACAAAAATAAAGAACAGAGCTGGAGGTAGCAGAGACAAAGATGTTGAGGTTCTCTTTGGGAGTGACCATTGTGGAGAGGATCAGGAATGAATCCATCAGAGGAACAGATCACGCTAGATGTTTTGGAGATAAATGCAGGGAAACAGGACGAAAGGAGGACACGAGTGTGGTTGACGTTAATGAAGAGGATGAAGGGCTAGTAGGAGGTGAATGATTTGCTAAATCTGGCCAATTTTTGTCTAATTTTCAGACAAACTAAATATATGCTGGTAGTAAAGACTCATGAACTTCAGGGGAACATCATTTTTTAGGCGTTTCATTATCAGATGGATCTACAAGTGCAAGTCAGGTTTCCAGAGGAGATGTGTTTCTACTGAAACACCTATATGTTTTTTCTGCAGCTGCCTCCTGCTTATAGCAGCTCTGCAGTAGCTCCTGGGAGTCTGACTGTCTGTAGTCTGACTCTTCATAAAAAGAACTTTCAATGACATGCATATAGTTCACCACCAAACCAGGAGGCTCAAAACATCCAGAAAACTTAGTGTAATGTTTTTTTGTATCAAGGTGTGAAATTGATGGACATCTCATAAACTCAGGAAGTTGACTCACTTCAGAGACGGAAAAAACATCGCTGCAGGAAAGAGCTTTCACAGATCTTGCCTCCCACCAGCATTAGACTCTACAGCATTTCAGAGACACTGGAAACTTCTTTGTGTTATTTATTGTATCTTAGTGTTATTATTATTGTTGCTATTGCATTTTACTGCTATCTATCTACAGTGCCTAGAGAAAGTCTTCAGCCCCCTTGAACTTTTCAACCTTTTGTCACATTTCAGGCTTCAAACATAAAGATATAAAACTGTAATTTGTTGTGAAGAATTAACAAAAGGTGGGACACAATCATGAAGTGGAACAAAATTTATTGGATATTTCAAACTTGTTTAATAGATAACAAACTGAAAAATTGGGCATGCAAAATTATTCAGCCCTTTACTTTCAGTGTAGCAAACTCTCTCCAGATGTTCAGTGAGGATCTCTGAATGATGTTGACCTAGAGACTAATGAGGATAAAGAGGATCTACCTGTATGTAATCAAGTCTCCGTATAAATGCAGCTGCTCTGTGATTGACTCAGAGGTCCGTTTAAAGCACAGAGAGCATCATGAAGAACAAGAAACACAGCAGGAAGGTCTGAGACACTGTTGTGGAGAAGTTTAAAGCCGGATTTGGACACAAAAAGATTTCCCAAGCTTTAAACACAAGGAGCACTGTGCAAGTGATAATATGGAAATAGAAGGAGCATCAGACCACTGAAAATCTACAAAGACCCGGCTGTCCGTCTAAAGTAACTTTCAGCTCAAACTAGGAGAAGACAGATTAGAGATGCCGCCAAGAGGCCCATGATCACTCTGGATGAACTGCAGAGATCTACAGCTGAGGTGGAGAGTCTGGCCATGGGACAACAATCACTCATATACTGCACAAATCTGGCCTTTAGGGAAGAGTGGCAAGAAGAAAGCCATTTCTTAAAGAAATCCATAAAAAGTGTCATTTACAGTTTGCCACGAGACACACCAAACACGTGGAAGAAGGAGCTATGGTCAGATGAAACTTTTTGGCAACAATGCAAAATGTTCTGTTTGGCATAAACAACACGGCTCATCGGCCCGAACACACCATCCCCATTGTCAAACATGGTGGTGGCAGCATCATGGTTTGGGCCTGCTTTTCTTCAGCAGGGACAGAGAGGATGGTTAGAATTGATGGGAAGATGGATGAAGCCAAATACAGGACCCTTCCTGATGGAGTCTGCAAAGACCTGAGACTCTGATGGAGATTTGTCTTCCAACTAGACAATGATCCAAAAAATAAAGCAAAATCTACAATGGAATGGTTCACAAAGAAACGTCTGTCTGTCTGTCTGTCTGTCTGTCTGTCTGACTGTCTGTCTCATAACCTGTAGTGGATTAGCAGTTTTTTAGCAGTTTTCTAAGCGGTCCTCAGAAATCTACATTTTCTCAATAATCTTTCCGAGCTCAGAAAAACTTTGTCAGGTGAAGTTTCGATGGGCAAACAACTGCTCACATCTTGTGTTAGATTGTAAATAGTTTTCTGTGTCTCCTGCAGTTATCTGACAGAGGATGGAAGACAGAGACGCTGCTTTCTCTGCTTTGACTACTTTTAGACCATATTATTACAGTTCCTGCTGCAGAGCAAAGGAATGCACTCAGAGGTTACTGGAGGAGACTTTTGTGACCGCCGCCTTTTTTTTGCAGCATAAAAAGTAGCTAAATCTTTCTCTGAGAAATTCTGTTGCTGAGTCACAGCAGAGTGAAAATTAAGGCGTTTATTTACAAAACCAAGCTTAAGGGCTGAGGAAAAGGAAGGCGGTGTGTGCAGAAATGTGACCAGAGGTCCTCAGAAAGAGGTTCTCATTACTCAGTCTGAAGAACACATGCAGGTCTGCTTTCTGTCAAATCTCAGAGGTGCTGAAAGGATCCTTTAACCCTTGTTCTATCCTAGGCACTTTAACGTTGGGAGTTGGGTCATCTAGACCCACTACACAGTGCTCTGAACCTTTTTTCTTCAATGATTTGTGATCTTCACTGGTGTCCATGGATTACATGAAATCTTTCCACCTTTATCCACCTTTGTCATGGTAGGGGGAACACCTCAATGTAGGGGGGGTCATCTAAGGTAGCACAAGGATTAAGTTGCTTTTTTGTGTTTTCCTTCAGTTCTTCAATGCTCTTACTTAAAGGTTTTTATAACTTTATGGCTGGATGATAGAGCAGTTTTAGTTTTCTTGTGGGAAACTAAAGTAATAAGCCGACCATGTTAGTGAGGTGGACATGGCACTGAAGGTTGGAGTTTGAATTTGCTTTGGGGTGATCCGTACAGTGAAAGGAGTCATGCCGGCTGAGACGTAGCCCAGGTCAAAGAGGTCTGTGCCAGGTGTGGATGAGCGGGACGTCCTGATGACAAACTGGAGACGAGAATAAGGCAAGGGCAAACATGGATCTGAACACAGATAAGTTCTTATGGCAGAACCCGCGAAACCAGACTCAACTTTTCACACAGACTAATATGATGTTGACGTTAGGCCTTCAGTCACAGTAAGATAAATGGGCAAACTTGTACGGGACATGCAGGTGGCCCACACAAAATTTTAAGATCATAGACCCATAAAGTAAAAATCTTCATGCACATTTTTTTCTATGGGGCGGCCGTGGTGCAGCGGTAGGGCGGTTGAGCCACGGTCGTAATATTACAGGCTCAATTCCCACCCATGATTCGAGGTGTCCTTGGGCAAGACACTGAACCCCTCCTTGCCTCTGGTGGGAAGTTGGCCCCCAGTGTTCAGCAGCAGAGTCGCCACCAGTGTGTGAATGTATGGGTGAATGGGACTGTGACTGTAAAGCACTTTGGGCCTTGAAGAAGGTAGAAAAGCACTATATAAGTATACACCATTTACCATTTATGGGCATACTGTGGGCAACAAGTCATAGTGTACACTTATAAAACATGCAAGGGTGAAGCAGATGAGACACAGCCACATTGTACAGATTTTTGAACCTCTCTAAATCCTGCACACAAGCCCATTAGTGCTGTTTAAGTGATAGGCACAGACTCCTTGGGTACATCCTGACTGGTAGAGTTTAGGAAAGTAGACAATCTGAGTGTACTGTAGTTTGTGTGGACATCCTGCGGGCTCTTAAGTAATACCGCACACCCTGTGCATGCAGCCTTTGCTCGTGGTCAGTAAGAAGCCAGTACGCACTCTTCAATAAGGAGAGATTTTGAATGTGTGATTGAAAGATTTAATAGTGTAGCATGAATAGTCAGTAGTCTTTAGCAGCTGGGCTCAGGGCTGGAGACATCTTGCATGTTTGTGATGACCTTAGACAAAGTGAAGAGACCTCAGAGACCAGACGCTAATGGTGGTTCAGGCCGGACCATGCCGAATTGAAGAGCTAGGAGGAGAACGGGGTGGAGGTTGGCTGGCAAAATGTCTAAGGTTTTGCTCATGAGTGACATTTAGAGTGATGAATCAACAAACCAGCATACCTGAAGACGATTACATTTTTCCTTATTGAAATTGCGCCAAAGATTCACTTTACTATGGTCCATTGTGTGATATAAAGATTCCGTACGACATCAAGACGTGTGCATCATATGTGCAAGCAGCTTGAATTATCCTTACGAATAACTCACAATACACGTACAACCTTTACGACAATGCTA
Source organism: Oryzias sinensis (assembly GCA_037389245.1). Lineage (NCBI taxonomy): Eukaryota > Metazoa > Chordata > Actinopteri > Beloniformes > Adrianichthyidae > Oryzias > Oryzias sinensis. The sequence goes on along the minus strand of CM074503.1, from coordinate 193,172 downwards.
CGTTCCATTTTTATAACTTCCCATAAGGTGGCTGCATAAGCCTTAAAGGATCTGTATGTTTTTTCAAGTGTTCCGAGTATACTCTATGTACAAATCGGGCGTTAATTGAAAGTTCAAAAGGTTGAACTTCTTCACTCTTAATCACAGCAATGACAGCAGTGACCAATCCGGGACCTGAATTTGATAGTGACTTGTATGAGCATCCTTTTCAAAACACAGAAGTACAGACCGTTATAAACAGAATCATGAAGGACAAATTAATAATTTTGTTTTGTACCTAGCTGGATTGAAACCAAAGATGAACATTTATAGGAACAAAGCTGTGAAAACAAAAATCCTGGAGCAAGATTTGCGGGATTTGCACCATTTTGACTTTTCAAATCAAGTTTCATCCCACTGTAGTTAGCAGACGAGCTCTAGTAAACAGTAAAGAAACAAAAGAAGAAGAATCCCGCACCCTGCCGCTTTGTGTGTGTCCAATATGAACACCACCAGCTAAATTTGTTCTTGAAAGCGTGAATAACGGCTCTTGAACCCGGTAGTTGTGAAGGCAGCTTGACTTTATTGCTGCCTTCGCACTGAACACGGTTCTTGTGTCAGGGGCGCCCACTTTCAATGTTAAGTCAATGGTACAGACACGATCTCAGCGATTTGGCCGGGCGGTGCGGCGCGGCCAGAGTTGAAATATCTGAACTTTGGTGTGGTCGCCACATCCCATCTACCAATCAGGGACACATCTTTGGACACATGACATGTTCAGTGACTCGATCAGCTCGTAAGAACAGCTATTCTGACACCTGGAGGCTGGCTCGTGGCAGCCTGTTCAGGTCTCCTGACTATAAAAAAGGTTTTCTAATTTTATTCTTGTTGTTATTTTTCCCCTCTCGTTTTCTTGCGGGACACAGAAACACCGCGGACGCTGGTTGTCACTCAGATGCAGCTCCTGCAGCAGGAGTGTTTCGGGAGAGTCTCTGAATGATCACATGAACCCAGACATGAGATCTGATTAAGAAACTAGTTCTGATCTCTAAACATTCTCTTTTATCTTCCATGCATTGCGAATGGGATATACACAGACCCTGCTCCATGTAGCGATCAGGCTTTAAACATGTGGTGGTAGCTCCTCCCACATGTGGCTGTGGTGTCAAGCTTATGAACAGTTTTGGAAAAGTGTTGAGCCGTAAATTCACAGCGCGGTGAAGAAGAGGTGGCCAACAGTAATGTGATGCACGAATCGCGTTTGGTGTAAGCGCAGCTTCAGTGGTCCTGCTATTATTGCTCACATCCATTGTACAGTCAATGCGTCGCCCATTGACTGTATACCAGAAGACCCAGATTGGTGGAAATGTCAAATCACCTGAGCCCAGGCTGTGATTACACTGGCTGGCTGCATGTCCACACAATGTAACGTAAACAGAGAGTTGACTTTTTAGTGATGTAACTGTAGCTAACGGTTAGCCAGTGGTAAGCTAGCATCAGTTTTCATTCAGAATTTACCAATCTTTGCTTCAAGAGTCTCCACCCCCCATCGCCCTGATAAGTGGCTGTATGAGGAAGGAGGGTAAGTCGGGTACAGCTGGCAGACAGACCCCCGATTGGTGAAATACCCGTCCCCCAGCCCCAGGGACTCCATCGCAAGGAGAGCCGACCGCCCCAGGCCCAACACCCCCTCCCAAATAGAGAGAGGAGCCAAGAAATAGCCGGCCTCAGGGACAAGCCCAGGCCCCCACACCCAGGTGCTGCCCCAGTGAGAGCTCTGGTCGGGCACTGACAGGACGGAGGCAGCAGTGGCTTTTAAGCAGTTTTTGTGGCACATCTTCAAAACTGTTTATCATTTTTCTGGGGTTTTTTGGGGGTTTTCTTACCACAGCTTTTACAAAGACGTCAGCTTTATGCAAAGTTTTTCATGTTTTTTTAAAAATGTTTTTCACACTTGTTTTTATTATCTTAAACTTTAATTAATGTGGCACCAACCTTGCACATTTTACTACAGAATTTTTGAATTTAGCGTCAGTGCTAAATTGTACTTCAACATCTGTCAGCATTCACACAGGTGTTTTTGAAGAAAATGCAATTATTCTAGTAAAGTATTTCAACTGTAACTGATGATATTACATAGACTATCACACATTTTTTTAAGTGTAGCATGTAAAAGAAAAAAGTTTCCTTAGTTTGCAGTTGCGTCAAGAGAAAATGCTGATGTGTTGAGGAAGTTGCACGTCAGTTGAACCTCAGATCTTAAGATAAAAGTATTTGAAGTGCTGCTGTGAGAGTCTGTTTCTTTTAACACCAGAGGAAGTGAAGGGTGAGTTTGGATCACTTGTTTCTTTGGGAACTCTGACAGCACATTAGCTAATGAGGAAATTTGAGACTTTATGCTGTCTTAACACATTATCATTAGACGACCATCACTTCCTCATTGTTTTCACCCGCCGCCACAGTGTTAAAGTCAAATTTGATTGTTTTTTTTTTAGTTCTGTATTTAACTTACACGTTTCTTTTGTTTTTAAAAAAACTTGTTTTCCTACATTTTATGCTGGACACTACAATTTTAATATGGAATGTTAAACCTTGTTACAACTTTACTAAGAGAGAAAGAAAGACAAGAAAAACCCTCTTCATCCTGTAACTGAGCATGTTTCCATTTCTGAACGAAACCTCCAACTCGCCACAGTCTGAAAGCCCGGGAAAAACAGCCCAGATACAAACTGGGTAACTACAACATAAAGGGGACTCACTGCTCAGAAAAAAAAACTGCTTTTTAACAATTGAAAAAATATTTGATTGTCAAGGGTTTCAGTCTAAAGCAGTAGTGCGTAACCTGAGACTCTGGAGCCACATGCTGCTCTTTTATGCCTTCATTGAGGCATTTTGGCTTTAATGAAAAATGCTAACAAAATAAATAAATACCGGGCTTGTAATTTTGCCTGGTTTGTCTTCGTAAAGTTGTTTTTTTTCATTAAAATTTTAACAAGATAACTAAGCAAAATGATGCATGTAAAGCACATATTCTGATGTACTGAACAGTGTAGTTCCTGTTCACAAGCAAATTTCTGCTTTTGCATTCAAAAATTAAAAAAAAAAAGATTTTACATCGATGTTGTCTTGTTTATATTCAATAATAAGAGGAGAGAAACACCACATAAACATAAATAAAGTGGGTTTTTTTCCACCTCACCCACAGTGAGGTGGGAATTTGCAGCTCTTATTTAGGTCAGTAAGAAACTGGACCGAATGGCTCTTTTATTGTGAAAGGTCACAGACCCCTGGTCTAAAGACTTTCTTTTTCCATCGCCCTCTGAGTTTTCCCCTAAACACTACTTTATTTGAAACTCCTGTCATTCTTGTTTTTTTTGCTCCATCTTTTTTCAGAAGTATTGAAAAAAACTTTTTTCCAGTGAGTTTTAGTAAAACCTAGTATTACTTTTTTGACTTTGTGTGTTAAAATTACAAATATTTCCTCATAAAAGACCAAACCCACATTCACGTATTTCTGATATATTAATGAACACTTAAGTAAACATTTTTAATCAATAAAAAGGTTAACACGGGTTAGTTGTGAGCCGACTGTCAAACCACACAGTCAAAAAGAACAAAACGAATCATTTTAAGCCTGTACAACACAGAAAGCTAAATTATGAGGTGTCCTGTAAATACAAATGAGGCATCTCTTTAACTGAGAAGTTGTTATTTAAAATAAGATTTTAATCTTTAACAGTTTAAAGGCTAAATATTCTTCCAGACTTTTATTCCAAGACATTTTACTGTATGTTTGCTGCTTAAACTCATATTTATTGTAAAGTGATTTCACTTCTCCCGTCTTGTGCCTCCTCTCTTCTGAATTAAACAGTTTGATTGATGCCCCGTCCCATGCTAACATGTCTAATTCTTGATTTGGACAAAGTACCCTCAGTGGTTCACTTCAATCAGCCCGCTGTTCAGAGGTGAAACCCACCATAGTTTTTGGAAGAGTGTGGAGAACATTTGTAAATGGAAAAGTTTCATTTGTGCTTAGATTTTCCAGCTTTGGAAACTTTGAAATTGTAATTGGATTAAAACCTTTTAAACCATCGAAGCAGCCATTTTACGTGGGCCGTTTTCTTTGTGCAGAGAAACGTATATATATATATATAGATGTTACGCACACATATAAATCTGAATTACTGTCTGTTATAAACTGCTGTGACTCTGCTGACTTTCACAGTGAACTATAAGGAACTCTCCTGTGTTCACAGGACCAAACAGAGCACAATGAGGGTGGATGCCTCCTCAGCTAGATGAAGTCAACGGCAGCAAACATCAGGACGTGTGGGTGCCTGTGAGCCAGCTATGCTATGGTTCCTTTTGGAGGATGAAGTAGTGAACGATGGACTCAAACATGTCTGAGGAAGACTTGATCAACTGCACCATCAAGCATGATATCCACCAGAATGTCTTCTCCTTTGTGTACATTCTGGTGCTGCTGGTGAGTTTGAAACGATTTCCAGCCCAGCTGTTAGTCGGCAGTGAGAATGTGCAGCAGAGCCGGCAGCTGCAGGAAAACTTTCTCTCTGCTGCAGACTTGTAGTGATGATGCTAATGACTTTTACTTTTTCTAGAAAGCAACTCTTTACTGCAGGTTTGATTTCTTAAAATAAGCCTCTTGATGACCCCAGCGGAGGAGCTCTGGAGCAACTGACCTTGCAGAGTCTGCGACCTCTTTGCACTTTGCGCTTCAGCATCCTCTGACCCCTCCCCATCAGTTTACGACGTCTACCACTTGGTGGCTGAGCTGCTGTTGTTTCCAAACTCTTCCATTTGTTCTGATAGAGCTGACAGTTGACTGTGGGATATTTAGAAGCGAGGAAATTTCATCACTAGACTTGCTGCACAAGTGGCGTCCTATGACAGTTCCCAGTGGCGGCTCTACACTAACTTTCTCCCTGGGCGAGTAATCCCACAAGCCCCCCCCCCGCACACATTCAATTTGACGACATCCTTTTTTGTTCCCTCTCTTCTATTTAGCCATTTTACACAAAAATGCATGAATTTTATAAACTCGTATTACATCGCGGTCAAACTCAGTCACACAGGGGGCCTAAATTAAAAACACGCTTTAGGTTTTGGGCCGAAAGTTTTTTTTTAAACCTTTAATACTGAACTTTTTGAACATAAATATGAATAAAAACAGGATTATTAATCCAGAATAACTCAAGTTAGACCTTAAATAATGTGAGAGGTTAATGACTGCAAAGTGTTGGTGGGACAGAGTGCAGCCAGACAGCACTGCATGGTGGTGTGTAAGATGACTCTGGAGGTCAGGAAGAAGAAGAGAGGGAAAACAGAAAAGAAGACCAAGTGGTGGAAGCTACAGAATGAAGAAACTTGTGAGGAATTTAGGCAGAAGTTGAGACAGGTCCTGGGTGGTCAGGATGAGCTTCCAGATGACTGGGAAACTACAGCAGAGATTATCAGGGAAACAGGTAGGAAGGTGCTAGGTGTGTCATCTGGAAAGAGGAAAGACGGTAAAGACACTTGGTGGTGGAATGAGGAAGTACAGGAATGCGTCCAGAGGAAGAGGTTGGCTAAAAGGAAGTGGGATGTAGAAAGGACTGAGGAAGGTAGACAGGAGTACAAGGAAGTGCAGCGTAGAGTGAAGAGAGAGGTGGCAAAGGCCAAACAGAAAGCTTACGATGAGCTATATGACAGGTTAGACACAAAGGAAGGAGAGAAGGACTTGTACAGGCTAGCCAGACAGAGAGACAGAGATGGGAAGGACGTGCAACAGATAAGGGTGATTAAGGACAGAGATGGAAAGGTGCTAACAACCCAGGAGAGTGTACAGAAAAGATGGAAGGAGTATTTTGAGGAGCTGATGAACGAGGAAAATGACAGGGAAAGAAGGGAGGAAGATGTGGTTGTTGTGGAGCAGGAAGTAGCAGAGATTGGAAAGGATGAGGTTAGGAAGGCTCTGAAAAGGATGAAGAGCGGAAAGGCCGTTGGTCCTGATGACGTACCTGTGGAGGTATGGAAGTGCTTAGGAGAGACAGCAGTGGAATTTCTAACAAGGTTGTTCAATAGGATTTTAGAAAGTGAGAAGATGCCTGAGGAATGGAGGAGAAGCGTGCTGGTCCTGATCTTTAAGAACAAGGGTGACACGCAGAACTGCAGCAACTATAGAGGAATAAAGTTGATGAGCCACACAATGAAGATGTGGGAAAGAGTAGTGGAAGCCAGGCTTAGGAAGAAGGTGGAGATTTGTGAGCAGCAGTACGGTTTCATGCCCCGTAAGAGCACCACTGATGCCATATTTGCTTTGAGAATGTTGATGGAAAAGTACAGAGATGGTCAGAAGGAGCTGCATTGTGTGTTTGTAGATTTAGAGAAGGCGTACGACAGGGTGCCGAGGGAGGAGCTGTGGTACTGTATGAGGTCGTCTGGAGTGGCAGAGAGGTATGTCAGAGGAGTTCAGGACATGTATGAGAGAAGTATGACGGTGGTGAGATGTGCTGTAGGTCAGACAGAGGAGTTCAAGGTGGAGGTGGGACTACACCAAGGATCAGCTTTGAGTCCCTTTTTGTTTGCTATGCTGATGGACAGGCTGACAGACGAGGTAAGACAGGAATCTCCCTGGACAATGATGTTTGCGGATGACATTGTAATTTGCAGTGAGAGTAGAGAGCAGGTGGAGGAACAGCTAGAGAGGTGGAGGTTTGCTCTGGAAAGAAGAGGCATGAAGGTCAGTCGTAGTAAGACAGAATACATGTGTCTGAAGGAGAGGGATCAAGGTAGAGCGTTAGGTTACAGGGGGCTGAGGTGAAGAAGGTGCAGGAGTTTAAGTACTTGGGGTCAACAGTTCAGTGTGATGGGGAGTGTGGAAAAGAGGTGAAGAGGCGAGTGCAGGCAGGTTGGAGCGGGTGGAGGAAAGTGTCAGGAGTGTCGTGTGACAGAAGAGTGTCAGCAAGACTCAAAGGAAAGGTGTAGAAGACAGTGGTGAGACCAGCTCTGCTCTATGGGTTAGAGACGGTAGCAGTGAGACAGACAAGAGGCTGATATGGAGGTAGCAGAGATGAAGATGTTGAGGTTCTCCTTAGGAGTGACCAGGTTGGACAGGATAAGGAACGAGTACATCAGAGGGACGGCTCATGTTGCCTGTGTTAGCGACTAAGTCAGAGAAGCCAGACTGAGATGGTTTGGACATGTTCAGAGGAGGGATAGTGGATACATTGGTAGAAGGATGTTGGAGATGGAGCTGCCTGGCAGGAGGGCAAGAGGACGGCCAAAGAGGAGATATATGGATGTCTGAACAGAGGACATGAAGTTGGCTAATGTTAGGGTAGAAGATGTTCATGATAGAGTGAGGTGGAAAAGGATGATTGGCTGTGCCGACCCCTGATGGGAAAAGCCGCAAGAGAAAGAAGAAGATGTGTAATTCTTTCTGAAGCATGAGGGAGAGGATGATGAGTTTATATAGCACCCCTACTGTCAAGTACTGTAATAACAATGTCGGAAGATTGTGAAAATTCTTTGTTTCTTTTTATTTTTATAAAAATGAGCATATCTGCCGGCTCATACTTAGACATATGAGAGTTCAAGTATTATAATTAATTAAGATGGAAAAAAGATGAATTGAATTGGAGTAATACGACATTTAGTTGAATAAATATGTAAATTTGAGTTGTATAAACACTAATTAAGTTTTATAGACGTAAGAAATTAGGTTGAATAAATTTAACTGAATTATTTGTTACCAATAGAAGTAATTCATTTAAGTTGGCAAAATTGGATAAGTTATAAATATATATATGCGTCACATGAAAATGGAAATGAGATCAGAAACTCTTGCGTTTACTTTGTCTGTTCTTCTACTACAAGCAGAAACTCTTTCTTTTGCTGATGATGCAGCCGTGTTACTTTTTTGATGGACGTATAATCTTCATATGCCGTCATTAATCTCAGACTCCGTCTCACTGAAGTACAGCGTTTTCTTTTTTTCACCACGCGTTTCCATGGTGACTCCGGAAATCGGCGATCCATTGAGAATGTCTGTATGTACCTGCTGTGTGCGTGCATTAACCCAGGGTTACCAAGTGGAGCGTAATTACGCTAACTCATATCCGGTCTTTTGGAACCGACATACCCAGAGTAAGCAAGTTCAGGCGGATTTCAGCCAGAGTTCAGGCTCGAAGTCAGGCTAGTTTAAACATGCTTCCTGGAATACCCCCCAGGACTGGGTTGTCAGAGGCTATATGAGACGCACGCCATTGGGAGATTTTATAGGGAGTGGGAGCTTATCCCCACTACCACCCCCCGGTTGTAACAACCTTGAAACCGATGCCACCGTGGGCCACTACAGTGAGAACAAACCTCAAGAGTATCACAGAATCCATAAAAGTAAAACCATCAAAGACCAAGCAGCACTCTCCCAAAATAATTTAAAAGTGAAGAAGCAGATGAGGAACTAAATGTTCTTCAGATTTACTGCCCTGAAACCTTCTGTTTCGGGGTTGACCTCCTGGACTCAGGGGCAGAATGTGCACATTTGGTAACAACCCTGAGCGATTGTTCAGTCAAGTGTCTCGTTGCAGGTTGGCGTGCCTTCTAACCTGTACTCGCTGTACCACGGAGCTCAACAGCTGAAGCAAAAGAACGAGTTGGGGGTTTACCTGATAAACCTCACCGTGTCCGATCTGCTGTACCTGTTCTCTCTGCCTCTGTGGTTGGAGTACTTCTTCCGGGTAACGTACCTGCCTGCCCTGGGGGGTATTCCAGAAAGCGGGTTATGCTAGTTCTCACGGTAAGTTTGAGGCTAAGGAAGTGGATAACCTCAGCTTTCGGTTCCAGAAATGGAGGTATGTTTCAGGGTAGGTCAAGTTGCCATGGCAACTCATGCTCTGAACATAACCTGGTCTGGAGCAGGTTTAGTTGAAGCTTAGTTTGTTTACAGAGAGGTGAGGCAGCATGGCGTGTCCATTTGAAGATGATTTAGTGGATGAAAAAGCTCAGATAATACTTTTTACACCACGAGAGGGTGATAAGACCACATATGGATGTTGGAAAGAAACTTTTTACTTTGATCTAACTTAATTATTTGCTTCAGTTAAGATAAATAATTTCTTTTGTTAAGTCAGTTTAAAAATAACATAGTTTTCAGACAGTTATTTTACTTTCATTCAAATTAATTCAATTAAGTAGGTGTAACTTTGGTGCTGCTGTTAGATCGGCACCGCAAGGAATTCTGGGATATCATTCCCTTTGCCTGTCTGGACGGATTTGGGTTTAAGTGTGGGTTTTTGAACAAATGTGTTTAGTTGTTTAGTTGTTTTACTGTGTTTTGCAGAGTTATTTGTCCAGTTATGTTTAATTGTTTCTGCGCCATGAGTGAGAGGGAGGAAGAGGATGATGAGTTCATATAGCACCCCCACTGTTCACTGGTGTGATTTTTATGTCAGACAATTAACAACAGACTACAAGTTGTGAATCCATTTTGTTTCATCCATTTTATTGTTATAAAAATGAGAATATCTGCAGGCTCAAATTTAGACATATGAGAGTCCAAGAATTACAATAAATTAAGATGGAAAAACATTTAATTGAGTTAGATAGAGATAAGAAATTAGGTTGAATACATTTAACTCAATTACTTGTTACCAATTGAATCAATTCATTTAAGTTGGATAAGTTATTTATATATGCGTCTCAATGGAAATAAGATCAGAAACTCTTGCGTTTACTTTGTCTGTTCTAATACAAGCAGAAACTTTTTTTTGATGATGCAGCCGTATTACTTTTTTGATGGACGTATAATCTTCACACGCCGTCATTAATCTCAGACTCCGTCTCACTGAAGTACAGCGCTTTCTTTTTTTCTCCACGCGTTTCCATGGTGACTCCAGAAATCAGCGATCCATTGAGAATGTCTTTATGTTCCTGCTGTGCACGTGCATTAACCCAGGGTTACCAAGTCCAGCGTAATTACACTAACTCATATCCGGTCTTTTAGAACCGACATACCCAGAGTAAGCAAGTTCAGGCGGATTTCAGCCAGAGTTCGGGCTTAAGGTCAGGCTAGTTTAAAGGTGCTTCCTGGAATACCCCCCTGCTGTCTCACCGGGGAATCTTTGGCAGCCATGTCGTGTTCAAGTGTTTGAATGTGGGTCTGGTGCTCCTCAGGGGGATGACTGGCATCACAGGGAGTGGTTGTGTAACCTGTGTGGTTTCCTGCTCTATGAGAACATTTACATCAGCGTTGGCTTCCTCTGCTGCATCAGTCTGGATCGGTACCTGGCTGTGGTGCATCCTTTAAGGTACTCGTGCAGCAGGTGTTTGGTTAAACTTCCTGTTTAAATCTCCATCTTCTGTGGATCTGTCTTCACTTTAGAATCATCTTCCTGGATGACCTTTGTACTTTTTCTGGTCTCCATCTCCAGGTTTACCTATCTGCGCTCCATGAAGGCAGCATGGCTCTTCAGCGCCACCGTCTGGTTGAAGGAGTTAGCTCTGGGTGTGGTTTTCTTTCAGAAGAAAGTGCTGACCAGAGACAAAACCAACCAATTGGTGTGCTTTGAGCATTACCCCATGGAACACTGGGAGCACCCCATCAACTACTACCGCTTCAGCGTGGGGTTCATGTTCCCGCTGGCCATCCTGCTGGTGAGAAGAAG